>OX122939.1:5555000-5585000 GCA_944738685.1 Synanthedon myopaeformis
TGTCCGGTATAAATCGAATTCTCGATACAAAACATAAATTTTAAATTTCCCCACTATATAGTAAATGGATTTTCGTGTTGGAAAACAATTTGGAATAAAACAGTAAATATTTATAAGACAAATGCTTCGTGCCTTCTCGTACTGACGTTTGGTGTAGGTACAGTCGGCGAGAAAAGTTGAGCTTTTCCGAACTGTAAGGCTTTTGATATAAGACACTACACTTCCGCTGCGCACTGTAACTGCAGTTCATATTGGAAAATCATAAATCATTTACTGCTTTTGAAAGTGAATGATAAATCGTCTAGGTGTTTCTAGGCTATATTTATAATTTCAAGAAAATTCTTAGATTTTATAATATTATTAAAAAAAATCTATACCTATAGTAAATTTGGGAGGCATATTGACCGTTCACTCGATAGTATTACGTGGTTTTCAAGCTTATTAATTAACTTAAGTTTTGTACTGAAGTACAGAAAAATATTTTAGAAAAAAAAGTTCCAATTTTAAATTTGTTCGGTTATCTGTTACAATAATTTGTTATGCAATATTTGCAGGTTAATTCATAGTTTATTATAATAGGTTGCGTTCATTTTGGTAAAAAATGTGTTCGGTCTGAAGTATGTCCTTGTTTTAATGCAGAATTTAATAATATCACGAATTTAATTCGCGACTCATCTAACTGTGCACAGATGTTTTATGATATCATATAAATCTATTAACGATAATTGGTAACCTTAGGTAAAATAATAACTAAAGATAAAGTCCTTTTGACGGCAAAGTGAAGCCGGTAAAACTACGCCTTCGCTGTGTAAATACACGGTTATACAAATGCGATCAAACTGCACTTCGCTTTATTAAAATATTTACTATTAAAAATGGCGAATTGCTTAGTAAAATGGTGTAAGAACTAGGTTTCAATTAAAAAGCAGGATAAAATCACATTTCATACATAAGTAAATTTGGAAAACAATATTTAAAAAAATAAGTTATAGCTTGAAACACAAAATCTCAACACAGTAAAGCTTGTTTGCAAAATCTG
The DNA here is from genome assembly GCA_944738685.1 of Synanthedon myopaeformis. Lineage (NCBI taxonomy): Eukaryota > Metazoa > Arthropoda > Insecta > Lepidoptera > Sesiidae > Synanthedon > Synanthedon myopaeformis. The sequence continues at coordinate 5,556,040 of OX122939.1, forward strand.
CTTCAATGTGTTTTCAGCAAATTTTTTTGTCTATAATTCTTATTAGTTCTGAACTTGTATTTAAACGAAGTATAATAATTTATCTGTAGAAAAATTATTTATGTATATTGTAAAAAATTATGTATAATGACTGTTTGTTTTCTGAATAAAGAGAGAAAAAAAAAATTATTGTCACCCTACTATTAGAACGGTCGCAAGCCGTTTCGTTCCCACTCGGATATTGTGTTTGTATGGCCTGGAGCTAGATTCTTTATGCGCTATCTATCTCCCTCTAACGCATTACTGTCCCATATTACCCTCTCATCGCTCGGAAAATATCCGTCTGAGAAATAAATGGATGCCTGTTATTTTATTTGATACGTTGAGTTGTTCAAGGGTTCATCTATTATTTTATGATGTATTTTATAAAGATTACTCATATTTTCTCCTAAGGAGGGTAGTTTCTCGTGGAATTGTGGACGCAGAGACCAGACAATGTATCGATAGTTGATATAATATATAATGTACTAGCTAGTGCCCGCGACTTCGTCCGCGTTGAACGATGAAAGGTATCCTATGTCCTTTCTGGTGTCACAGACAACGTGTATGCAAAATTTCATGATGATCGGTTCAGTAGTTTTTGCCTTAAAGAGTCACAAACATCCATACATCAATACATACTTTCGCATTTATAATATTAGTACGGAAGTACGGATATAAGTAATGGCAGCGCACACTGCGTTTTCGCAGTCATTTTGGGCAGTCCATCTGGCGGCAGTAACCATCCCCTTACAAAGGACCACCGTGATGTAACAACATTATGTGCATTTGTGTTTCGGTGAGTGATTAAGGGATGCCAGAACACATTACCCTATCCCTTCTTTATCCCTTAAGTTTAATCCTATTATGGTCAGCAGGACACTTCAGCACCTATGCTATTGCCGGTAGCCACCTATCATCAAGTGGGACGTCAGCCTCTCTGTCGAATTTATTTAAAAGGTATCTTTCTAAGGTTGGCAGGACATGCAGCACCTGTGACGTTACATGTGTTAGTATGGCGATGGTTACTGCCACCGAACGGGTGGCCGTAACCATAGCCATACTAACAAAGTTTGGATTGGATTTGGAAAGTTCTGGAAGCCAGAACTCTCCAAATCCAGACTTGAGCCCACTATGAAAAGTACATTTCTAAAGTAACTATGTATTATATCAACTGTCTGGTATCCATAATACAAGCATTAGTTGCTTAAATTTGGAACTAGATGGTGCTGTGTGGAATGTGTGAAGATATTTATTTATTTATTTATTTATTCGGTGGTATTGCCATGACACGGTTACCTTGACCTTATGCTTCAGCATAAAGTGGTTTCCGAGATACATAACTATTTAACTATTTAAAGTTGACTCTTGGGAATCGAACTCGGGACCCAAGATACAGCCTTTTTTTAACGTTAGGAAATCCTCTTGGATACCCTACAGCGTAGGGGACAGTGCGGGGTTATGCCGGATTCGTACTGACTGAAACCCAACGACTTTCTAGCGCGATCGTAGATGGGCGGGGTCGCGGGGTTGTGACACGACTTCGGTGCCCTGCCACGGCTATCTAGCGCGTACCCCGGCGTACCCGAAAGTGGAGGTACGCCGGTCATCTTGGGGACCTTACGACGGTAGTCTCCCCAACTTGGTCGTCAAAATTTGATACAGAGTACATAAGTGTGTATAATAAGTTAAAGTTTACCAGACATGTTAAGTTGTGAAGGATAGATTTTAAATAATCAATTGGAACACTTCAAACGCGACCTTAAACACGGTTAGCAATGAAATTGATTGAAAATTTACTTTATGCAAAATACTCCAACTTGATAATGTTAAATCTTGTTAAGATTTTAACTCCATTTTGCTTGACTAAAGATTAAACACAGATAGAGTGTTCGTAACGAGATTTCTAAATTCATTTTCATATGAATCAATATTTATTAGATTAATATTTGTAACTAGCGATCCGTTCCCGGCTTTGTACGGAGTTGAAATAAATAAATAAATAAATATCTTCACACATTCCACACAGCACCATCTAGTTCCACATTAAGCAACTAATGCTTGTATTATGTATACCAGACAGTTGATATACAACATAGATTAATTTTTTTTTGTAAATACATACATATTATAAATAAAAAACATCCATGACTCAGGTACAAAGGTAAAATGTTAACACATAAACATTTGTCCCTAGCGGGATTCGAAGCCGCCACCGTTTGGTTAACAACTAGGGTTACTAGCCACTAGACCAAACGTGTCGTGTGTGTCGTGTGTTTTCTAAAATCCATTTATAGAAGATCATCATCATCTCAGCCGTAGGTATCCATTGCTGGACCTATATAGGCCTACCGTTTAATTTTCCAATAGGACCGGTCACAAGCAGCCTGATCAGGTTTCAAAAAAAAAAATTACTCCCTCAAAATCAATCTGATTCGCAAAACCAAATTGATTTTTGTAAGTAAAAATCAGTAAGTACTGTAAGTAAAATGGTTGGTCGTGTTGCTAGGCGGGATTAACGAAAATAGTAGTCTCGGTAGTTTACTATAATAATTTAATGCTTAATGGTTGCTAATTTCGAACAAAATGAAACCAATGTACTCAAGTACAAGTGTAATTTTGCGGATTGTTTTTGCCAGTGTTATTTGCTATGGAAAAAGGCCCATCCATAAATATCGATGTATAATACATGGCGAAGGCGTAGTTTTATCGGCTTCACTGTGCCGTCCAAAGGGTTCTTTCTTTAGTTCTTATGTTATCAGAGCACACGACAATAAAATTGATTAAACTTAAATTTTTGTACATGAGAAAAATTTAACACTAAATTTACCGATATTATTTTCTTGTTAAGCCCAATATATGACAAATATATAAATAGAAAAGTGGCCAATAATTCTAATAATATTTCTCTTCATCGTATTTAGATAATATTCTGTGCATCATATTTAAATAATATTCTGTGCATTATATTTAAATAATATTCTGTGCATCATATTTAAATAATATTCTGAAAGCCTCTTTCACCATGTGTCAAGTAGGCTAACCGCCATTTAAAGTCACCGGTAACCGGGAATTAAGGAGATGATGATATACATTTGTTTGTACGGTAAAAGTCCTAAACATTAAAAAGAAAATATTAAAAAAAAAATTCGCCTATTTCGAAGGACGTAATAAACCGAGTGCATAATTTAATAAAACATAAAATTATTTCTAAAAGTAACTAATCAACACTTCACTTGTAGTTTGTGAAAGAGGTCTCTAAGCATCATATATAATTCCATTAGTTTAAAAATTTGCGGTTAGCTTTACGCAAAGATAGATAGACAGACAGACACACGTCATAATTTATGTGAGAATTTCAACGTCATACAAGATAAATTACAGACCGTTTTCACAGCTGTATACTCCGTAATGAACGTGAAGTGAGTTTATTTGCTTTGATCTCTGCTTGTAAGGCAAAATTATATGAATATTATCATATAACATCAAGGTTTAGATACTCTCTGTTCCGGACATAAACTAGAGATTATTGTGGGCCTTAATAAGACTAGCTGTTGCACGCGACTTCGTTAGCGTAACTTTTTAAAATAAAGCCTATGTTACAGTATGATAATATAGCTTTCAATAGGCGAAGGAATCTTTAAAATCGGTTTATTAGTTTTTGAGTTAATTTAAACTAGAGATTATTGTTGGCCTTAATAAGACTAACTGTTGCACACGACTTCGTTAACGTAACTTTATAAAATAAAGCCTATGTTACAGTATGATAATATAGCTTTCAATAGGCGAAGGAATCTTTAAAATCGGTTTATTAGTTTTTGAGTTAATTTAAACTAGAGATTATTGTGGGCCTTAATAAGACTAGCTGTTGCACGCGAAATCGTTAGCGTAACTTTATAAAATAAAGCCTATGTTACAGGATGATAATATAGCTTTCAATAGGCGAAAGAATCTTTAAAATCGGTCCAATAGTTTTTGAGTTAATTTAAACTAGAGATTATTGTTGGCCTTAATAAGACTAGCTGTTGCACGCGAAATCGTTAGCGTAACTTTATAAAATAAAGCCTATGTTACAGTATGATAATATAGCTTTCAATAGGCGAAGGAATCTTTAAAATCGGTCTAATAGTTTTTGAGTTAATTTAAACTAGAGATTATTGTTGGCCTTAATAAGACTAGCTGTTGCACGCGACTTCGTTAGCGTAACTTTTTAAAATAAAGCCTATGTTACAGTATGATAATATAGCTTTCAATAGGCGAAGGAATCTTTAAAATCGGTTTATTAGTTTTTGAGTTAATTTAAACTAGAGATTATTGTTGGCCTTAATAAGACTAACTGTTGCACACGACTTCGTTAACGTAACTTTATAAAATAAAGCCTATGTTACAGTATGATAATATAGCTTTCAATAGGCGAAGGAAACTTTTAAAATCGGTTTATTAGTTTTTGAGTTAATTTCATTACAAATAAAAATATAATTTCTCTTTATTAGTGAAAACTTTGAAAAGTTCATTTTAAAAATTGACCCTGCCGGAAATCGAATCCTGGATCCTCGAGACTGAGCGTTGAAGCAGCACATAATATGCTGTTATTTTACGGTGGTCCTTATCTAAGGGGGTGGTTACTGCCGCCAGACGGGCAGCCAAAGTGATTTCGAAACGCAGTATCACTATTTTCTAAATCCAGATCAGAGCCAACTTTGTAAAGTTCATTTCCAAAATTGACCCAGTCGAGAATAGAACCCGTGACCTATGAGACATCGAATCATCCGATACAATTTTCATCTTAATAACTTACATTTTCATCCGTACTAATATTATAAATGCGAAAGTATGGTTGGATGTATGGATGTTTGTGACTCTTTCAGGCAAAAACTACTGAACCGATAACTATGAAATTTTGCATGCACGTTGTGTGGGACACCGGAAAGGACATAGGGTACCTTTTATCGTTCAACGCGGACGAAGTCGCGGGCACCAACTAGTTATCAATAAACGTGTGTCCCTTTCATACACCTTCATAAAGAAAGAAAGAAAGAAATCTAAAAATACAATAGGCAACGGGGCTAATACATCACTTTAGCTTTATCGTGTGAAACGCAATGTATCACAACCATTGTACATCGACTTCCTGTGGAAGTGTTTCCGGCGCTAACTGAAGTAGCAGTGTACAGTGAACACACATAAATTGTATGTTAGCCATGCATTTTTCTACATCGCGTGAGTTTCCGTTACGGAACTTCGTTTATTTGTTTATTTAACGTTGTCGGTGTCAAAATATATAGTACTAGTTGGTGCCCGCGACTTCGTCCGCGTTGAACTACTAGCGATTCCGTTCGCGTCGTACTAAAATTCTTAAGGTATGAATATATATATATACTAATATTAAAGAGAGAAGGTTTTTTTTATAATATTTTTGTACTAGCTGGTGCCAGCGACTTCTTCCGCGTTGAACGATGAAAGGTACCCTATGTCCTTTCTGGTGTAATAGACAACGTGTATGCAAAATTTCATGGTGATTGGTTCAGTAGTTTTTGCGTGAAAGAGTCACAAACATCCATACGTCCAAACATACTTTCGCATTTATAATATTAGTACGGATATAACGCTTGACGACTTTTTTGGCGTGGGCAATATAACACTTTGGGAAAAGTACTTTTTTTCTGGATGAAAGGTACCATTTACGTATGTCCTTTCTTGTATCCCTAATAACGTGTACTTATCCAAAATTTCATGATGATAGGTTCAGTAGTTAAGGCGTGAAAATGTAACAGAGAAACAGACAGTTACTTTCACATATATAATATTAGTAAAAGTATGAATTAGTATGGATTTTAAGCAATTTTTTTTTATATAAACTTTGTAAGAAGTGGCAAAAGAAACAGTTTTCATCTTCTTTACATAGTACTATCTGTTGCACGCTACTTCGCCCGCGTAACTTTATAAAATATATCCTATGTTACTCGCTGATAATGTAGCTTTATATGGGTGAAAGAATTTTCAAAATCGGTCCAATAGTTTTTGAGTTTACTCATTATAAACATACAAATATTTTCTCTTTAGAATATTTTTCAATCAAATAGTATTTGTATATATGTAGTCTGGCATCCTAACGGTGCAATGTTTATTTATCGAATATATAAACATAAATGAATATAAGACAGGAAAACAAATGACGAAAATAAATTTCCCTAAAAAAAAACCTATTAGGCATGACAATAAATACGACAAAGAAATAACAAACGAGGAAAAACCTGATAACAATATGGCCGTCCAAGATGGCGGAACCTTAATACAAATTCCAATCATTTCGCCACCTGCTCTTTGAATATTGAAGAGGCGCTTTTCAATAACAAATAACAGTGTGAAAATAAAATAACAATGTATCCAACTGCGGCTTTGCCTCTCAATTATTTTTGATTTCCTGTTGCGAGCTTTATAGTTAGACACTAGCTGTTGCACGCGATTTCGTCCGCATATCTGTATAGAATATAGCCTATGTTACTCGTTGATAAATTAGCTTTGAAATAGATGAAAGAATTTTTTAAATCGGTCCAATAGTTTTTGAGTTTATTCATTACAAACTTACAAATCTCTCTTTATAATATTACTAGCTGTTGCATGCGACTTCGCCCGCGTAACTTTATAAAATATAGTCTACTACCTGGTGCCCGCGACTTCGTCCGCGTTAAATGCAAAAGGTACCCTATGTCCTTTCTGCTGTCTCAGACAACGTGTATGCAAAATTTCATGGCGATCGGTTCAATAGTTTTTGCGTGAAAGAGTCACAAACATCCATACATCCAAACATACTTTCGCATTTATAATAATTGTATAGATATAGAAGTATAGATTGTGGTAACCCCAATAAATATTTATAATTTGTAACACACAATTTATATTCAAATATAGTTTTTGGCAATTATATAATTATATATAATCGTAAGTTATATATGTAGTATAATAAAGTATAATCTACTTACACAATAGGCCCAAGGGTCAAGAATTTAAAGCATTTCTAAAGGGTAGTTCCAGTGGTTGCTCGTTATTAGAGGTGTGGGCGGAGGAGGCGACTTCTATATGGGCGACCATCACTACTGTGGCCAGGAATTCACAACGCATTACCTGAATCGTAGTGATGCGACTGCCATAATATCGATGAAATATAGAACACTTTAATAGGGGTGTCAGGAGACCACTGAAATTTACGGTCACAAATTGTGTACCGTGATTTTATTATCATTTAAAAATAATTGAGAATTTTTGTTGCCTTGAAATTATTACACACATTACACAGAAAATATTTCAACCATATTTAAAGTCTATGTTGACAGTTTAACAAGGCACACGCGCTAACACACTCTCTCTCTCTCTCACACACACACATACACACACACACACACACAAAATTGTTATTATTAATAAGGGGAATGTTATCATTATTATAATTATAATTATAATTATAATAATAATAATTATTATTATTATTAATTATTTAGAAGTAAGGATAAATTTTGAACTTACAAGAATTTTAAAATTGTGAAAATAGTACTTAAATATTTACTCACTGTAATAATGTTGGAACAAATAAATATTTACTTTTTAATGTTAATAAATTAAAACTCACTAATAAAGCTTACTATAATACTGTTAAAGCTAACTAGGCAATTTCTTTTAACTAAAGGAAATTGCGATAAATAAGGAAGATAAATAAGAAACATTTTCAGAAAAAAAAAATGAATGCCTAAAATCGTTTTCAATTAGCACCTTAATATTTTAACTAATAAATTAATTTATAATTATATATTTAAAATTCAACCTACATGGATGTAAAATATTATTATTATTTTGTTAATCGATAATATGGATAAATTATATCTGAAATAAATGATGATTATTATTATTATTCACGAATATTTATTTTCATTCTTAATGTTAATTTTTTTTACAATATATATTACAAAAAAATCAATAAATATTATAAAAAACTTAAATCTAGAGTGCCGCAAGTAGCGGGGCAAGGCACAAGCTACCGGTGGTTACTGGTTAGGGCTGCAGAGTGAGGAACCTCCTGACAATTCGTGCCGTGTCAAGAAGCACAAGGGCGCAGGTATATATTTGTAATATGGTACTTCAAATTCAACAAGGTGATATTGAAGAGCAAGTTGTTGGTGAATAATTCTGGCTACTTGGTTATGTCTGTGCAAATACTCGCCATTAGCAAGATGAGAACAACCGGAAATAATATGTCTCAATAATAATAATTTATCGATAACCCACCGCGCCCGTAACTAACAAATCAAAAGGTCCCCGTTCATTTCACGTGACATTACTCGAGTTGACCCGCACGATGGCCGTCACAAGGCTTCACGTGTGGTACTAGTTACAAGCGGAATACCAAAACTAAAATCTCTGATGGACTTTTTATACATTTTTGGACAAAAGTTTGGACTAAATGCACTTTTATGTGCAAAGTACGGCAGGCAAGCTCTCGTATCCATTCAATGATGGTAACCCTATGGGGAAGTGCAATTGAATGTGAAATTCCAGTTGCAGTGCAGTTACAGCTGCCGATCATGAAGGGTGTTGGAGCCAGTCGACTTTTTGACTTCTTGGGTGATGATTTTGCGGAATTCGAAATAAAATGTAGACCATTCATAAACGACGTGATATATTGTTAGCTTAAATTTTACAAAGGCGATTACAATTATTAATTAATACGTAAGGTATGTGGGTGACACATGTATTAAAAGATTATAAGTAGATGATACACCCGTTGCCTTGATCCGTCAACAGATGCCGCTGTAGGTCTCGAACAAAGGGATAAAAGGTTTAAAAGGTATAAATGATAAGGAAATCTCTATTAAAATTATTATAACAAAAACCTAATAAACTTCATTGAGATACGTGGTCGAAGCCGCAGTTAAAAGCGAACTTTGGCAAGTTATGGCAAGGCACACTGCGTTTTCTAGTTATTTTGGAAGTTTGGCGGCAGTAGCCATCGCCTAAAACCTAAGCAGCATGTGTGATGTGAGAGCCCATTTCACTATCCCACATCTTAGATTAGTCTCTTATCATTAATTTTGTTCAAATTTGGTCGCCAGTGCACTTGCAACACTTATAGGCGATGGTAGCCACCGGCCATCAAGTGGAACGATAGCCTGTCTGACGCCTAATATATAAAAAACATATATATTTTATTTCTCGATCATTACAAAAATTTAATTTCCAAAAGTTTAATTTTTAACAAAATATGTTTTGAAATATTTAACTCTTATAGATCGCCTTTGACTTAGACCACACGTAAAACGAACGATCGTGGTGAACGACCACGTTTTTGTAATGCCTCTAGATTTCCCGTCTTTAGAAGGGATAGGTGTCCATTACAGTACAGTATTGTTCTCAACTAGAGATACCATGAGATCTAATGATACGGTCTTTTTTAAACTCAAATGGTCACTCTAGCCTAAGAGGCGATTACATTTGAACAAAAGATACGGTGGCCATGTGAAACTACATATTATTGGACACTATTGAGTTTTGATTAATAAAAAAGTAACATTAATAAATAAGTTTAAGTAATAAAATAGTAATATTGGCAATAATAATAAATTTATTTTAAACATGTGTTAAAATAGATTTAAAAAAAAATATATACACTAAAATATTATGTTATGTTTTCAATTCTTAAATACAGTTTAAAACATCAAGAGTTTTTAAATATTTGGTTTGGTATAGAATTTTTTTTTTTGATATATTTAATTTAAATTATGATTTTATGCTCCGTCATGTAGTGTCATATTTGACAGGAATCTGATAAATCATAAACAAGTAAGTAACATGCCAGAAAGAAATAAAAAAAATCACTTACTGTATGTGTGAAAATCGCTGACTTGCACTGTGTTGCAATCTTCACCAACTTGAAGGTAGGTGATTTCACATCGGTAGACCCCTTCATCATCAGGGTGTACATTTGTGATCACCAACTCCGCGAAGGTCGCGTTCGGTTCGTGGGATATAGACATTCTGTGGACAAGAGAGAATATTTTTTCTTAGTACTAATAAAGCAATAAGGCGTGTGGACACGTCCGTACTAATATTATAAATGCGAAAGTATGTATGGATGTTTGTGACTCTTTCACGCAAAATCTACTGAACCGATCACTATGAAATTTTGTATACACGTTGTCTGGTACACCAGAAATGACATAGGGTACCTTTCATCATTCAACGCGGATGAAGTCGCGGGCACCAGTTAGTAATATTATAAATGCGAAAGTATGTTTGGATGTTTGTGACTCTTTCACGCAAAAACTACTGAACCGATCAATATGAAATTTTACATACACGTTGTCTGATACACCAGAAAGGACATAGGATACTTTTCATCGTTCAACGCGGACGAAGTCGAGAAATAATAGTTATTTTGATATTACAAAAAATAACATATCAATTTCATTTAATTTTTCTCTCAAACTAAAGGGGCATGTCATGTCTAAATTTTTTATTTTTTTATTTTTTTATTTAGATTACATACAGCCATAAATTTTTAAAAAATATTCATATTATATAGATTATATACAAATAGGCCTAAAGAATTATAAAAAATATATTTTTACATTTATATATTAATTTTAGAAAAATATAATTATAAGACCAAAAAATCGAAATTACTGTCTGTACAAAGAGTTAAATAAATTAAATGCGAAATTTTAATTACAACTAGTCCAAAATACTTTGTTAAAAAAGAGGATAGTATAAAATTAATTGTTCAGCACACCTGAGAACAGGAGTTGGTTGTAAGTTAGAGTCGGAAAAGCGCCCATGGCGCCGGTGGAGACAGGACATAATTAAATATGGAGTAGAAATATTAACCAATACAAACAGTAGGAAGTTAGTGGAAGGTTTTTTTTATGAGAAACGTATGGCGGACAGACTGGCAGGCCTTTGAGAGCCATCTGTCTGAAGGTCACCGTCACCAAATGGAGGTGGAAGAGACTGTCAGGTCTTTGAGAGCCATCTGTCTGAAGTTTACCGTCACCGAATGGAGGTGGAAGAGACTGTCAGGCCTTTGAGAGCCATCTGTCTGAAGGTCACCGTCACCGAATAGAGGTGGAAGAGACTGTCAGGCCTTTGAGAGCCATCTGTCTGAAGGTCACCGTCACCAAATGGAGGTGGAAGAGACTGTCAGGTCTTTGAGAGCCATCTGTCTGAAGTTTACCGTCACCGAATGGAGGTGGAAGAGACTGTCAGGCCTTTGAGAGCCATCTGTCTGAAGGTCACCGTCACCGAATAGAGGTGGAAGAGACTGTCAGGCCTTTGAGAACCATCTATCTGAAGGTCACCGTCACCGAATGGAGGTGGAAGAGACTGTCAGGCCTTTGAGCCATCTGTCTGAAGGTCACCGTCACCGAATGGAGGTGGAAGAGACTGTCAGGTCTTTGAGAGCCATCTGTCTGAAGGTCCCCGTCACCGAATGGAGGTGGAAGAGACTGGCAGGCCTCTGAGAGCCATCTGTCTGAAGGTCACCGTCACCGAATGGAGGTGGAAGTGACTGTCAGGCCTTTGAGAGCCATCTGTCTGAAGGTCACCGTCACCGAATGGATGTGGAGGAGACTGGCAGGCCTTTGAGAGCCATCTGTCTGAAGGTCACCGTCACCGAATGGAGGTGGATGAGACTGTCAGGCCTTTGAGAGCCATCTGTCTGAAGGTTTTCTGGATGAAATGTACCCTATGTCCTTTTTGGTGTCCCAGACAATGTGTATGCAAAATTTCATAGTGATCGTTTCAGTAGTTTTTGCGTGAAAGAGTCAAAAACATCCATACATCCAAACATACTTTCGCATTTATAATATTAGTACGGATTAATTTAATAACTCACATTTTACACATACATACACTGTTTCTTTCTTTCGTATAATATATTGAATTGAAATGAAAAGCTATCGTTCTGTTAACAATTTGTAGTGCGAGCGAACTGTATCTGGCAGCGACAAATTAACTCCTGTCCGATGAAATAGAAACCCCTTTTGAGAGCGGCCCTTATTTCTGTCGATGGGAAAATTGTCTTTCCACGTTTTATGATATCATGTTACTAAACCACACAGCCTGTTAGCGACAGTTACAAAAAGTATTTCAAGACTAAGGCCCGATTTCACAATACTCTGTTAGTATTTAACGTCGCTGTTAAAGTCATTTAGCGCTGTCACTCGCATAATGTAAACGTCTGTTAAATGACTTGACAGCGATGTCAAATACTAACAATGTCGAATGTTGTGATTTCATTGATTGTTTTTATGAAGTCACTAGCTGGTGCACGGGACTTCGTCCGCGTACTTTATAAAATGTAGCGTATGTTACTTTGAGTTCCATATTAAAAAGTTCCATATTACCTGTAGACATGTGTTTTGTACAAATAAAAGATTAAGAGCCTCTTTCACCATGTGTCAAGTAGGCTAACCGCCATTTAAAGTCACCGGTAACCGGGAATAAAGGAGATGATATACCTTTGTTTGTACCGTAAAAGTCTCAAACATTAAAAAGAAAATATTAAAAAAAATCGCCTATCGAATGACGCAGTAAACACACAGTGCATAATTTAATAAAACATAAAATTATTTCTAAAATTAACTAATCAACACTTCACTTGTAGTTGATGAAAGAGGCCCTAAGTAAAATAAAAACAAATTGTTATAAGTAAAATAAATAAATAAATAAATAAAAAAATAAATAAACAAACAAACAAACAAACAAACAAACAAACAAACAAACAGACAGACAGACAGACAGACAGACAGACAGACAGACAGACAGACAGACAGACAGACAGACAGACAGACAGACAGACAGACAGACAGACAGACAGACAGACAGACAGACAGACAGACAGACAGACAGACAGACAGACAGACAGACAGACAGACAGACAGACAGACAGACAGACAGACAGACAGACAGACAGACAGACAGACAGACAGACAGACAGACAGACAGACAGACAGACAGACAGACAGACAGACAGACAGACAGACAGACAGACAGACAGACAGACAGACAGACAGACAGACAGACAGACAGACAGACAGACAGACAGACAGACAGACAGACAGACAGACAGACAGACAGACAGACAGACAGACAGACAGACAGACAGACAGACAGACAGACAGACAGACAGACAGACAGACAGACAGACAGACAGACAGACAGACAGACAGACAGACAGACAGACAGACAGACAGACAGACAGACAGACAGACAGACAGACAGACAGACAGACAGACAGACAGACAGACAGACAGACAGACAGACAGACAGACAGACAGACAGACAGACAGACAGACAGACAGACAGACAGACAGACAGACAGACAGACAGACAGACAGACAGACAGACAGACAGACAGACAGACAGACAGACAGACAGACAGACAGACAGACAGACAGACAGACAGACAGACAGACAGACAGACAGACAGACAGACAGACAGACAGACAGACAGACAGACAGACAGACAGACAGACAGACAGACAGACAGACAGACAGACAGACAGACAGACAGACAGACAGACAGACAGACAGACAGACAGACAGACAGACAGACAGACAGACAGACAGACAGACAGACAGACAGACAGACAGACAGACAGACAGACAGACAGACAGACAGACAGACAGACAGACAGACAGACAGACAGACAGACAGACAGACAGACAGACAGACAGACAGACAGACAGACAGACAGACAGACAGACAGACAGACAGACAGACAGACAGACAGACAGACAGACAGACAGACAGACAGACAGACAGACAGACAGACAGACAGACAGACAGACAGACAGACAAACAAACAAACAAACAAACAAATAAATAAATAAATAAATAAATAAATAAATTTAAAAAAAAATAAAAAAAATCGTATATTCTCTACCTTCTAATTAAGATAGTTTCCAATTTTTTTTTCTCCATACAGTATCACTAAATAGACTAAAGAAAAAGTATCAAAACCATGTGGGCCGTGTACGTGCTCCTCGTCCGCAGATTCGCCAGTAAATGAGTGGCGGATGAGATCGCACTATTTCACTTTCTTGTAATTAAGTGGCCGCTCTCTTAGATTGATAGCTCTTTGGTAGTGACGTTATTTTAATTGGGTTCGCGGCGAGAGTTTTCACTCGGAAAACTCCCTTAACCAACCGTCTTATATACATACTAGCTGATGCTCGCGACTTCGTCCGCGTTGAAAATTAAAAAAAAAGCAATATAACACTTGACCTCGTGTTGCTATAACACTTTGGCGAGGCGTTAGTTTTTTTATTTTTTATTTATCCCTCAGGAATAGTCCATTTTTCTGGATGAAAGGTAGCCTATGTCCTTTCTGGTGTCACAGACAACGTGTATGCAAAATTTCATAGTGATCGGTTCAGTAGTTTTTGCGTGAAAGAGTCACAAACATCCAAACATACTTTCGCATTTATAATATTAGTATAGATATAGATTTATACCTATTTGATTTATAGCTATTTAGAACAAGACATGTCCAAGAAATTAGAAATTTTTGTGAGATTTTACCAAATTTCAATAAGTTCGTATGTTGATCCATTCGTCAACTACGAATTGAGCTAATTATCTCCACACGCCTGAATATGTTTTCATCATAAGTTATAGAGCTAAAAACTATCTCAATTAATTCATCTTTCAAACGAAATGAAACTGATCAAAATCTGTCCATCCGTTTGTGAGCTATAATGCCACAGACAGACACACACCTCTTTTGCTTCGGGCGTCAAAAACGCAGGGCGCTGCTAGTATACAATAGATGATAGATGTTATACTTTGTAAGGCGATAAGTGAATTCAATACTTCGCATTCAATGTACTCGCAAAAGGAAAGTTTATCGCATACATCTATAGTAACATAAAGCAGAGAGCGACCTATTTTGCTGTCCGTACAATTGGTTAGACGACAAAGTTTCGCCCATTACACATTACCTATTGTGATCGCAATGCACAAAGTTGTGTATGTGAACGCTTTGTGTAACTGTTTTGTTGACTATACAAAACAAGGTTCAGTGAAGGTGCTGAATTAACTGCATACTTTCCAATACGAGCAGCTAACAAATTCCATACTAATCCGTACTAATATTATAAAAGCGAAAGTATGTTTGGATGTATGGATGTTTGTGACTCTTTCACGCAAAAACTACTGAACCGATCACTATGAAATTAGGCATACACGTTGTCTGGGACACCAGAAAGGACATGGGGTACCTATCATCGTTCAACGCGGACGAAGTCGCGGGAACCAGCTAGTATTATAAATGCGAAAGTATGTTTGGATGTATGGATGTTTGTGACTCTTTCACGCAAAAACTACTGAACCGATCACTATGAAATTTTGCATACACGTTGTCTGGGACACCAGAAAGGACATGGGGTACCTTTCATCGTTCAACGCGGACGAAATCGCGGGCACCAGCTAGTATTATAAATGCGAAAGTATGTTTGGATGTATGGATGTTTGTAACTCATTCAAGCAAAAACCACTGAACCGATCACAATGAAATTTTGCATACACGTTGTCTGGGACACCAGAAAGGACATAGGGTACCTTTCATCGTTCAAAGCGGACGAAGTCGCGGGAACCAGATAGTATTATAAATGCGAAAGTATGTTTGGATGTATGGATGTTTGTAACTCTTTCACGCAAAAACTACTGAACCGATCACAATGAAATTTTGCATACACGTTGTCTGGGACACCAGAAAGGACATAGGGTACCTTTCATCGTTCAAAGCGGACGAAGTCGCGGGAACCAGATAGTATTATAAATGCGAAAGTATGTTTGGATGTATGGATGTTTGTAACTCTTTCACGCAAATACTACTGAACCGATCACAATGAAATTTTGCATACACGTTGTCTGGGACACCAGAAAGGACATAGGGTACCTTTCATCGTTCAAAGCGGACGAAGTCGCGGACACCAGCTAGTTATTTATTTATACCGGGGGGTAATATCATTCTTCTGTTTAAATGCAATGTTGTGTAAAAATTTCAAGTCGATCTGTCGACTAGTTTTCGAGTTTTTGAGTAATACACAAACCAACACAACATTTTTTGTATAATAAAATTACTGATGAATGTTTTATTAAATGTAGGTGATTATATTATAAATAAAATTTTAAGATCCCCTTGAATGAATGGTTTCAATTTCAACGCCCCGTCTCAGGGGTCTAGGGTTCGATTCCCGGCAGGGTCAACTTTGGAATTGAACTCTTCAAAGTTGGCTCTGGTCTTTATTTGGATAATAGTGGCTGGGCACACTGCGTTTCGCAGGCTTTCTATACTAGTCCGTCTGGCGGCAGTAACCATGCTGAAGGCTTTAGCATGTGTTCTGTTGTGTTTCGGTGAAGGAATGTCAAAGCATATTTCCCTATCTAAAAACATCTAAAAAAAGGCTGCGGACGAAGTCGCGGGCAAAAGCTAGTATGAAAGTATATTTTCACGTATTTATTAAACAATATTTAGTCTTTAAACAAAATCTGACTTAATTTGTACCTGTTTGCCATGAAACCTCAAAGCATTGAATTTTTCAAAATTCGCAGAGCAAGTTACACCTGGAGTTTGGATGTAAAAAGCGTTATTAGTAATTTCAGAAGTGAGTTTGACTCAGCCACTTACTGCCCTTGTCGGGTAGAGTGGGGGAAGTGGGGGAGGGGGTAGTTGAGAGCTTACGCGGTAGTTCCATATTTAATAGACGTTTCAGTTTCACGCAGGCCGCCATTAAAACAGGCTCAACACAATAAACGTGCGCTAGTAAAAACTACGCTCCGCGTAAAACACGGCCGCCTGTTACACCGTGGAGTAACACAAGTTCAATTTAGTAATGACAGGGGACGCTACGTTTTGTAATATTTAAAGGTTAACTTTCGAAATGAATTTTTCAAACTCGGCATTGGCCTAGTTCTGGCAAGTAGTGACGGGGTACAGCAGTAACCACCCGCTTACATAACCTTTCACACCCTCAGAAGGTGTGCTGTTGTATTTAGGAGAATAAATATACCTATAATCCTAGTAAGGTCCTCACTGCTCCGAGATAACTGGCGTACCTGCACTTTCAGGTACGCTCTGATGTCGTTTCATAACGTCCCCGCAACCCCATCCATCTACGGCTGCGCTAGAAAGTCGTTGGGGTTTAGCCGGTACAAATCCTGCATAACTCCGCATCTTCTGGGTGAGTTCGCTCCATCTTAGGCCTCATCCTTGCTACTCAGTTGGTTGTTGGTCAAGAGCAAACCCATCTTTTATAAAAAAAAAAAGTGTCCTCTACAATGCCGGGTATCCATGATAACTTCCTAACTGTTAGATTATGAATGCATTGTCCAATTAGTATGTATAGTTCTTTGGTGATAGTTTATAATGTATAGAAGATGTTCTGTGTACATAAGTTTCATATAAGTGTGTTAACTGCTCTGTGTCCTCACTTCTACAAATAAAATATATATCGTGACCTTGTATAATTTTCTCATTTAAAATCCATATTTATCTCAAGCAATCAATAATAATTCTACATGGTAGCAGAGCGTGGTTGCTGTAAATTTTGTTATGATTGATTGCTCGCTATTATTGTTAAACTGAAAAATCCGAATAAATTCTATCTGATTGGCGTGGCGTCATACAAGTTGGACATAATGTCAGCAAATAATGCATTCAGCTTGGAAAAACTCATTGGACGAGACAATTACTCAAGTTGGAAGTTCGCAGTAAAAGCGTATCTCGAACATGAAGACCTATGGAAATGCATACAAAATACAAATTGTGATCCCGTGCTAGATATTAAAGCTAAGTCAAAACTTATATTATTAGTAGATGCAATGAACTACATTCACATTCAAGATGCACAGACATCAAGAGAAGTTTGGTTAAACTTGGAACGGGCATTTGACGACAATGGGTTATCACGAAAAGTCTCATTACTTAAGGATCTTATTACAACTACTTTAGAATCATCCATGAGTGTTGAAGATTATATCAATAAAATAATGACGTCAGCTCACAAGTTGAGAAACATAGGATTTACCGTGGATGACGAATGGTTGGGTACATTAATGTTAGCGGGTTTGCCGGACTTATACAAACCTATGATAATGGCCCTTGAGAGCTCCGGTGTAAAAATAAGCGCAGACAATATTAAAACTAAACTACTGCAAGAAGTTCAGAGTTCCGAAACTGCTGCTCTTTACACGTTTAAGAAGAAATCTCACGAAAAACAGAACAACTGGAAACCCAGAGGCCCGAGATGTTTTAACTGTAATAAGTATGGACACTTAAGCAAGAATTGTCGGACACAGAAGAAAACTTCAAACAAAAGTGAAGAAAAAGGCTATGTTGCAGCTTTTTCAGCGTCTTCTGTAACAATTGAAAATGACAAATGGTATGTGGACTCAGGTGCCTCAATGCACATGACAAACAATTGTGACTGGATGTATGATATCAACGATCCACCGATTCCTACCATCACTGTAGCAAATAATACACCGCTATCTGTAAAAGGTATAGGAAATATTAATTTGGTAATAAATGAAAACAATAATAGAATTCAGATGTGAACCGACTACCAGAATGTACAGAAGGAGTGAGCCTGACTTCCGATAAGATTAAGTTACCTGTGACCTGTACTACCTGCCTGGAAGGAAAACAGTCGAGACTACCATTCAACAATGCCGGATCCAGAGCATCGGAACTGCTCGAGGTGATACATTCCGATTTGTGTGGTCCAATGGAGACTCCGTCCTTAGGAGGTATGAGATATTTTTTATCTTTTGTGGATGATTACTCCAGATTAGTCAATGTATACTTTCTTAAAGACAAGCTCAGTGTCCTAAATGCATTTAAAGATTTTCACAAGAAAGTAGAAAATGAATGTAATAAGAAAATTAAAATAATTCGAACAGATAATGGCCTAGAATACTGTAATAAAGATTTTGATAATTATTTAAGTCAGCATGGCATAAAACATCAAACAAGTACACCATATTCGCCACAGCAAAACGGTCTCGCAGAACGCATGAACCGCACACTTGTGGAAAGAGCGAAGTGTATGTTATTAGATACACATTTATCAAAACCATTTTGGGCTGAAGCTACTGCTACTGCTGCGTACATTATCAACCGTTCTCCTACTACAGCTATCGAAAAAAGTACTCCATTTGAACTATGGTCAGGTAAACGACCCGACTTATCGAACATGAGAATCTTTGGTTCAGAGGTCATGATGCAAGTCCCTAAGGAAAAACGAAGGAAATGGGACCCAAAATCTAAACGAATGATCTTTGTGGGCTATTGTGACAGCACAAAAGGATATCGCCTTGCTGAACATGAAACAAATAGAATAATTAAAAGCAGAGATGTTGAATTTTTGGAAAATGTTAAGAAAAATAACAACATATACTTACCTTGTAGTATTAACAGCTCCACTGAAGTACAGTCATCACCACCGCCAGCAGCAATTGAATTTAAAACAGAAAAGAAATACACAGATACAAGTATTAGTGAAAGCTCCGATGAATATGAGACAGGTACAGACCAAGATGAAGTGTATTTTCCCTGTAAATCAACAGCAGACCTACGACGCTCCATAGCCTTACGTTCAAGGAACAAGCCTGAAAGTTCAAGTTATTTTTGTCCTGTTAAAAATCTCAGAGATCCAGAAACTGTGAAGGATGCTCTATTGTCTGAAAAAGCAGAAAATTGGAAAATTGCAATGGATGAAGAGTTCCAATCGCTATTAAAGAATAATACCTGGAAGCTTACTGATTTGCCACCTGGAAAGAAAGCTCTTCCTTGCAAATGGATTTTTAAAACAAAAACCGATGAAACTGGAAATGTGAACAGATATAAAGCCAGACTTGTCATAAAAGGCTATGCTCAGAAAAGAGGCATTGATTACGATGAAGTATACTCACCCGTGGTAAGGTATACGTCTGTGAGATACCTGATTGCATTGGCTACAAGACACAATTTAGACATAGACCAGATGGATGCAATAACAGCATTTTTGCAAGGAGACCTAGATAATGAAATTTATATGGTACAACCAGAGTCTTATGAAGAAGGATCAAAGGTATGTTTATTGCAAAAATCTATCTATGGTTTGAAGCAGGCCAGCCGACAATGGAATGTAAAATTAGACAGCGTTCTTCAGAAAATTGGCCTAACTAGATCAAAAGTGGACCCCTGTATTTATTACTGTATAAAGGAAAATACAATGATTTTTGTAGCCGTTTGGGTTGATGATCTCATATTATTTTCAAATGATATTATTTTGAAGAGAAAAGTAAAGGAAAAATTGCAGGAGGAATTTCATATGAAAGATCTTGGAGAAGCAAAACAATTTATAGGGTTAAATATTACTAGAAGTCGCAAAGAAGGAAAAATAATGCTCGACCAGGAAACCTATATTAAAGAAATATTAGATAGATTTGGCATGTCAGAATCAAAACCTGTGAAAACTCCAATAGAAGTGAATATCAAATTTGACAATAAAGATGCTAATAAAGACAACGTCCCATACAGACAAGCAATTGGATGTTTGTTATATCTAGCACAGGCAACTAGACCGGATATCTCGTTCGCAGTTAATAAACTCAGCCGATATGTCAGTGACCATGGTCATCAGCATTGGCTTAGTGTTAAAAGAATAATGAGATATCTACAAGGCACTAAACACTTGAAGTTGTGCTTCACCAAGGACATGTCGAATAAGATTAGAGGCTATTGTGATTCAGACTGGGCTAGCAATCTAGAGGACAGAAGGTCCTGCACCGGATACATCTTTATATTTCAGAATGGCGGAATAGCTTGGAACAGCTGCAAGCAACCTACAGTTGCTCTATCCACAGCTGAGGCGGAGTACATGGCAATGGCTTCTGCGACACAGGAAGCATTGTGGCTTCGTCAGCTCCAACAAGAACTGGGTCTACAAGATGATTCTCCCCTCCCTATTAAGTGTGATAATCAAAGTGCAATACGCTTAGCTTCTACTGACTGTTATAAACCTAAAACAAAACATATAGATATCAGATTTCATTTTTTAAGAGACAGTGTTAATAGTAAAAATGTATATTTTGTTTATTCTAAGGGCAGTGAAATGGTAGCTGATATTTTAACAAAGGGTACTACACTGGACAAACACTTGTATTGTATAAAGAAAATGGGTTTGCATTCTGAAGGGGGTGTTAGATTATGAATGCATTGTCCAATTAGTATGTATAGTTCTTTGGTGATAGTTTATAATGTATAGATGTTCTGTGTACATAAGTTTCATATAAGTGTGTTAACTGCTCTGTGTCCTCACTTCTACAAATAAAATATATATCGTGACCTTGTATAATTTTCTCATTTAAAATCCATATTTATCTCAAGCAATCAATAATAATTCTACACTAACGATAAAAAAGGTTGTTTCAACAAATCATGGCAGATGGCACTGTTAACGTATACCACCTAGTGAGCTTATTGGTCAAATCAAATAGCGCGCTTCCCCGGCTTCCTGTTACACTGTACACATTTCCGTTCCTTTTGCACAAAATTACTCCACAGATTGTAGGAATGCATAAACAGCCAGGTACGCTGTGTGCCCTGTTCGATCAAATTTAAATTTTTAGTTCGGTGTAAATGAGGTCTACTCTATGAAAACTCTAGCTAGAACAATAAAGGTGCTCGTATTAATTCCAACATCGCACAAATGAAGCCAGCAAACTCTGCCTACAAGCGGTTTATGGGGAGCTAGCAGTTTGTGTCTAAATAGGCACTTTTATGCGAATGCGATTGCACTTAATTAGAACTGGCTTCGGCCGTCGCAGCCTTTGTTTTTCTGCTCTTTACCTTTAGCAAAATACATGTTTGAATAGCTCGTCTAGATCGTTATAGGAAAGTCTATAGTGTCCACTTAATAGGATATGTTCGTTTCGATGATTTTCGAATGTCTCCAATGATTTTTGTAGCTAATGACAAAAGCTACAGATTGCTTTGTATTGCTTGAAGATATTATCAGAAACGCAAATGCTAAACTCTTCTCGATAAATAAATAAGTTGGAAACTCTAATTCTAAAGGAAATTTCAAATGACTACCTTCAAAAATGTTGTCTAAATCAATTGGAGGCCTCACGCTAAAGAAAAGTATAAAAGTAAGTATAAAGGAAACTTTTAGAATAATAATCACTGTTTGAAATGATATGAAGGCCACGAAAATTGTTGGAAAAGTCGGCTTTAGGCACTTTGAAGTTAGACAAAGATCAACTATTTTATAGACGGAAAAGTATGCCTATCTGTTAAGTTAAGTTCTCTAACGTCAGGCAAAAGTTGGTGCGAGACTTAAAGCTATTATAGTCCTAAGAATTTAACATAAATGGAAAATAATAACATACTACAGCTTTATACGAATGTGGGTTCTTAAGGCGCTATGTGCCGAGAATTGGTATTTTCTTAAGACAACTCAAAAATTACTTTGAGAAGAATAAACTCAAAAACTACTGGACCGATTTTAAAAATTCTTTCACCTATCGAAAGCTACGTTATCATAGAGTAAAATCCGTATATAATATTATTAATGCGAAAGTATGTTTGGATGTATGGATGTTTGTGACTCTTTCACGCAAAAACTAGTGAACCGATCACTATGAAATTTTGCATACACGTTGTCTGAGACACCAGAAAGGACATAGGGTACCTTTCGCGTTCAACGCGGACGAAGTCGCGGGCACCAGCTAGTAGACTATATTTTATAAAGTTACGCGGGCGAAGTCGCGTGCAAAAGGTAGTTTATTTATAAAGACAAAAAGCTTAGTAATATGGAAAAGATTATATAGGTAACTAGCTGTGGCACGGGACTTCGTCCGCGTAGCTTTATAAAATAAAGCCTATGTTGCTAGCTGATTATATAGCTTTCTATAGGTGAAAGAATTTTCAAAATCGGTTCAGTAGTTTAGGAGTTAATCGAGGATAAACAACGTGACACGAAATTTTTACATATATAGAGATAATAAGATGTCATACCTACTGCTATAGAACAATTCACTTAGTAAACGACTCGGAGGTCGTAAACAGAATAAAAATGTACGATCGTTACTTTCGAGTTATTAAATCGGCATTTTCAATTAAGATTGAAATAAAATTTTTAGTGTTAATCGAAAATAAGCCATGAGTAGCAGAATTGGAACAGTAAATTTGAGTTTATTCGATTCGACAGTACCTGAGTGCGTACGATACACGTTATCTGGGACACCAGAAAGGACATAGGGTACCTTTCGTCCAGAAAAAAAGGACTATTCCCGAGGGATAATTAAAAAATTAAAAACTAACGCCTGACCAAAGTGTTATAGCAACACGAGGTTAAGCGTTATATTGCTTTTTTTTAAATTTTCAACGCGGACGAAGTCGCGAGCACCAGCTAGTTATACATAGTTTAATGAGGCACATTTTTGGCCATTGCGTAATGTAAGAACATCTGTGTTTAATCGAGTTAGGAATTAAGGAATTTAACTTGCTTGGGAGTGTACGTGCTAGTGTTAGTGTGTGTGTGTGTGTGTGTGTGCGCGTGTGCGTATTAGTGTGCGTGTGCGTGTGCGTGTGCGTGTAAGCGTGCGTGTGCGTGTTAGTGTGTGTGTGCGTGTAAGCGTGCGTGTGCGTGTTAGTGTGTGTGTGCGTGTTAGTGTGTGTGTGCGTGTGCGTGTTAGTGTGCGTGTGCGTGTGCGTGTGCGTGTTAGTGTGCGTGTGCGTGTTAGTGTGCGTGTGCGTGTACGTGCTAGTGTGCGTGCGCGTGTGCGTGTTAGTGTGCGTGTGCGTGTAAGTGTGCGTGTGCGTGTTAGTGTGCGTGTACGTGCTAGCGTTAGTGTGCGTGTGCGTGTGCGTGTGCGTGTGCGTGTAAGTGTGCGTGTGCGTGTGCGTGTAAGTGTGCGTGTGCGTGTGCGTGTAAGTGTGCGTGTGCGTGTGCGTGTAAGTGTGCGTGTGCGTGTGCGTACTCCTAAATAGCTATGCTCCTGATTTTAGTCATAAACTCAATAAATGATTTTGTGAGTTCTGTATAAAAAAATTAAGTTTAATTCAGTCATAGTTCATAGTAATTGAGTCGTAGTCAATGTTGGCTGAAATCTTTTTTAGCCAACTCTGACTGACACTTCGGCTTTTAAAAAAAAAATGTAATACTAAGTATATACTCCTTTATTAAAAGCTTAATATGTGCCAATATGTCCAAAGCATAATATGATACAATTACTGTTTGTATATAATTAAGATTTTTTTTTTAATAAATGTTTTTTTTTAATTAAAATTTTTTTTAAATTTTTTTTTAATACCTAGTTAATTTAATTCAAAAAATAATAGTCAGTTTATTTCTTTTCTTGACAGTTTTTTTTAGAAATAATTGTTAATAAATGTTAACGAGAACTGTTTCTTGAGGTCATATTATGAAGTTTATTCTATTTGACATTTAATTTCATTTGCACACGGCTTCGGCTGTATTAGTTCAAAATAAATTTTGAAAGCGTCGAGTACTGTAATAATGGATGAGTTTGAAGAGTGAAGTGCCTAAGCCCACTCAGTGTGAAACTTAAAACATGGTTGAAGGCTACGTTTCGCTGACAAGCCTCTTATTCGAGTGGCGTCGTAATCAGTTGCCTCGACTCAACTTGATGTCAGCTCAACGCGAACACAGTAAACATTATGAAAATTATCACAGTATTGTAATGAGACAGTGAGTAAACTGATCTATTTTATGTATATAATAAAAAGTTGTCTCCTTCATTTACTAGCTTTAGCACGCGACTTCGCCGGCATAACATTTTATAAAATATAGCTTACGTTACTCGCTGATAATGTGGCTTTCTATAGGTGAATAGTTTTTGAGTTAAACATACGAATCTCTCTTTATAATATTCCTAGTTTTTGCACGCGACTTTATCCGTGTAACTTTATAAAATATAGCCTATGTTACTCGCTGATAACGTAGCTCTTTATAATATTAGTATAGATAACTCAGTGTGTTTGAAGACACCGAGGTTGTAATTTTGAGGAAACACAGTGAGTTCCACTCAGTAGCAGTTCGGAAATTTATATTTATACATTAATATATGTATGTATGTATAAAGTTGCTTAGTTAAAATTAAATTTAATAATAAATTTGTAAATTTCCCTACTGTCACTATAACCGATACTGTGTCACATCTCTGTACAAAATTCACGAAACAGCGCACTCGAGTGCCCTAACAGATCATAAACTCTGAACTTGAACCCATTGTTAGGGACAGGGATTTAGTAAGTTGATAGAATAAAATCACAACTCAAGTGGGATTTCTGAAATTACATGATATTATAACAATCCCGTACTATCCGTACTAATATTATAAGTGCGAAAGTATGTTTGGATGTATGGATGTTTGTGACTCTTTCACGCAAAAACTACTGAACTGATCATCATGAAATTTTGCATACACGTTATCTGGGACACTAGAAAGGACATAGGGCACCTTTCATCGTTCCACGCGGACGAAGTCGCGGGCACCAGCTAGTAACAAACAAACAAATAAACTCACTTTCGCATTTACGAAATTCGTAAAATATACGTATCTTTGCATATGCATATGCCTATGCCTATATGTGCTCCTATATGTGCTCCTATTTTACGACTATTGATTCATACTTGTTTACTGATGCATAAGTAAAGGATGCCAGAGGTAATTCCAATAAATTTTTTTTAATAATAAAGTTGAACATTAATTAAAGAAAGCCAAATATGCTTTTTCCTTTTTTATTATATTTTATACTAGCTGTTACACGCGGCTTCGCCCGCGTAACTTTATAAAATATAGCCTATATTACTCGCTGATAATATAGCTTCCCGACAGTGAAAGATTTTTTCAAATCGTTCCAGTATTTTCGGAGCCTATTTAATCCAAACGAACAAACAAACAAGTCTTTCCTCTTTATAATATTAGTAAAATCTAGGTTTAAAGGTGAACAGCCAAAGCTTTTAGCTCCAGCCCTTCCAGGTGGCGTGGTCCGCCGTAAAACTTAGCTCCAGGCAGTAATAAATGCGTTATCACGTTTTAAATTGATATCAGACGTTCGCACACCGTATAACCGGCTGTATAATTTTATTTACGACCACTCACGGCCATCAGAACAACGGGGACGCGTTTATGCGAGAGGCCGCAATGAAAATTGTCATAAAACCTCTCCGGGGATGGCTCACTTATTGTGTGACACATTCCGGGCTAAATGTTACTTTTATATATATAATATAAAAAATAAAATTAAAAAAATAAACACACGTTGATGGATATTTATTTAGTTTTTATGTTCACCTATTGAGGGCGAGTTGTCTAGTGAAATAATAGGTTAAAATTCAAACATGTTAACTCACCGGTTTTCAAGATAACTCGCCGGTCTAGTAACTCGATTAAACACATAGATGTTCTTACATTACGCAACGGCCAAAAATGGCCCTCATTAAACTTGTATAACTAGCTGGTGCTCGCGACTTCGTCCGCCTTGAAAATTTAAAAAAAGCAATATAACGCTTGACCTCATGTTGATATAAGACTTTGGCCAGGCGTTAGTTTTTTATTTTTTATTTATCCCTCGGGAATACTCCTTTTTTCTGGATGAATGGTACCTTATGTCCTTTCTGATGTCCCAGACAACGTGTATGCAAAATTTCATAGTGATCGGTTCAGTAGTTTTTGCGCGAAAGAGTTACAAACATCCATACATCCAAATATACTTTCGCATTTATAATATTAGTATAGTACACGTATTATGCGACCGCACAACTAAAATTCAAATATCGAAAGCTGGTGTAATTATAGAGAGTCGACAAATACTCGTATATGCAAAAAATGGTTGAGTGAATGAGATGACTGCTACGCTATGAGCTACGCATAATGCGTCACTGCTACGCTATGAGCTACGCATAATGCGTCACTGCTACGCTATGAGCTACGCATAATGCGTCACTGCTACGCTATGAGCTACGCATAATGCGTCACTGCTACGCTATGAGCTACGCATTATATGAGTCACTGCTACGCCATCCAACCACATCCAAACGAAAGAGGTTATTCCCCTACATGAAACAGTACTATATGAACAGTATGAAAGCACCTGTGCTGTTATTTCAATGTTTCAATTAAGCCTATTCAAGAACCCATTCACCTACATTAATTAACCTAAATTTTAGCAACATTTTAGTTGGAGCCGCTTTACTGCCTTATCTTGATATGGTTGAAATACTGCCTGTCTGTCTGTTACACATTAATATAAAAATTGAATTTTTATATTATCAAGTTATTATTGCCTATTATTGCCTGCTATTATTGCAACAAATATTATAGACAAATGCGAAGGATGTGGCTTGCAATAAATACTTTTAAATAATCCAGACACATTTGTTATTTCTAAATGTAAAGTTAAATTTAGATAACTTTGAACTTGATAACTAAAGTCCAGATTGCGGCCAAACGTTTGATCTTAAAACTCCCACAGAGCGTTAAACAAGATATGTTTAAAGGGTCGCAAAGTTATCCTAACACCATCTACCCACTCCAACATACCCTCATTACATATTCGAAAATAGCCGCGGGACCTAACATGTCTTATAAAGTCGTAAACTATACAATCTCGAAGGTTCGTGGTGAAACAGCGATTGCATATTACTGTATTACCATAAAGGGTCGACTCTTTGTCACAACTAATGCTATGAACAGTTGGGAATGTGGGCGTACACAGTATATCCGTACTAATATTATAAATGCGAAAGTATGTTTGGATGTTTGTGACTCTTTCACGCAAAAACTACTGAACCGATCACCATGAAATTTTGCATACACGTTGTCTGGGACTTCAGAAAGGAAATTAGGTACCTTTCATCCAGAAAAAAGGACTATTCCCGAGGGATAAATAAAAAATAAAAAATTAACGCCTGGCCAAAGTGTTATAGCAACACGAGGTCAAGCTTTATATTGCTTTTTTTAAATTTTCAAACGCGAACGAAGTCGCGAGCCCCAGCTAGTATAGTCATATATGGTTACTCAACAGTTATTCAGTAACTAGCTGACTCTACAGTCGTTGCCCTGTCAATCCCTACCAGTATATAAAAATATGAATGTAACTCTGTCTGTCTTTCTGTCACCTTTTCAATACTCAACCGATTATAATAAGATTTTGGATACATATTGTCAGAGCATTTTTTTAAATAATAATTAGGTTTATGTTTTGATTTTTTTTCAGATTGCTGTGAGAGGCTTGATTTCTTATTTTGTTGCTAACAATGTATATAAGACTAGCTGTTGCACGCGACTTCGTCCGCCTAACTTTATGAAACATCGCCTCTATTGCTCGCTGATAATGTAGCCTTTCTATAAGTTTTAGAATTAATTTATAATAAACAAAAATACAAATATACAAATCTTTTCTCTTGATAATATTACTTAGTATACATTAAATGAGAAATCTGTAGCTAAAGTATTGACCGGTCAAGTTTACTTACTGGTAGATATTTATTATACTGTGCTAACTTGGTTAAGCCTTTCTGTTTGCTTTAAGGCGAGGAATGTTTTCATAGGGATTTAGGCATTAAACGATTGAATATTGTTTTCTTTGTTCTTATTGGCCTTAATTAAGATGCAGGATTAAGGCCGCTATAATGTTTGTGTCTTTGAATCCTTACTAATATTATAAATGCGAAAGTATGTTTGGATGTATGGATGTTTGTAACTCTTTCGCGCAAAAACTAGTGAACCGATCACCATGAAATTTTGCATACACGTTGTCTGGGACACCAGAAAGGACATAGGGTACCTTTCATCGTTCAACGCGGACGAAGTCGCGGGCACCAGCTAGTAATATTATATTATCAACGACATTGAGTGTTCTTGAGAAATCTCA
>OX122939.1:5590000-5984154 GCA_944738685.1 Synanthedon myopaeformis
CTGAGGGGGTGCTGAAATTACCCAGAGGAGCGGTGTTGTGTCTCGTGACCTTGGAGCGCTGACACGCGTCACAAGTACGAGCCCACTCCTTGCAGTCTTTGTTGATAGACGGCCAAACGTAGCGGTCGGTTAAAAGGCGGGTTGTGGCTTGAATACCAGGGTGGCTTAAACCGTGTAGTTTGTTGAAAACCACGTGTCGCAAGTCCTGCGGAACGTAAGGTCGAGGTTTGCCGGTAGACGTGTCGCAGTATAGTGACATGCCAGTGCCAGGGACGCTAACTTTGGATAGCTTCAGACTGGAATTACCCAACATTAATGTGGTCAACTCCTTATCTGAATCCTGTGCCTTAACGAGAGCCTCGTATTCCTGCTCGAGGGAAATTTCGTCAACCCGAGACATTGCATCGGCAACCACGTTATCTTCGCCCTTAATGTATTTAATATCAGTTGTAAACTGACTGATGAACGACAGTTGGTTGAGCTGTGCGGGCGGAAGCTTTTCGCGGCGCTGTAAGAAAGCGTACAGTAAGGGTTTGTGGTCCGTATAAATGGTGGCATGTTGCACCTCGAGAATGTATCTGAAGTGCTGTACGGCTTCGTAAACAGCCAAGAGCTCGCGGTAATAGGCTGGCCACTCGGACTGCTTAGAGGTCAGTTTTTTGCTGAAGAATGCAAGAGGTAGCCATTTTCCGTCGATGTGCTGCTGGAGACATGCGCCAATGTGCAAACTTGACGCATCGGTGAATAAACCGAGCGGTACGTCAGTGATAGCGTGGTGTAGCAGAGTCGCCTTAGATAGGCTCCTCTTACACTCCTCGAACTGCTGCAGTAGCTCGGGAGTCCAAGGGTATGGTTTCCGCCCCTTGCTATTAGCTGCGACCAAGGCTTGGATGAGTGGGGCCTGAAATTTGGCGGCATGGGGAATAAAGCGGCGATAGTAATTAAACATGCCGAGAAATCTCCTCATGCCTTGAACGGTTTCTGGAGGGGGAAAATCCAGTAGGGCTTTGATACGCTCCTGAGGGGGACTAGTACCATCGGCGCTGATATGATAACCCAAGAAGGTAACCTCACCGACGCCAAGAATGCATTTAGACGGGTTGATAACAACACCGTAATCTTGAAGGCGCTTAAATAGTATTCTAAGGTGTTCCTTGTGAAGGGCCTCACTGGGCGAGAAAACCAGGATGTCGTCGATGTATGGAAAACAGAAATCGAGGCCCCGTGTGACCTCGTCGATAAAACGCTGAAATGTTTGGCCAGCGTTGCGTAGACCGAAGGTCATAAATGGAAATTCGAAGAGGCCAAACGGGGTGACGATGGCTGTCTTCGAAATGTCATCTTCGAACACGGGTATTTGATGGTACGCTTTAACGAGGTCCAGAGTACTAAACACCTTAGATCCGGTGAGGTTATTTGCGAAATCGTTGATATGGCGCACCGGGTACTTATCTGGTACAGTCCTGGCGTTAAGTGCGCGATAATCACCACAAGGACGCCAGGTGTTGTCTTTTTTCAGGGTCATGTGCAAGGGGGAAGCCCATGCGCTTTTAGAAGGCCTTGCCGTGCCACAACTCACCATGTCCTCGAATTCCTTTTTAGCGGAATTTAATTTCTGTGGTGCTAAACGTCGAGGTCGGCAAGACACGGGAGGTCCTTCAGTAGTCTTAATAAAATGCACAGTGTTATGCTTAATAACCCTTGGTAAACCAGGTGGTCGAGTTAAATCGGGAAACTCGGTGACAATGGAAGCGAAAGGAGAACTTCCAGCGACCACGGCCTTAACACTCAGTTGCTTTACATAAGTTGTGGAGCCGATACTGTATAAACCGGTTATATTGTCAACTAGCTTTTTATGGCGGCAGTCTGGCAGCAGGTGATAATGTGCCAAGAAATCGGCGCCTATTATTGCTCTTTCAACATCGGCAACTACAAACTGCCAAGTAAAATTGCGTCGCAGCCCTAGGTTAAGATTCAAGGTGATGGTACCGAAGGTTCTGATGTTACTCCCATTAGCAGCTGTGAGTGCGTATTCGGTGTCTTCACGTCGACGAGCCGACGACTGAACCCAGCGGTGTGGAAAACAGCACAAATCAGAGCCGGTGTCGATGAGAAATTGACGTTTGGTCACCTGGTCAGTAACGAACAGGCGGCGGCTTGAAGGTAAGCAATCAGTTGCCGCCGCTACTGACCGCCTCTCTGGTTTTCCGAATTCCAGCTGCAAGGCGATACACACTTCTTGGCACGTGAGTCAAAGCGTTTGTGGTACCAGCAATGCTTGCTTGCTGACTGAGGACGTGGCGACAAGCTGCGTGTAGTGAATCTGCTTCTAGAGCGACTGCGATCATTCACGGCCATAGATTTTACGATTTTTGTAAGCTCAGCTACCTGCAAGGCGAGTGCTTGTACATTGTCAGGAGGGTCAGTAGAAGTAGAGCATACAGTATGGGATCGCCCAGTAAGCTCGACCACTCTGTCAGCGAGTTCTGCCAATTTTTCCAATGAAAGGTCTGCGGAAGGAGCAAGTACCACCTGGATTTCCTGAGGGAGGCGTCTCAACCAAAGTTGTCTTAAGAGGCTTTGGTCAGTCAAGGTAGTTCCAGCTAGGGACTTCAAGTGGCGGAGGAACTGTGACGGCTTTCTGTCGCCAAGTTCCTCGTCACTCAGCAATTGACTGATTTTTTGGGATTCTGAAATAGAAAGCCTGCTTATCAGTTCTGACTTTAGTGTAGGGTAGTACTTGCCCTTCTCTAATGGGCGGGTAATGATATCTTCAACTTCCCCAGCTAGTTTGTGGTCTAGCTGGCCAACGACATAATTATATTTAGTTGAGTCGGAAACTATTCCGGCGATTTCGAAATTGGCCTCTACCTGAGCGAACCAAACAGCAGGCTTATCGGGCCAAAACGGAGGGAGTTTAACCGAAACTTTACAGGCTTCATTAGGTTTAGTAGTAGCTCCTATTTGGGACTTTAAAACAGCCTTTTCGGCCAGCGCCTGTTCTAATTCCTCCTTTAGCATTTTAAGTTGGGACTCTGCCATGATGTTAGTAAAATAAAAAAAGTAGAAAGCATGCACATAAATAAGGCCCGTCAAATATAAAAAAATGTCCACACAAAAAATTAAAATAAAAGAAAAATGCAAATGACCACAACCAAATATTAAAGCATGCCAGAATAGGGCTCTTTCTAATGGGCAGTTACAGAATAGTCTCTCTCTGTAAGAAGGTGATGTGTATGTAGAAAACAAATTAGTAAATGCAAGGACACTAAGTTAAAATGTAAATAACACAAACATATACATACAATTATATAGCAGAATATAAATTATTATTAAGTTCTAAGTTGTGCCACAATACAAAATTATGTTGAGGTTGATACAAAAAAACAATAATCAATAGGTAATGAGTTATTAAAATAATTAGTAACTTATGTTTTGAAAGCAGTCTATGAATTCACTCGACTATTAGGACTAAAATCACAATTCTTTGTGACACAATTTAATACTGGGAGTGAAATGATGTGCTTACTTAACTAAAAAATTATTAATAATAGGTAGCATCAATTGACAATAACTTGTTAAACTAAAACTAAAGTTAATACTTTGTACACCGTTGATGTTAGATGTTTAATAGAGAGCTGATGTTAATATAATATCTCCTGTATGTATATAATGTTCAACACAATATAGACGAATAATAACAATTGTTATTCTTATTAAAATAAGTATGTAAAGTGTGATAGTACGCCCGTGCAAAACCGTACACCACTGTTATGCCTTGTTAGTGAAACTTCATGCAAATGCAAACGAAACATGCACAAATATGTTCACTCATAAAAAAAAAAAATTCAGGCAGCACAAAAATGTTCAAGAAATGGATGCAGTTTTAGACTTGAACAGCGTTATCAACGTGTCGTATTTATTGTGACGACAAACGGGATTTTGACGGCTTCGCGAGTTCCGAGAAGTATCGACGTAGTCCTTAAGAGGTTGCGTGTTCGATCACGTCGGCGGTCACCAGTGTAGGTGACCGAAGTCGGGCGCCTACTGGTGGCGATGGATGGAGTGATACTCGTAGGTAGTTCAGCCTCTCGAATCCAGGATCAAGGCGAACTACTGGGGCGTCGAGAATATAAAAGGACTGTTTCTGTCGGAAAGATTTTACTAGCCTCGCGTCTATATTTAGAATGAATACATGGTCAATAATGACAGTTCTCTTAAAACTAAACTGTGTCACAGACCACAGTAAAATGACATTCGCCACATAGTTTTTGCGTGAAAGAGTCACAAACATCCATACATCCAATCATACTTTCGCTTTTATAATGTTAGTACGGATAGATAGTGCCTGCGACTTGGCCTGCGTTGAAAAAAAACCTAATAAAATATCTGATATGCAAATTTAAGACGTTTTCAAACTAGTTAGGATTTTATTCTGAAGCCCTTAAGCTCACACTTCAATCGCTCGACTATAGATATGGCTCAAATAAAAAGCGAATATCATTTGAAACGAAACGTAAGGTTCGCCGCCATAATTCTTACACCGAGAACAAATATGGGTATCGATTACAAAAACCCAAAGAAACCAAATAAATCAATCTAGATCGAAGACATCGAGAGAGTGTCGCACGTGGGTGGCGGGAAAAAATAAAATTTATTCTCTATTTGGCGGGGAATAGCGGGCGAGACGTTCGAGCGCGATCAAAAATTATACAAGTCATAAGCGCTTAGCGGATAGCTCTTGCTTTATAATCCTAACCAATGTTATGAATGGGTAAGTGAGTTTGTTTTGTTTGTAATGCTTTCACGCCTTAACTACTCGGCCGATTATGATTAAATTTTGCATACACGTTGTTAGGGGTACAGAATAAAAGACAGTTAATCTTGATATAGTATAATTTGAAGTAATTTTCCGTGTCTGTAACTATGATCGCTAATTCCTCTTAAACCAAGCAAAGTATTTTGATGCGGTTTTCATTATTAATTAGATAATTAATCGTGGATTGAAGTTTAATAATTAAAAACACTTTAAAGTTAAACTATAATTCGTAAAACAGGCAAATATAATTCAAACGCAAAAATAAGACTCGACATTTTCAGTAAACTTCATTACATTGGTACAGATAATACGAGTATTGAATGGATTTTAAGAAATTAGTTTATTATTATTCATTCCTAACATATTTGTGGAGTGTGGTTAGAATGTCTCTGAAGGCTTGTACCAATTCGAAGAGAAGGTTTCCGGTATAAATCAAGCGGCCGATGGGTAGGCAGAGGCTGAGGTGAAAGCGGTATGTAAATCCACAGGGCCACTCTCCCTAATATCGGTTGGGATGAATTATGGTTAGGATATGGTATCATCTATTGTCAGGCTGTTTTGAATCTTCGAAAAGGAGTTTTCCTTCGATTGCCCGAATTACAGGGTACAGGGGAAAGTAGGTTATGAGGATTTATCGACATAAGTTCATGGTAGTGTACAAGTGTACACAATAAGTATAGGTGATTGATATGGCATACGTCAAATGTCTAAATGGATTTATTTAATTTTTATTATACTAGTATTAGCTGGTGGCCGCCATTTCGTGTAAAATAATAAAAAAAAATTATAAGCAGTAGTTTTTTACCTATGTCATAGATATTTGATATTTATGATTGACTCTATCGATTGATGCCATAAAAGTACAGGATGTTATTTTTAGTATTTCAGCTAGTTCAATTGCCGGATGTGTAAAGCTTATTTTCAAAAATATTTTTGTTTCAATTTAAAAATTAAAGGAATGTTTACTTTGGGTTATTTTAATAATCTTCAGTATTTAGAGAACTTTTACTCTAAGTGGGGTTAAATTATTTTTTTTTTTACATTTTTTTTTTTTTAGTAAGTGCGTGACCTAACTATCGGCTCTAACGGAAGACCAGCGTTTTTACAACCTGCATTATTCTGAGTTGGAGCCGGTTTGTGGCGGTGGACGTTTATGTTTGTCTTTCTATATGTTATCTATGTATGTTTTTTATACTTATGTCCTTTTTATTCTACTTATTCTTAAAAATTTCAACCCGGTATAGTCGCGCTCATACTCACAGCGGAATTTTCGTCGTGACTGGGAAGATGTTTGGCCCATCGGCTACTTAAAATAAAGTTTTAAATGGTGTGCTATCTAAAAATTGGGGACATTAAAATATCTAAAAATTGGGGATTCCAAAATGTCTATGTTACTCGCTGATAATGCATTATCAGCAAGTAACATAAGCTATATTTTATAAAGTTACGCGGGCGAAGTCGCGTGCAATAGCTAGTAAGTTTATAAAACAGCATTCATACTTGAAATTTCTGCCATTCCAAAATGACGTAGGTCTGGGGCCTCATAAGTGTAACTGCACGACATCTACCGCTTACTATACATCTGATAACCGCATATTTTATTTATTTTCTTTATTACTAGCTAGTGCCCGCGACTTCGTCCGCGTTGAACGATGAAACGAACCCTATATTTCTGGTATCCCAGACAACGTGTATGCAAAATTTCATGGTGATCGGTTCAGTAGTTTTTGCGTGAAAGAGTTACAAACATCCAAACATACTTTCGCATTTATAACATTGGTATAGCAGTACGGATATTTTTAAATAAGGTAGACGACAACATTAATCTTAGCTTATCCTTTTCATTATGTACAAGATACGAGACAGTTACAAGAAACAAATTGCCACCAGTAGGTACAGTCGGCGCAATAAAAAATTATTCATTTCTCATTCACACCCGATGTCATATTACGGTTCACACAACAATAAAAGTCACACTGATTATGATTTAGCATACATGCGCATCATTGTACCCTTTCTTTCGGCCACCATCTTTAGAAGAACCCCCAAGGTGTTACTAAATACTAGGGGAGGAAGATCAAAATATGTTAGTGGTGCAGCTCTTGGTTCTCAAGCAAACTTAAAGTCTGCATTCGCTTTGAACTTTAATGAGTTGTAATAAAGATGATTTTTGAATGAATCCCTATATAGGGTAGTTTGCAGTTCGTGTCACGTAGTCCATTGAGTATTCATGATTACGACTCTGTGGAAGGCTATGAGTAATTTTGCGGCGTTTTGAGTAGGTACGTATTTGTTTTATGTTGAGTTTCTCGTGAAATAGCTCTTCAGGTGATTTTTTGGGTCACAAAAAAATTTTTATTGATAAAATTTTTTATAGAGATTTTTTGTTGTCATAATCACTATAATATATAGTAAATACTATGTGGCGATCGCGACTTCGTTCGTGTTGAAAAATGAAAAATGTATCTCTTCAGAAAATATCTGACATCTTTCTGACCTAACATTCTGACCTTAATTTCTGACAACCTAACATTTTTCTGGGATAAAAAGTATTCTATATGATAATCCAGGTATTAAACTATCTGAGTGCCAAATTTTATCCAAATCTGTTCAGCAGTTTTTGCGTGAAATAGTAACAAACATTTAGCTAGTGGAAACTCAGTCTATACTGCCACTACCTAAACTTACTTGACTTTGTACCTATAGATTTTTGCAAAGTAAAATAGGTTTCTTTATTTAATAATAGATACAAAAGTTGCCTGAATAATTCAGAGAAGAAAAAATTTTCTAATATATTTCCTTTACATTTCGGCTTAGAAATCGTTTGAAAGCAAAACACGTCAAATAATAACTTTTTTATCCGCCCTCCGTCCCTCCATTACATAATACGCCACGATCAAATAAATCACTTACCATAACAGTGGCATGTATGGTTTCATACATACAAAAGTGAAAAAATGTTTGTATGGTATTTCAATACACCTCAGTTCAGTATTCTGCTGGCGACTATTTATTTAGGCGGGGTATTTGTTTGTGGTCCTATTTATAAGTTATAAGCGATTTTAAATAAAAAAAAATCAGTACTGGCAAGGCATACTACAACCCGCCTGGTGCAGTAACCACCCCCTTACAGAAGACCACTGCGAAGTAACAGGATATATGCTGTTGTGTTTAGAATCCTCTGAGTCCTAATATGATGAGCAATACACTTGCAGCACCTGTGGTGTTGCTTCTATTAATAGGTTAATGGGCGACGGTAGCCACCTACCATCAAAATGTATCGTCAATCTGTCTGAAGGTCTATATAATAAAATTAAGTATTGCAAATTAAATAATGTCAGCTTAAGGAGATTACAAACTTGAAAAATATTATGTATATAGAAACTATGTAAGGGATGCCAGAAAGCGTTTCCATATCCCTATCCCTTATCCTTAATCTTATTATGGTCGGCAGGACACTATCATCAAGTGGGACGTCAGCCTCTAGTTTAAAAAAAAACTAAACTGAGCTTAGCGACTCGCTGGAATCCGTTTTATACTCTCAGCAGAATTTTAGCGATAATATTAATTTTATAGTCAAAAAATTTTAAAGATTACAAGAATTCCATTTTGAATACATTACGTTGGATTGGAGAAACAAATGTAATTTATTCATTAATTAAAGTAAAAAGGATTCACCACAAAAATCCCGCTACCGCTTGTGAATTAAGGCACCCATCGATACGTTTCGTTTAGCCCCGGGCGACAATAAATACGGGAATGTCCGCGCCTAACCAAACTGTTTGGCCAACGCGGCTAGAATCGGCAAGCGTGTTTGTTTGGTGAGCCTTTTAAAACCTCCTTCGTTTTGAATATCAATATTTTCCACCATTATTTCAAAAACCTTAACATGTTGCCTTTAATTTTTTCTAAAATATAAAATTAAAAACGCCAAAAAAAAAACGTAAAATGTAATTGTAAAATATTATCTAAAGGAAATAAAGCATTTAGTAAAAAATAATTTTGTTTGACTGTACTTATAATTATTTATACTAATATTATAAACAGAGAAGATTTTTATGTTTGAAATCAAAAAACTCAAAAACTACTTGACCGATTTTGAAAATTCTTTCACCTACAGAAAGCTGCATTATCAGCGAGTAACATAGGCTATATTTTATAAAGTTACGCGGGCGAAGTCGCGTGCAATAGCTAGTTTTATTATAATTATTTTTCGACCAATGTGTGTTGCCATACCACTGATGACATTTATGATACTGAAACGTGATCTCTAACTATTGGCTTCGCAAAAAAGCTCGATTTTGCTCAACGAGCTTTGTACACTACCTCTTTCTTTTACAAATACAAATGAATGAACTATACTATAACTTAATTTATGCTAGTATAAATTACTAGAATTGTATACAAGTTAACTAGATGGTGCTCGCGACTTCGTCCGCGTTGAACGATGAAAGGTACCCTATGTCCTTTCTAGTGTCCCAGACAACGTGTATGCAAAATTTCATAGTGATCGGTTCAGTAGTTTTTGCGTGAAAGAGTCACAAACATCCATACATCCAAACATAGTTTCGCATTTATAATATTAGTACGGATATAATGGGTCGAGATAAAGGTTTTTTCGTATTTTATAAGTAAAAAAAAAAGTTGCAGTAAAAGTTCTCTGGTTGTACTATATTTGATATATTTGATATGTATATATTTGTATAAAAGTCCCAAAATTACTATTGCAATTGGATTATGTCACTAATTATAAAATTTCAACAAGTTAATAATTATAATATATATCTTGAATTCGTTTAATACTTAATATAATAAATAAATAAATATTTTCACACATTCCACACAGCACCATCTAGTTCTACACTAAGCAACTAATGCTTGTGTTATGGATACCAGACAGTTATATATTATAATTTTATTTTATTTTATTTTATTTTATTTAGGAAAACAAACAATTACACAATATATAGTAAATATAAAGAAGGACATTCATATAAATAGAAGTAATCGTGCAATCAACAACATTTTCCACGAATTGGTACATAGATTTACAGAGAAAACAAGAAGAAAAATAATAATAATAATAATAATACACATTCATACACAACAAGAAAAAACACCAGAATACAAATACGAAGAAAAGAACAACACCATAAACTAAAACAATTTAACAATACTATTTTTATATTTTTGCGAGCCAGTTGAAAATGGGTCTAAACTTGTATATAAACAATTGTACTTGTGCATGATACGATTTAAGGGTGCACGTTCACCAGCGTTGGTTTTACAATGCTTCGGCATAAATAGTTTATGCGTATAGGCATCTCTTATACGCTGTGAACCGCTTGGCAAACGATAAACAATACTATTCACCAGATAGTTACAGTCATAGCGGTTATGACAGATGTTATACAAGAACATAGCATCCAGGAGCAATCGTCGCTGCTCTAAACTTGGTATGGAGTATTTCTTTAAAGCATCAACATACGGCAACCTTGAGTGGAAGCACTTGTAGTTAAGTGTTTTAAGGAATTTACGCTGCACTAATTCAATCTGTTGGCAATATCTATCATAGAAGGGATTCCAAACTACCGAGGCGTATTCAAGTTGGGAACGAACCAGAGTCTTATACAGATATAAGTAAGTTTCTGAACATTTAAAACTTGAACAAGTTCTTATAACAAGACCATAGAACTGAAAAGCCTTATTACATATATGCTGAATATGTTGATTCAAAATTAGTTTACAGTCAAGAAAAACCCCCAGATCCCTTATAACCGGTACCTTTTCCAATGTAGTATGACACAAATTATAGTGATAATTAATTATGTTTGTTTTCCTAGTAAAAGTTATTGCTTTACATTTGGATAAGCTTAAATGCATTCTATTTTCAGTACAGTATCTACTCAATCGATCAAGATCCCTTTGTAACTTGGTGCAATCATCCAAAGCTGTTATCTGTTTATATACCTTCAAATCATCGGCGTATAGTAAAAAACGGCAGTGCTTAAAACAATTGGCAATATCATTGATATATATAATAAACAATAAGGGCCCTAAAATGGAGCCTTGCGCCACTCCGGAACTCACTGTTATAGATTCAGATGCGTAACCATGCACCACAACTTTTTGCATCCTGTTTAAAATATACGCCGAGAACCACCTTAGCAAATTTCCCTTAATCCCATTGAATTCAATTTTCTTAAGTAATAAGTTATGGTCCACCTTATCGAAGGCTTTACAAAAGTCTGTGTATACCACGTCAACTTGTGTTCTATCATCTAAATTTTCAAATAAAAGATTGGTATAGACTACTAAATTAGTTATTGTTGAACGCTTTTTAACAAAACCATGCTGCTCTGGTATAATGAGGCGATGCAGTGTTGGATAAACTTTATTATGAACTAGTCTTTCCAGAACCTTCGACAGAGTAGATAGTAAAGAGATAGGTCTATAGTTTTCAATATTATTCCTGCTACCACATTTGTGAACGGGTGTTATATTAGCAGTCTTCCATATTTGTGGAAGAACACCTTCACTGAGGCACTTATTAAAAAGAATTGCAATTGGTGCAGAAAGAACAGTACAAGTACTCTTGAGGAAGAACGGTGGAATACCATCAGGTCCTGCCCCTTTCCTCACGTCCAAAGATCTTAGTGCTAAATATACACTGTTAGTATCCAAGTCTATGTCCGATAAAACTTCGCTGCTAGGACTTACTAATTCACAAGTTTCCCCATCGTTACAAGAAATACTGGCGGGTTCATAAACAGATGAAAAGTAGTCGGAAAACATATTACATATCCCTTCGACATTATCTGACTTGCGTTGACCGAAAAACATAGAATTGGGTATACCAGTCTTGTCTTTGCGACTATTCAAATATGACCAGAATACTTTAACGTCTTTTTTCAGGGAGGTCTCTATACCTTCAATATATTGATTAAAGTAAATTTTACTAAGTTTCTTAAATCTATGTCGGTAAAGAGAAAACTCTTCATAACTGCTTATGTTGCCAAACTTTTTCCATCTATCCCATGCACGTTTCTTATTTTTGTATATGTGTATTAATGGACGGGGGAACCAGATAGGATAGTTTGAACTTTTAGCAGGCCGAGCAGGAATGTATTTCTTAATGATTTCGTAAACATTTTCGTAAAATACATTAACGCCCTGAGTAGCAGGAAGAGGACTCAAGAGTGCATGCCAGTCAATACGACCCAGCTCCTCACTAATGATCTTATAGTTGCCTTCAATAAACCTATATCTTGGAATATTGTTACGTAGCATAGTCTTATAGGAAGCATCAAGATTCACCAGTGCAAAGATGGGCGGATGGTTATTATCTGGTTGCACCAAGCCGAGTGACGGGTGATTGATACTACAGTTGTCCGCATTGGATATAAACAAGTCAAGTATGTGTTTATGACAATTAGCAATATGATTATATTGGACACCATTAATTGCAGATAACATGTTAATCAGGTAATTGTCTTCGGAGGCACTACCACTGGTGAGAACCGGTTCCGTACCAATAGTAGTACAATTCCAATTGAGGTTCGGCAAGTTAAAGTCCCCTACCAAACAGAACTTATCTACATTACTACTTAAGAGTGAGTGCATTATAGCGTCGAAAAAATTCTCATAGACTGATGACTGTTGATTAGGTGGTATGTAGACAGCCAAAATCATGTGGTATTTGTTCGTTATGTTAGACGGGCACTGTATCATGACATAGTCTATACTACTAGGCAGGGGTGAAACATGTGATGACGTCGTAAGTGTTCTGCGAGTGGGTTGCAATTCACGGCGGACCGCTATTAGCGTGCCACCTCCATCACGCTTACCACAGGCGACACGATCCCGGTCGCATCGAAATACAACATACCGCGAGTCTATAAATTCATCATTGGAGATAGCAGGTACCAGCCAAGTCTCGGTTAACAAAATAATATCATAACATTCGGACAAAATATTCATGTATATGGTATTTAATTTAGTTCGAAGGCCCCGACAGTTTTGATAATAAATTGAAAATGTTTTATCCTCCATTACACCATAACAAGTAAATACGCATTATTGAATGAAATAGAAAATTATAATAATAATGTACGTGCAACGAACATAAATTTAAGATAAGAAAAGTGGTATAAACAATTTCGAAATTTTTATAAATAATTACAAATTCATCAACAGCCAAGCTCCCCAGCTGATAAGAAACATCCCACACCATTGAATTGCTCATGGATGCAACGCTCGCACAATAAAATAGTCGTAGCAAAAATAATAATATATAAACAGGTAAATAGAAAAATAGAATATTTTTTAAGTAAAAACAAGCACATATTATGCATTTAAATATGATAGGTTTATAAAGAAATTGTAGGGTAGTTGTATCATTCAACTGACTAATAATAAGAGAATACAAGTGAAAATCCATAGAGTTATAAAAGTACAAGAATAGACAAAAAATATACAATATTATGAAAATATTATAATATATAAATTCATGGTGACAGAAAGTCAGTTTCTTATTATTTATCTGTATTTGCCTTGATTTTAAGTATATCTTTAGTGCACTTAACTGCGAAAGCAGGAGAAGTCTCATTTTTACGTACCAATATGGTGCCGTTTTTGACCCAAACAAATCTATACCCGTTGTCCTTTGCCACCCCTCGTGCATCCCGAAAAATTTTCTTATTTTTAAGCGTCAAGTGTTCATTAATATAAATATTATGCAGTTGGCCATTGATTTTAAGTTGATCACTGGTGATTCCCTTCTTGAGTCTTGCAGCAGCCAAAAAATTGTTTCTTAGTGTGACACTCGATAACTTCAGAATTATATTTTTAGGTCGCGAAATGTTGGGACTAGCATGCGGAACACGATGTATGGACACAATATCATTTAGCGTGATTGGTGATTTAATCAATGATCCAATTTCCTCAGCGACACTAAAAAGATTTTCACCTCTTTTTTCGGGGAGATTACTGATTTCAACATTACACATTCTAGCTTTCTGTTCCAATGTATCGAGTATATAGCCTAAGTCCTCTATACGTGTTTCGTGAGAGTCAAGAACCCCAAGTTTCTTCGCAAAAACAGACATTCGGCTTTCGACATCACGGTTTTTCTCACATAGGTCATCATACTTGACATTTAGGTATTTTATTGAATCCTTTACCTCATTAAACTCCTTCAAAAGAGTAGCGAACCTTTCCTCTTGCTTAGATAGCAAAGTTTGAAACATAGCTGAGATATTGTCCTGAAAGTTCAGGAAATCTTGCCTCAAATCATTGCGTCTATCAGTTTTAGCTCTCACAGTAACATAGCGATTCGGTGGTTCAGTCTCCATCGACGAGGCATCGTCACAGACGACACTGGTATCCATAGGATGGAACGATGAGGGGTCCGTTTGTTGATGAGCCATACTATGTAAAAAATACTATATTATTGTATTGTCCTCTCTGTAACTTAGTTAGCTCTATGGACTGCAGCAACGCGCGCACACTACAATAAAGATAGCGAGTACACACACACTCAAGAAAATAACTTTGCTTAGCGCACGCATGCACGTGTTTATGCAACCAGAGCGAGCGAGCGAATGAATACATAGATAACTTTTTTTTTTTGTAAATACATACATATTATAAATATAAAACATCCGTGACTCAGGTACAAAGGTAAAATGTTGACATATAAACATTTGCCCCTAGCGGGATTCGAACCCGCGACCGTTTGGTTAACAGATAAGGTTACTAGCCACTAGACCAAACGTGTCGTAATACGAAAATCTTTTTCCTTAAACAAAATCAAATATTTTAAAGGTATATACAGCAGAAACCGGATATAACGACTTCGGTTATAACGACATATCGGTTACAACGACCAAATGGCAAGGCAAATGTTGAATGCCTATAACGATTTAGTATTGCTTATAAGGACTAATCCGTTTATTACGACCAATTTTTGTGTTCCCTTGTAGGTCGCTATAACCGATTTGCACTGTAGTTATCATTTAGCCAAATACATCCTAATGGCATCGGCGAATGTAAACAGGCCCTAATGTTAACAAGTTATTTTCACTGACCCATTTATTCTGACAATGGTCCGTTCGGGTTGAGAAAAGGTTGCTTTGTAAATTCTAAACACGTACGAATATCAAATACAACCGTGTCGTCACATTAAAAATATT
This sequence comes from Synanthedon myopaeformis, assembly GCA_944738685.1. Taxonomy (NCBI): domain Eukaryota; kingdom Metazoa; phylum Arthropoda; class Insecta; order Lepidoptera; family Sesiidae; genus Synanthedon; species Synanthedon myopaeformis. The sequence goes on from OX122939.1 coordinate 5,605,013, forward strand.
ATTATATATATTAAAATGTATAGAATTCTTTGAATATTTGTATAAGTAGGGTACACTTGAGTTCTGCAGTAATTTGGGTATAGAATTCTTTGAATATTTGTATAAGTAGGGTACACTTGAGTTCTGCAGTCATTTGGGTATAGAATTCTTTGAATATTTGAATAAGTAGGGTACATTGAGTTCCGCAGTCATTTGGGTATAGAATTCTTTGAATATTTGAATAAGTATGGTACACTTGAGTTCTGCAGTCATTTGGGTATAGAATTCTTTGAATATTTGAATAAGTAGGGTTACACTTGAATTCTGCAGTCATTTGGGTATAGAATTCTTTGAATATTTGAATAAGTAGGGTTACACTTGAGTTCTGCAGTCATTTGGGTATTGAATTCTTTGAATATTTGAATAAGTAGGGTTACACTTGAGTTCTGCAGTAATTTGGGTATAGAATTCTTTGAATATTTGAATAAGTAGGGTACACTTGAGTGCTGCAGTCATTTGGGTATAGAATTATTTGAATATTTGAATAAGTAGGGTACACTTGAGTGCTGCAGTCATTTGGGTATAGAATTCTTTGAATATTTGAATAAGTAAGGTACACTTGAGTTCTGCAGTCATTTGGGTATAGAATTCTTTGAATATTTGAATTAAATTTATTTAAAAAATAATATTAATCTCGATTTATTACTTTTTTTTAATATTTATGAAATCTAGAATCTATTTTATTTATTTTTTCAACGCGGACGAAGTCGCGGACACCTGATAGGTTAATATAAATAAAATAAAATTTTCATTAGGAATACTAGTAAAACTTATAGTAATATTCAGAAAAAGAAATATAAATTTCCGCCCGTTGAAGTTCCAAGTTCAAAGTTGAGCTTGAAAATCACAAATTAAAAATTTAAACGAATTCATTGTGAATTAAATATGTTTAAAAAGTTTCCAATCGAGAAGATGTTGCGACCGCTAAAATATTAACAATTTAATATGAAGAACTTTTAATAATATTTAAATGGGAAAAGTTGAGGGTCCTTCGTCGAGAACTTGTTACTGAAAAGATAAATAGTTTGCAACGACTTCATACCAGATTTTTTTGCAATACACTCAAAACTGGTTTTATTATTTATGTATTATAAATATTAATATAAATATAAATATCTTCACACATTCCACACAGCACCATCTAGTTCCACATTAAGCAACTAATGCTTGTATTATGGATATCAGACAGTTGATATACTACACAGATTACTTTTTTTTTGTAAATACATACATATTATAAATAAAAAACATCCACGACTCAGGTACAAAGGTAAAATGTTAACACATAAACATTTGCCCCTAGCGGGATTCGAACCCGCGACTGTTTGGTTAACAGCTAGGGTTACTAGCCACTAGACCAAACGTGTCGTCACTTTAAATTATAAATTTATAAATCACTAAGCTGTTGCACGCGACTTCGTCCGCGTAACTTTGTAAAATATAGCCCTATATAATATAATATATATGTTACTCGCTGAAAATGTAACATTCTATGGGTGAATGAATTTTTAAAATCGTACACATTAGTTTTTGAGTTTATTCATTATAAACATATAAAAAAAAACCTTTAAAATTATTAGTATAGATAAAATAAACGTATGTTCCAAATTTTAGTTTTCTAGACTCAAGACAAGACGGACTATTTTATATAAGTATATATTATTAAACCCCAAACAGTATCTCCTACTAACGCATTTATAATGTACTAACATTATAAATTCGAAAGTATGTTTGGATGTATGGATGTTTGTGACTCTTTCACGCAAAAACTACTCAACCGATCACTATGAAATTTTGCATACACGTTGTCTGGGTCACCAGAAAGGACATAGGGTATCTTTCATCTCGAAAAAAAGGACTATTCCCGAGGGATAAATAAAAAATAAAAAACTAACGCCTGGCCAAAGTGTTATATCAACACGAGGTCAAGCGTTAATATATTGCTTTTTTTTTAAATTTTCAACGCGGACGAATTCGCGAGCACCAGTTAGTCATTAATATACAGAATACAATAAGCATGTCAGATAAAATATTATAAGATAAGTTATACGTTAATAATAATAGATGAGTTTATTTTTTTTATATTCGAGTGTGTGTGTGTGTGTCCGTGTAAAAACGAGAGATTATATTCGGTCATGTAAGTGAGGGGAGGGACGACCAGAAACACATAAAAAGCCTACGTGACCCGTTGGACACACCGTCCACAGAGTACTCTATTGAGACAGAGTCCACAGAGTAAGTACTGTGGTATCACATTCATATTTTGTCCCTCACTGAGTTTTCCTTAACTTGGGTAATTACAATATTAATTCTATTTAAAATTGTGTAAACACTAGCTGGTACCTGCGGCTTCGTCCGTGTTGAAAAATGAAAAAATATATATAGGCAATATAACGCTTGACCTGTTGTTGCTATAACACTTTGACAAGGCGTTGATATTTTATTTTAGATGATCCCTTGGGGACTGTACTTTTTTTCTGGATGAAAGGTACCCTATGTCCTTTTTGGTATACTGTCTGGCACCTGTCAACGTGTATGCAAAATTCACGATGATCTGTCGAGTAGTTAAGGCGCGAAAACGTAACAGACAGACAGAGTTACTTTCACATTTATAATATTACTCGTAGTATGAATGTTACTAGTTATAAGTCAGCCATTTTTAATGACTCGCAAGCCCTGCATTATTTATATTTCAACAGTACTCTGTACCCCCTAGGGACATCTTTGATATAGGTAACACCGTTGTATTAAGATTTATTCTGTACTGGGGCCATTCTGTTTTATCTCGTTCTCTTGCTAAGCGCTGTATACAAAAGTATATTTCGGCCATCATCTATACTTAATAAATGTAATTCAAGTGTGTCATTTTAACTGATTTCTTACTAAATGTATATCAAATTATACTTACTTAATATTACTTACTATACTTAATTATTATTATTAATTATTATTAAATTATACTTACTATACTTAATGAAACTCAAGTGTTTCATTATAACTGATTTCTTACTAAATGTATATCAAATTATACTTACTTAATATTACTTACTATAATTAATTATTATTATTAATTATTATTAAATTATACTTACTATACTTAATGAAACTCAAGTGTTTCATTATAACTGATTTCTTACTAAATGTATATCAAATTATACAGAATACTTTTGAGTTTGCTTTTGGCCAGCGAGCTTACCCAGAAGATGCCTATTCACTCAAATTTAGAAAAGATTTTTTTTAAATTACATGGGTACATAATAACAGGGTAATATGAGCTCGGAAACACAGACGTCGCGGAAGGGAGTTCCATACCTTGGCAGTCATCTAAATAAAGGATGTTTTAAAGCGTTTGGTCCGAAAAAGAGGGACTTATAACATATAAGAAATTTATAAAATTTTTGTCTTTCTATATATTTGTCTTCAAAGAAACAGTTGAACCGATTTTGACGGAATTTTCACCGACACATAGTTTATGTTATAAGAAGAAGCTTAAGCTACTATAACTTTAGGAATCTGTCTGTCTTTCTGTCTGTCTGTTACGTTTTCACGTCTTAACTACTCAATCGATCCTAATGAAACTTCATATACGCGTTGTCAGCTATACAGAAAAGGATACAGGGTACCTTTCATCCAGAAAAAATAATGTTCCCAAAGGATCATCTAAATTAAAAAAAAAAAACTAACGCCTGGCTAAATAGTAATAGAAATAAGTAGTCAGGCGTTATTATCGCTTATTTATTTTTTAAATTTTAACGCGGACGAAGTCGCGGACACTATAGCTATTATAATTCTGTGGCCTGGTGCTAAAAGGGCCAATATCTATATTCCTATCTTTCGGTAATAAGCATTAGAACAATGAACAAGAATTGATAGTTATAATTTACATGTTATACTACAAGTATTACTAAAATATCTTTTTGTTATTGTTAGGACAAATAAATATCATTCTTTTTCAACAACTTTGCTGTAAAATCCCATTTTTCACAAAAAAGGACTTTGGCCCTTTTAGCACCAGGCCACAGAATTTATATGTAGACAGCATCTACTTTCATCATACAAATTTACTATGTACTTACATGTATTTACTATGTGTAAATTTTCTATGACCAACTGAGTACATTTCAAAGTATGTCTAGAAAGCATGAAATTCCACAGGAAATCCAGTAATCCTGCGTCGACAGTTTCATGATATGGGCATAAAGACAGACGGACGGACGTGCCGTATCCGAGTATCACGTATTCTGTCCAAACATCGGTCCTACTACAAATTCTATAGTGAAAAGCTTATACGGATTTCTTACTATTGTTGAGTTGGGCATCAATTTTGAAAATGTAATATTATAGTAACTTATTTTTTTTATAAGAAATTGTATTTTATTTTTATTTTGAAATTATAGCAGGGAACGCAGTCATTTGGGCAGCCCGTCTGGCGGCAGTAGCCACCCGTTTTGCGGACGACCACAGTGAAATAACAGCATGTTTGATTTTGTGTTTTTATGTGTGTATGAGGGATGTCAAAGAGCATTATCCCATCCCTTATTTATCCCTTATCCCTTATCCCTTATCCTGTGGTCTTCAGCGCATATGCAGAACCTATGGCTTTGGTTGTCATGTTGTTGCACAACTTAATATGCATACTGTAACTTAGTATCATACTAAGTTACAGTATGCATAAAAATTTTATGCATACTGTAAAAGACTGATAAATTTTTTATTTTCAAAGCACAAAAAAGATGTATTAGAGCAATGTTTAAATTAAAACATTGCTCTAATACATCACTTTTTATATATGAGGTTCTAGTATATGTTAAAGCGAACCCTATCTTATTTAGACGAGTTTCAGAGCACAGTAAAAGAACTTAAAGAGATCCAAATAGGCTGTATATTCGCAAAGCACACACAAAAGCTCTTATGCAAAAAAGTGTTTTTTTTTTGTCTGGCACCAGTCATCTATAATAAAATCCCGAACAATATTAATATATTTAAGAAGAAAATTAAATAATTACTACATAGTTGATAACTTAGTGGACAGTGGTGATTAAAAAATTATTTTGTTATGTAGTGTTCACAAAATATTTGCACACCCCATAGGGTAGAAATGTAGCGAGCCTTATTTCATTGTAAAACCATTGTAATTACCTATATTCAGCAAATAAATTATTATTATTATTATTATCCAAGTATATATTTATTTTTCTTAGTTTTAAATTTTTTACAATATAAATTAAAAAAAAACAATAAATATTATAAAAAACTTAAATCTAGAGTTCCGCAAGCAGCGGGGCAAGGCCCAAGCTACCCGTGGTTAGGGCTGCAGAGTGAGGAACCTCCTAACAATTCGTGCCGTGTCAAGAAGTACCGCCTTCTGTATCTGACCCTTGATCCATCCATCTAGCGAGAGACTCTTAAGATGTTGGTCGAGGCTCTTCGCTATAAGGCCATTCGCCGATATGACTATCGGGACGATGATTGTCGAATCGACATTCCACATGGCGGTCACCTCGTGAGCCAAGTCTATGTACTTGGTAAGTTTGTCTTTTTCGGCTTTCACGAGGTTTTCGTCATGTGGAACAGTAATGTCAACAAGCATCGTCCGGCGTTGGGATCGGTCAATAACCACGATGTCAGGCTTATTGGCGACTATAGTCCTGTCCGTGATTATGGCGCGATCCCAATAGAGCGTGGTTATTATTATTATTATTATTATTATTATTATTATTATTATTATTACTAATATTTTTGTTAAGACTAAAGTCCCACTTGATGGTAAGTGGCTACCGTTACCTATAAAACAAGCAACTCCATAGTATGATTGGAGATTAGGAACGGTTATGGCCATGGGCTCATCCAACCATTCATCCAATGTAATAATCAAATATGTAATACGGTTTTTACAATTTATTAATTATGTAAAAGCCATTGAATGCGAAATCTCGCTTGACCTTAATCCCATAGTTAAACGATGTGTAAATCATACGATAATGTCCAAATTGGCTAGATTTAATTTAGATAGTGATTTGCTTGGCTCAGCCTAATGAATTGATCAAATAAAACACCCTACAATAACGGAATAGGGTTTACTTTAGAAACACAATTCTAACTACTATCTTTACACGTTTGGTCTAGTGGCTAGTAACACTAGCTGTTAACCAAACGGTCGCGGGTTCGAATCCCGCTAGGGGCAAATGTTTATGTGTTAACATTTTACCTTTGTATCAAACAAAAATACAAATATACAAAAGATTTTTATATTTGTATTTTTGTTTGTTATGAATAAACTGTAAAACTTATAGAAAGGCTACATTATCAGCGAGTAATAGAGGCGATATTTCATAAAGTTAGGCGGACGAAGTCGCGTGGAACAGCTAGTCTTATATACATTGTTAGTAAAAAAAATAAGAAATCAAGTCTCTCACAGCAATCAGCAGCAATTTGACGACTCGTTTGATCTAGTAGCTAGTAACCTTAGCTGTTAACCAAACGGTCGCGGGTTCGAATCCCGCTAGGGGCGAATGTTTATGTGTTAACATTTTATCTTTTTACCTGAGTCATGAATGTTTTCTATTTATAATATGTATGTATTTACAAAAAAAGTAATCTATGTATTATATCAGCTGTCTGGTATCCATAATACAAGCATTAGTTGCTTACTGTGGAACTAGATGGTGCTGTGTGGAATGTGTGAAGATATTTATATTTATTTATTTTATTTACATAGTATAATTTGAAGTCGCTTTTGCATGTCTATATGGTCGCTAACTGTTCCTAAACCATGCATTTACCGCATCAAAATCCTGTCTGTCAACATTATCGTGAACTTGTTCGTCAACTTGTTCGTGATCTTGGAGTAAAGCTCGATGGCAAACTCTTATACACTTACCACTATGATCAAAGGGCTCACCAAATGTTTGGGTTTTTACATAGAAGTGCTAAATGCTTTCAAATAATTGAAACATTAAAGCTTTTATATTTCGCATACGTTCGGAGCAAATTTAACATTTACTTTCTGAGTAGAAGGTTATCGGACGAGCGCTTGATGCTCTGCACCAAAATACGAAATGACCTGGTCCCCTCCACTGAGCAGTTTCGCACGCACACACGCACACGCACACGCACACGCACACACACACACACACACACACGCACACACACACGCACACGCACACACACACACACACACACACACACACACACACACACACACACACACACACGCACACATTCGTGCGTTTCGCAGTCGTTTGGACAGCCCGTATGGCGGCAGTAACCATCCCCTTACATAATACTACAATAATTTAAAATAAATCTAAAAATAATAATAATTAAAAAAAAAAAAAAAAAAAACTTCACATAAAATAATCAATGAATGATACTGTCTACAAATCTTTAACATATATACGAACAGGCATTTAGAGGTTTTTAGATTTTAGCTTTGTAACGCGAAAACAACATGTAATTGTGGCCAGTTGAATGCCATTTGTCATGCTGAAGGAATTATTCGCCGTCACATTAGCATAAATATTTAACAAAGGAATTGTTATTAATGAATATATCGCATGCGGCTAAACTAAACGTTCACTTATTCTGTTTTAAACTGATTTAAAAATTTCTCGTCAAAACAATGACTTCTGAGTATATTTTTTTAAATTATAAAAATCGATAGACAGGCTACTGCAAAAGCGTTGCTTACCAAAACAATAACATTAACCGGCCAATATCAAGCGGTTAAGGTTAGAGTTAAGTTATGACGTCATTTTAACTGTTGTTAAAATGGTGTAATGCATAATATGCTTAACCGAAGATTTAACGGCTGGTTTGAATATAGTTACCGTTAAAGTTAGATGGTGCAACCCACCTTTAAGTGTTCAAACAAAGTGGTCCGTCTTTTCATTTCACAACGACAACCTTTAGAATTTTCTCGAGCAATAAGGCCTGGAAAAGTAATTTTAACTTTTAAATACTTAATTCTAGGACCAAGATAAACCACACTTAGAGATTTTCGATTTAAATTCTAACATTGAGTTAAGCTCAGTTAAAGTTTATGTTAAGTAGTTTTTATTCAAAATTAAACGAGCACAATAAGAAAATTACTTTTTAATTATAAAATAATTAGTCTTCAGTTAATATATCGAGAAAATATTTGTATTTTTGTTTTTTTAATGAATAAATTAAAAACTAGTGGAGAGATTTGAAAAATTCATTCACCTATGCTTAGAAAGCTACAATATAAGTAAGTAACATAGGCTATTTTTACGCGTATAACAGTTAGCAAAATAAAGAAATAACTACTTTTTAGATACAAAATCTACAGCTATTTTAGAAAAATACGATGTATGGATGTTTGTTACTATTTCACGCATAAACGGCTCAATGGATTTCAATGACATTTGGTACACATATACTTTATTACCTAGATTAATATATAGGATACTTTTTATCCTGAAAAAATATTAAGTTCCCTAGAGATCATCTAAAAATATAAAAAGTTGGGCGCCACTGTCACAGCGGTAAAGATGTCAGATATTTTGTCGTGTGTTATATTTTTCATCCTTCAAAGCGGACGAAGTCACGGTCAACCGTTGGTCTTTAGTAATATCAAAACATGAAAGTAAATCGAATTGTAATAGAAATAGGGAAACGTGAAATGTCACTGCTTATATGCTATATATGCTAGCATAGTGAAATGCTAGGAATATAAAACGTAGCGAGCAGATGAAATTTGAAAGTTTTCCCCTCCAAAAATATGCGTTAGATCCGCTATCTCGAGCATTTAGCTCTAAAGGTCGCGACTGCCTATCACACCGTAGCGTAATTAAATATACTATAATATACTAGAGGTAGTAAAAGGGATCTTATGTAGATTATTTATCATTGGCGAAATCAAATATGGTATTGGAATCAACAAATTTTGGGCTAAACCTTTTTAAAAAAGTTTTATAATATTAAAAAAATGACACACTTGTATTCAAAAAAAAAATATAAAATTTAATATATATTTTATCATTTTATAATATATATTACAAGAAAATTGTGCAAAAATAATAATTAAATTGTGGCAGTAACATAAGTTTTTTCATGACCAAGGAATAAATCGAACAAATGTAATTTTTCTCTCAACGAGTGTCCGCGACTGACAACTGCGAGAAATTTGATTTCAAAATAAAATAAATCCATTGGTACTACTAAACAATTACCACTTCAAAGAGATCAGCTGTTATTCCTGCCACAAATTGTACCGAAGTTGCCATGACACCAAGCAGAGGAAAGGTTTTGTTCAAAATATAAATTTTGAATGTTTTCGCCAGCTGATGAAGATGAAGATGAAGCCACAAATGAAGATAAATTTCTTACCCCTCCTGATTCGACACAACTGCCGCCTCCGCTGGCTGATCAACGACAGTGTTGTAGGCGACAGCTTTTTCAAGAAATAAATAATCCTACATTAATAAATACTTCTTTAGTTATAGAGGATGCTGCCGACCAAAATATAAGTCAAAATTCCAATTTGAAAGGCAATAATGTATCTGTGGAAAACCTTATAAAGTGCGACCTGTGCTCCCAACCTCGATATTTCAAAGGTAATCGTGGTCTCAAAATTCATTTAAGTAAAGCACATCTTTCAGTACCAAATTTAAGTGAACCAACAAATAAAAAGTCTACACTTTTTTGGGAAACACTATCTAAATTGAAAAGTAACTTGTCGATAGTGAAAAGGATTCCACGCGGGGCTCGCATCAGCGTAGCAAAATGCCTTACGCGAGATATCAAAAATGTTTTAAATTCGAAAACAAATCAGGCTTGGGAAAATTTACTTACTTTCCCATACAGAATTCTTCATGTTTCCGAAAAACTTTCAGAAATAGAATCTTTAACAAATAAAATAAAACAAAATTGTGTTCAAAATTGTAATTTAAACAATGATTTCTCCTTTGCGCCACAACGTCACACATTTAGGCCGCCAAACGAAGTCTCATACAAGATTGTCGAGGATAAAATGGCTGAAGGAGATATCAGAGGTTCAGCAAAGATACTTTTTTCCAATGAAACAATAGCGCCGAATAATACGGAAACCTTGTTGGCTTTAAAGAATAAACATCCACCATCACCAAAAAAAATTAAAATGTTTTCTACCTTGCCTCCAGGCATCAATGAGGAATTTGTAACGGCTACTCCCCAAGATGTGAGAGCAGCCATAACATCTTTCCCAAGTGGCTCTGCAGGTGGCCTTGACTCTCTAACGCCACAGCATTTGAAAGACCTAATAAGTGCAGGTTGTGGTGAAGTCGGGGAAGCTCTGCTTAAGGAGCTTACATTACTCATAAATTTAATGCTTGAAGGCAAGGTTAATGAACAGATTGTTGACATCCTGTATGGGGCAAACTTGTGCGCCTTACTTAAAAAAGACGGAGGTATACGACCTATTGCCGTTGGAACTATATACCGCCGTCTCGCAGCCAAAATTTGTTGTAAGAGCATTAAAGAAACCCTGTGTAAGGAATTCCAACCCTTACAGTTGGGTTTCGGTTCACGTGGTGGATGCGAGGCAGCAGTACACGCTTTAAGAACTTTCCTAACTCAACAAGGAGGTGAAGTTTTGGTGAAAGTGGATGTGAAGAACGCTTTTAACTCTGTGGACAGAAACTTTCTTCTTCATCAAGTTAAACTCAAAATTCCTCATTTATATAGCTTTATTTGGCAATGCTATGGAAAACCTACAAAATTAACCTACAAAAACAATCTTATTTGGTCTGAAGTTGGATGCCAGCAAGGGGATCCCCTCGGACCGGCTCTTTTTAGCCTAGCAATTCACCCAACCATCCAAAAGTTGAAGTCAAAATTTAATGTGTGGTACCTAGATGACGGAACGCTGGGAGGTGATATTAACACCACATACAGCGACTTACAGTTCATCATCTCAGAATTCGATAAGATAGGGCTCACACTAAATTTTTCAAAATGTGAAATTTTTGTACCGAATATTTCACAACAGAATACCGTGCAAAATATTTTTGAACAAATTGCTCCTAATATCAAATTACTAGACAAAAGATCACTTCGCCTCCTAGGATCCCCAATTCTAGATGATTCAATAGAAGATTTTGTAGACGAGAAAATTCTAAATTTCCTTTCTGTTTCTGAGCGATTAGAAAAAATAAACATACATGTAGCCTATACTATAATAAAACATTGCCTTTTTGTCCCAAAATTTATGTACACTCTTAGATGTTGTCAGCTTTGGAATCATCCTTTTCTTACACAAAAACTCGACAACATTATAAGAGATACACTCATCTCCATACTAAACACACCTTTTGATGACCGTACTTGGCACCAGGCCTCTTTGCCTATAAGGTTAGGTGGCCTCGGCATTCGCAAAATTTCTAGTGTTTCCTTACCAGCTTTCTGTTCTTCTGTATACAGCACTTCTAAATTGGTACACTCTATTTTAGCTCAATCAATTCCTAATTGCCAAATATACCATTTTGCAGAAGCTACAGAAAGTTGGAAAAGAGTCTGTTCGACAAATTCTCTGCCCAAATCCCCTATTCGTCAAAGGCAATGGGACGATCCTCTCTGTATTTTGGAATTTAACAACCTGATAAATTCATCAAGTTCCAATACAGAGCGTGCCCGTCTACTTGCCGTAGCGCGATGGGAATCAGGCCTCTGGCTACATGCTTTACCGTCCCGTAACATTGGCAATCTATTAGACAATAATACTTTTAGATTGGCGGCATCCCTACGAGTTGGCGCTACCTGTACAGTTCCTCACCACTGTAATTGTGGAGAATCAGTAGATCGGTTCGGCCACCACGGATTATCCTGTATCAAGAGCGCAGGACGCATACCGCGACACGCCAGTCTGAACGATATCATCCGTCGGGCGTTTGTCAGTGCCGCCGTCCCATCAGTTTTAGAACCCAACGGACTAATGAGAGACGACGGCAAGAGACCCGACGGCATGACTCTTATTCCCTGGAAGCTGGGAAGACCCCTGGTATGGGATGCCACATGTGTAGACACCCTGGCTCCTTCTCATCTTCCAGGAACCACGTCACAGGCTGGTGCTGCCGCTTATAAAGCCGAAAATCTCAAGCGGCGCAAATATGTAAACTTAGATAGGGGTTACATGTTTGTGCCGCTTGCGGTAGAAACCATGGGTCCGTGGGGGCCAGCCGCTCATGAACTCTACAAGGACCTGGCTAAACGGTTGGTAGAGGCGTCGGGTGACCAGAATGCTGGCTCTTACTTTGCTCAAAAGATAAGCATATGCATCCAACGGGGCAATGCCGCCAGCATTCTGGCCACTTTTCCGTCTACCAACGGCTTAATAGATTTAAATTATTTATAAGTATTTTTTGAAAATAATTAGTTAGTTTTTAAGTTTTGTATATATTAATTTGTATATAATTTATATTTATTAAAAATAAGGCAATATATTATTAATTTTAAAAAAAAAAAAGTTCATTGGGTGTGCAGTAAAAATGTCACTAATGAGTCATGCATGAGTCATAAAAATCATACTAATTATGCACGAGTAGTATGCTGGAGACTACTTAGTGCTTTGGTTTTAGAAAAAAAAAAGAGTTAATAGTTGTTTAGAAAACACAAAACAGGACACTGACTGACTAATTACATTTTTATAATTTTTTTTTTATTAGAGATGGGTTTAATGGGGTTGATGGTGGACCGAGCTCACCATTATATTAAAGACGTATTATTATTATTATTATATTATTATTATTATTTGTATTATTTCTATGACTTCTTTAGACTCGATATTGCTAGGAATTACAAACAAAAATTCACACACAAAATATAAGTAATATTGATAAGCGAACGACACAGCACGGTGTGATAGACGGCCAAGAAGACAAGACAGATAAAGAGATAAAACTTAGTGGCGTATTAAAAACTTCTTTAATGGATTTTTTGTGTTCCCCAAGGAAATGGTTTTTGAAAACTTTTTCGAATAAAATATGCAATTTTCAAGATTTGTTACTAGCACTTTTTATGTTTAAAAATTATTTGCATTACATCTGGCTACCGTCGCCTAATCAACATATGCAATGCCTCATTTGCTGCAAGTATACCTAAGTAAGTAAGTAAGTAAGTTAGTAAGTAAGTGAGTGCAAGTAACCTTGTAATATAAAAATCTAACTCTTTTTATGCATTTCAAAAATGTTACATGCTGTAATAAGGTTGGCTATTAAATAAATAAATAAATACTGTCAACCTTAGTAGGATTAATTATAAGAGATAGGTAAATGAGCTGTTACATAGGTCTATGTTATTATATTACAAACACACATAAAGGCTTTGCAAATAACTAGTGGAAAAATAACCCTAAATATGGATAATATAATATATCCTGCATAATAACAGATATATTTTAACTATAATAACAATTGTGTTAGATGAAAAAAAAAATGAAAAAAAAAACACGATTTTTTTTAAACTAAGTATTTGTATTTTTTAACCTATAATTTTAACCTTAAAATCAAACCAAAACTAATAACTGCATAATTCTGTTAAAAATCATAATTTTAAAATCATAATCTATCTTCTATATATATATACAACATATAGGAGTTTGGTTACATACATACATACATACATACATACAAACATATATATATATATATATAAACACTATAAAGCCGAAAAATAATAAAGCCGAACACCCACTGACAGACTCACCTATCTACTCATATAACCATCCGGGAAGGAGGGTGGGGGGGTAGAATTTTTTTACCCAATCGTATAGAGGGTCGAAAATGAGGAATGGGAAAAATACGGAAAAGTCGATCCACCGAGGTGGTAAAAATATGGCGACCGGATCTCGGAAAGTGTGCGGGATAGAAAAGTGGCGTTTGCGGAAAGTCATAGGGTATGATCGGTAGTCGCCACAGAACCACTCATCCCCACCCCTTTCATACATTTTTTTTAAACTCCATACAACTTTTTTAAACTTTTCAAAGTGGGATAGCTCTTTGAGTATCGGAGATAGAGGGACGGTGTCTTTGGGCGACGACCATCTATCGCGGTGGTCCAACTGCTGGGATAAACTTTATCCTCCCATCCCGCCCCCTTCATCCCGTCCCCGTACAAAAGTGGCCATTTTTTTTTTTAGGATGGAAATATCTCCAAGACCGTGCGGGATAGGTGGTCGGCGGCCATGGCGCGTTTCCATCCCTCGGTGGGATGCTTCTTAGGGGCTATCCCGATTTGCGGGATTTCCATCCCTTCATCCCGTCTCCATACAAATTTTTGGTTTTTCGGAAAAGCAACTTTTTCACCTGGAACGGGGCGATTTTGGGCGGCCTATCCTATCCCGTCGGATAGAGGGTGACGTCCCGAGCTCCAGGCGCTTTTGCCACCCTCGGTCCACCGACCTGGTACAAAGATGGTGAGAGGTCCTCGGAAAGTATTAGGGATAGAGGGATGGCGTTTGCGGAATGTCATAGGGTATGATCGGTAGTTACCAAATCGAAACCTATCCCCATCCCGTTCATACATTTTTTTTAAACTCCATACAACTTTTTTTGAAATTTTCAAAGTGGGATAACTCCGAAAGTATAGGGGATAGAGGGGTGGTTTCTTCGGGAGCGATCAATTATCGTCGCGGTCCAACTTCTGGGATAAACTTTATCCCGGTATCCCATCCCGTCTATCCCGGCTCCATACATGAATGCGGTTTTCGGCGAAAGGGATGGAAATATCGTCAAAACCGTAGGGGACAGGGACGTGGTCGCTATGGGGCGTTTTCATCCCTCGGTGGGATGCTTCCAGGGGGGCCATCCCGATCTTCGTCCACCGACTTGGTAAAAAGTTGGTGAACGGTTCTCGGAGACTATGAGGGATAGAAGGGTGGCGTTTGCGGATAGTCATAGAGGGTCATCGGCAGTTACCAAATCAAAACCTATCCCCATCCCGTTCATACATTTTTTTTAAACTCCATACAACTTTTTTTGAAATTTTCAAAGTGGGATATCTCCGAAAGCGCTGGGGATAGAGGGGTGGTTTCTTCGGGAGCGATCAATTATCGTCGTGGTACAACTTCTCGGATAAACTTTATCCCCCTATCCCATCCCGTCTATCCCGGCTCCATACATGAATGCTCTTTTTGGCGAAAGGGATGGAAATATCGTCAAAACCGTAGGGGACAGGGACGTGGTCGCTATGGCGCGTTTTCATCCCTCGGTGGGATGCTTCCAGGGGGGCCATCCCGATCTCCGTCCACCGACCTGGTAAAAAGTTGGTGAACGGTCCTCGGAGACTATGAGGGATAGAAGGGTGGCGTTTGCGGATAGTCATAGAGGGTCATCGGCAGTTACCAAATCGAGACCCATCCCCATCCCGTTCATACATTTTTTTTAAACTCCATACAACTTTTTGGACTATTCGAAGTGGGATATCTCCGAAACCAGCGGAAATAGGTGGAGGGTGTGTTTGAGGGATAACCATCTATCGTGGTGGTCCAACTGCTCGGATAAACTTTATCCTCCCATCCCGCCCCCTTCATCCCGTCCCCTTACAAAAGTGGCATTTTCGACGAAAGGGATGGGAATATATCCAAAACCGTGCGGGATAGGTGGGTGACTGCTATGGCGAATTTTCATCCCTCGGTGGGACGCTTCCAGGGGACCATCCCGATCTCCGTCCACCGACCTGGTACAAAGTCGGTGAGAGGTCCTCGGAGACTATGAGGGATAGAAGGGTGGCGTTTGCGGATAGTCATAGAGGGTCATCGGTAGTTGCCACAGAGCGAGTCATTCCTACCCCTTTCATACATTTTTTTCAAACTCCATACAACTTTTTTGGACTCATCAAAGTGGAATACCTCCTAAACCACCGGGGATAGAGGGACGGTGTCTTTGCGATTTTGCACCTTTAAACGAGGGCGGTTGACCCGCCGCGGAGGGTCTCGAGGCCGGGGGGGCGAAAGACGAGGAGGGGGGATAGGGGAGCGCGCAGCGCGACCCGCCCCCCCGGCCCCCCCTCCGAGGAATTCGCGTCCCCGGACTCGAGGGCCGCAGCGGCGGCAACCGTGACCGGAGAGCCCGAAAGTCCATTCCCTTCGGCCACCTCTTTCATACATTTTTTTTAAAACTCCATACAACTTTTTTGGACTCATCAAAGTGGGATATCTCCGAAACCACCGGGGATAGGGGGGTGGTGTCTTTGGGGGATGACCATCGATAGTGGTGGTCCAACTTATCGGATAAACTTGATCCTCCTATCCCGTCCTCTTTATCCCGTCCCCGTACTAAAGTGGCATTTTCGCCGAAAGGGATGGGGATATCCGTTGAAGGATAGGAGCTACTTCAGTAGTGGCCATGGCGCGTTTTCATACCTCGGTGGGATGCTTCCAGGGGACCATCCCGGTTTTCGGGATTTCCATCCCTTCATCCCGCCTCCATACAAATTTTTTATTTGTGGGAAAAGCAACTTTTTCACCTGCAACGGGGCAACGCGGGGCGAACTATCCCATCCCATCGGATAGAGGGTGACGTCCCGAGCTCCAGGCGCTTTTGCCACCCTCGGTCCACCGACCTGGTACAAAGATGGTGAGAGGTCCTCGGAAACTATGAGGGATAGAAGGATGGCATTTGCGGAATATAATAGGGGGTCATCGGTAGTTACCACAGAACGAGTCATCTCCATCCGGTTCATACATTTTTTTAAACTCCATACAACTTTTTTGGACTCATCAAAGTGGGATATCTCCGAAACCATCGGGGATAGAGGGGTGGCGTCTTTGGGGGATGACCATCTATAGTAGTGATCCTACTTCTCGGATAAACTTTATCCTTCCATCCCGCCCCCTTCATCCCGCCTCCGTACAAATGTGGCATTTTTGGGTGAAAGGGATGGGAATATCTCCAAAACCATGCGGGATAGGTGGTCGGTGGCCATGGCGAGTTCCCATCTCTAGGTTCAATGCTTCCAGGGGAGCCATCCTGATCTCTGTCCACCGACCTGGTACAAAGTCGGTGAGAGGTCCTCGGAGACTATGAGGGATAGAAGGGTGGCGTTTGCGGATAGTCATAAAGGGTCATTGGTAATTGCCACAGAACGAGTCATACCCATCCCGTTCATACATTTTTTCAAACTCCATACAACTTTTTTGGACTTAACAAAGTAGGATATCTCCGAAACCATCGGGGATTGAAGGGCGGTCTCTGCGGGTGATGGCCGTTTCTCTACGAGGTCCACCCCCCGGGACCGTCACCTCCCCTCCCCGAGATAAAAAATTTGAACCCCCCTCCAACCCCCCCGGCCGTAACTCTGAAACGGTGCGTCACAACCGGGTCGTGTTTGGACTCATAGGAGACGTCTCCCCGAGATAAAAAATTTGAACCCCTCTTCAACCCCCTCGGCCGTAACTCGGAAACGACTTGACGCAGCCGGGTCGTGTTTGGGCTCATATGAGACGTCTCCCCGAGATAAAAATTTTGAACCCCCCTTCAACCCCCTCGGCCGTAACTCGGAAACGGTGCGTCACAACCGGGTCGTGTTTGGGCTCATAGGAGATGTCTCTGCGAGATAAAAAATTTGAACCCCCCTTCAACCCCCTCGGCCGTAACTCGGAAACGGTGCGTCACAACCGGGTCGTGTTTGGGCTCATAGGAGATGTCTCTGCGCGATAAAAAATTTGAACCCCCCTTCAACCCCCTCGGCCGTAACTCGGAAACGACTTGACGCAGCGGGGTCGTGTTTGGGCTTATAGCAGACGTCTCGGTAAGACAAATTTTTTAGAGTAGACCAAATTTAAAAATTTGACAATTCCGGTCTACTCAGTAGACCATGTTAACGGTTAAAGATAAACCCCCCGTGTAGGGTATCATTTGAAAGGTCTCAACGAGGGTGATCTATTGCCACCACCCGACGCCCCCTCCCCCTCCCCCCTCCCCCTATATTTACTGGCTTTATATTTGTTAAAATTTTCACGATTTACAAAACAAAGAGCCAAAACCAAACTCACCCAACTCACAACTAGGGCAAATAACAGCACCCAACTCACAACCGCGCCCCCGCGGGCTGCTTGCAGCCCGCGGCAGCACGCGAAATCTAGTAAACACTATAAAGCCGAAATACCACTGACGGATCTAGGTAGTGATTCATCGAATTGTTCTCCCAGAAGGAGTGGTGGGGGGTTTTCGCTTTATAGGTGGTCGGATAGGGGGTCGTTTGGTGACCCCCAGAAAAATCCGATATCTTCGGTACACCGTCCTGGTAAAAAGTTGGCGACGGGATCTCGGAAAGTATCAGTCGGAGAGGGACGGGATTTGCGGAATGTCATAGAGGGTCATCGGTAGTCGCCACAGAACGAGTCATCCCCACCCCTTTCATACACTTTTTTTAAACTCCATACAACTTTTTTGGTCTTTTCGAAGAGGGATAACTCGGAAAGTATAGGGGATAGAGGGGAGGTGTCTTCGGGGGGTGGCGGTTTCTCCCCGAGGTCCACCCGCCAGGACCCTCCCCCTCCCCCCGCCTCCCCCCCTTCGCCCCCCATCCATACAAAAGTGGCCATTTTTTTTGAAGAATGGGAATATCTTCAAAACCATAGACGATACGAAGTCGGTCTCTATGGTGCGTTTCCATCCCTCGGGGGGAAGCTTCTCAGGGGCTATCCCGATTTGCGGGATTTCCATCCCGTCATCCCGTCTCCATACAAATTTTTGGTTTTTCGGAAAAGCTACCTTTTCACCTGGAAAGGGGCAATTTGGGGCGGTCTATCCTATCCCGTCGGATAGAGGGCGGCGTAGGGCGCCCCAGGTGATTCATCCATCCTCGGTCCACCGACCTGGTAAAAAGTCGGCGAGCGGTCCTCAGAAAGTAAGAGTCGCAGAGGGGTGGGGTTTGCGGAATGTCATAGAGGGTCATCGGTAGTTACCACCTGACCACTCATCCCCACCCCTTTCATACATTTTTTTTAAACTTCATACAACTTTTTTGGACTCATCAAAGTGGGATATCTCCCTAACCTTCGGGGATAGAGGGGCGGCGTCTTCGGGGGATAACAGTTTCTCCCCGATGTCCACCCCCCGGGACAGTCGCCCTCCCCCCACCTTCCCCCCTTCGCCCCCCCTCCATACAAATTTATGGTTTTATCGGAAAAGCGATTTATTTCGACGGGAACGAAGTTCTCTGGAGCGGTCTATCGTATCCCGTCGGATAGAGGGTGGCGTAGGGCGTTCGAGGAAATTCCTCCATCCTCGGTCCACCGACCTGGTGCAGAGACGGTGAGCGGTCCTCGGAAAGTGAGAGGGATGGAAAGACGGCGTTTGCGGAAAGTCATAGGGTATGATCGGTAGTTACCACCGGACCACTCATCCCCACCCCTTTCATACATTTTTTTTTAAACTCCATACAACTTTATTGGAATCATCAAATAAAAGTGGAATATCTCCGAAACCACCGGGGATAGGTGGGCGGTGTCTTCGGGGGATAACAGTTTCTCCCCGAGGTCCACCCATCGGGACCGTCGCCTTCCCCCCACCTCCCCCCTTCGCCCCCCCTCCATACAAATTTATGTTTTTTTCGGAAAAGCGATTTATTTCGACGGGAAGGAAATTTTTGGGAGCGGTCTATCCTATCCCGTCGGATAGAAAGTGGCGTAGGGCGTTCGAGGAAATTCCTCCATCCTCGGTCCACCGACCTGGTGCAGAGACGGTGAGCGGTCCTCGGAAAGTAAGAGGGATGGAAAGATGGCGTTTGCGGAAAGTCATAGGGTATGATCGGTAGTTACCACCGGACCGCTCATCCCCACCCCTTTCATACATTTTTTTTTAAACTCCATACAACTTTTTTGGAATCATCAAATAAAAGTGGAATATCTCCGAAACCACCGGGGATAGGGGGGCGGTGTCTTCGGGTGGTGGCAGTTTCTCCCCGAGATCCACATCCGGGGACCCTCGCCCTCCCCCCACCTCCCCCCCTTCGCACCCCCTTCATACAAAATCACATCTAAAAGTGGCATAAGAGACGGCGGCCGATCCGTCGCGGAGCGAAGCGGAGCGACGGCAAGGGTCCATCGGGTAACAGATAAATTTTGACCCCCCCCCCAACCCCTTCAAACCCCTCGGCCGTAACTCGGAAACGGCGGATCACAACGGGGTCGTGTTTGGACTCATAGGAGACGTCTCCCCGAGATAAATAATTTGACCCCCCCCCTCAACCCCCCCGGCCGTAACTCAGAAACGGCGCGTCACAACCGGGTCGTGTTTGGACTCATAGGAGACGTCTCCCCGAGATAAATAATTTGACCCCCCCTCAACCCCCCTCAGTCGTAACTCGGAAACGGCGGATCACAACGGGGTCGTGTTTGGGCTCATAGGAGACGTCTCCCCGAGATAAATAATTTGACCCCCCCCTCAACCCCCCTCAGTCGTAACTCGGAAACGGCGGATCACAACCGGGTCGTGTTTGGGCTCATAGGAGACGTCTCGGGAAGACAAATTTTTTAGAGTAGACCAAATTTAAAAATTTGAAAATTCCGGTCTACTCGGTAGACCATGGTCAACGGTTAGAAGTAGACCCCTCGTGTTGGGTATCATTTGAAAGGTCTCAACGAGGGTGATCTATTGCCACCAACCCCCCCCCCCCCTCCCCTTCTTACTTACCACCAATTTTTCACGATTTACAAAACAAAGACCCAAAACCATACCAAAACAATTAGACATGGCAAAAAAACACAAAACAGGCCCACAACCACCCCCCCGCGGGCTGAAAGCCCGCGGAATCGAGCAACCTACTAGTATATATATAATTCTCGTATCACAGTGTTTGTATGTAACCAAACTCCTCTGAAACGGCTAGACCAATTTTTATGATTTTTTTTTGTGTAGGTCTGAGAATAGGTCGTAAACTATTTTTTATACCCCTAAGTGCCCAACCCAAATTTTATTTTTTGGCAAAACAAGGTTTACTGGGTCAGCTAGTAATCCGTACTAATATTATAAATACGAAAGCACGTTTGGATGTATGGATGTTTGTGACTCTTTCACGCAAAAACTACTGAACCGATCACTATGAAATTTTGCATACACGTTGTCTGGGACATTAGAAAGGACATAGGGTACCTTTCATCGTTCAACGCGGACGAAGTCGCGGGCACCAGCTAGTAATATAATTATAATAATAATAATAGAAAATCATAATAATATTATAATAATTGACTTTGTGATCATAACAAAATATTTGTATACTCTATTGAATATTCTAAGAATATTATATAAGCTTATTACTTAGGAGTAAATAAGAACATGACTCCCACGTAAGTAACTCAACTTGACATTTAGGTTAGCTCAGCTCACTTAGCTTACTTAATACGAGTGTTAATACAACTTAAAATATTTCCTAAAATAAGATTTTCTAGGAATTAAGGGGTCGTGAATCTTTTGTGTTACAGAATTATACAAATTATAAGCAATACTAAATCGTTATAGGCATTCAACATTTGTCTTGCCATTTGGTCGTTGTAACCGATATGTCGTTATAACCGAAGTCGTTATATCAGGTTTCTATTGTATATACATTTAAAATATTTAAATTTGGTTTAAGGAAAAAGATTTTCGTATTACGACACGTTTGGTCTAGTGGCTAGTAACACTAGCTGTTAACCAAACGGTCGCGGGTTCGAATCCCGCTAGGGGCAAATGTTTATGTGTTAACATTTTACCTTTGTACCTGAGTTATGGATGTTTTATATTTATAATATGTATGTATTTACAAATAAAAGTAATCTATGTATTATATCAACTGTCTGGTATCCATAATACAAGCATTAGTTGCTTACTGTGGAACTAGATGGTGCTGTGTGGTATGTGAAGATATTAATTATTATTATTATTATTATTATTATTATTATTATTATTATTATTTATTTTTTCTTTTATTATATATTCATAAAATATTGCATAAAACAACGTCTCTGTTGCTTGTATTTCTAGAGAACCTACCTTCAGTGACTGTCAGCCTGTCTGCCGGCCTTATCTTATAAAATGAAGTTACTCAACTAACACCTAATAAATTACTCGACCTAATAGTAACTAGGGCATATTTTCATAGAATTAGAAACCGATGATAGGTCATAAGGATAAATCTGTGACATAGGTCATCTCAGCCACATGTACTTGTAGATACTTTACATAGGTACAAAGTGACATAGGTTCTTGAAATAAAATGTCTATTGTGAAAATTGAGTTCAGATTTTACTATCTTCAATTTGTATATAAATGAAATTGGATTTTCTCCATATTGCTTTCGAATAGGTATATATTTAAATACTGTTCATAGGGAGTATTATGAACTGAGTTTTATAGGTCAACTGTTTCATAGCGTTTCATATTTGACCCGGCCAAACTTAGGGTTCAAGTTCATCGGAGCGGATCGAAAGACATTTTGTGCCGGTACACAATGGTTGATGAAAAAAGTTTTACACAAAAGCGCTCCTTACTGAAGAATGCTGAGTTGACTTTGTGATTTTGTGCGTCTGCTATTATGAATATAATATTTATGAAGATTTGTTCACAGTTTGTATAAAAAAATCTAGACCGTGAACGAATTGAGGAAATGTAGGACAAATAACTTGACGGTGTTATTATATCTTTTCAAAGTTCTCTTGAATAGGCATTTTCTGGGTTGAGAATGAGGTTCGCTCCATCTTAGGCCTCATCCTTGCTACACAGTTGGTTGTTGGTCAAGAGCAAACCCATCTTTTATAAATATATATAACATATTAATGGATCGATCTTAAACCGAGACTACAAACTTTTAGAAGAATTTGATTAAAGTTATGCAAATTAAATTAAATGTGCAGATAAGTAATTGTTATGAATATTAATTTACATGTAGGACAAAACTTGTGGAATACTACATTTATTGAGAAATAAATAAAAAAAGTAATAAATATTTATGAATAAGAGTTGCTATTATTATAATAATAGCCAGATTTTAAATCTAACTATATATTAAGTTATATTTACACGGTAAAACCTTTTTACTGGCAAAGCTAATAAATTATAATGAGCTCTGATACAGTTTGATAAATTGAAAATAAGAATTGGTATTTATAGTTAATTATATAATTTTTCTATTTATGTCTATACTGGATTACATAAATCGTTACATACCATACTGGATACAGTTCGCATAAATTTTTTGTGACATTTTTTCTTATTTTTTCAACCTCCGACATCGCTCTAGTTCGCGTGTAGCCTTACAAGATCGTGCGACATCTCTTGTATTCAGATGTTGACATTCAATGCAATATGCAATACTGTGTCTGCATTTTTTTTTAATTTGCCGGTATAAAGTTTTATAAACATTTAGTTATTGCCCTCGGTTTTGTCTGCGCGGTCACGAAATATCAAACACACAGTATAATATGTAAGTGTTCACGTACACAATTCACTCGCGACGTCAGGTAAGTTCAATCAGTTTTATTTTAACTTGTCGCTAGAAATTATGGCACGGTTTCATTATGTAGTGTAGTTCAATACAGACGAGTTTATCAGTGAATCATTATAAATAAAAGATCGACGTCCATCTTTTTAACCTTTGACAACACGTCACACTCGCCCAAACGCCTGGCGGTCAATTTGAACACGAGCTCGCTATATCCACCGCGACCGCACCCGCCACCGCGCCCGCGCGTGAACAAGCACATAGTTTAAGATCCTCTCGAGATCCTTGAAAGGGATTTTTCTATCCCTTTCAATACCTTATCCTTAATCCTAATGTAGTCGACACCGGACCTGCAGCACCTGCGGCGTTGCTTGTGTTATAGGCGACGGTAGCCACTGAGTTATATTACTTAAAAATGCCTTTTTCTTTAAGAATGGACATTTCAGGAAATTTTAATAAATATTTTAGCCCTATTTTTGTCTGCTCATAAGCTAAATATTTCTAAAACACTCAACTAAATTAAACAGGGATAAACGCAGAAGATTTTTTTTTTATAAAAAAATTGCATCCCAGCCAATGTCGGAAGCGGTTCGCTAGTTGTATATTCTATATTGATATTTTTTAAATGTATCTAGTTAACATTTAGGTAGCTAAAGACATCCTATAATGGCGTCGGCGGCAAAAGCTAGTAATACTCGTATCTAAGGACTGTCCCTATTATTACAAAGCAACATGTTGGCCTTAGTTATGAAGTGGGTTTGGCTTTGTGTCAAATTGCTCGAAACTCCGTAAGACAGAGCCCATAGGGGCTAGATTGTTGAAGATTGCGAACCGATAGAGTGAAGTGCATTTGCGGTTGTATAAAGGTGTCAAACGCAGCGCATGTGGTTTCCGGCGGCCATCTTGGAACGTTTGCTTCACTTAATTGAACTTAAGTATGTGTAGCTTCGAGTATACTTAGGCTCGAGTTCACTAACAGACGGTTAGTTTTTAACAGCTGTTTAAAAAGCTTAGAGTATACTTAGGCTCGAGTTCACTAACAGACGGTTAGTTTTTAACAGCTGTTTAAAATTTAAACAGCCGTTTAATAATATTTTGTTGATATCCATCGCTAAAATGCGGGTTAAACGCCCTAAACATCAGATTAATCATTAAGTTAATCAGATGTTTAGGGCGTTTAACCCGCATTTTAGCGATGATGAACAATAAAATATTATTAAACGGCTGTTTAAATTTTAAACAGCTGTTTAAAAATAACCGTCTGTTAGTGAACTCGAGCCTAAGTATACTAGTAGCACTATGGTAGATGATACTAATATTATAAAGATGGAAGATTTATATATTT
Organism: Synanthedon myopaeformis; assembly: GCA_944738685.1. Lineage (NCBI taxonomy): Eukaryota > Metazoa > Arthropoda > Insecta > Lepidoptera > Sesiidae > Synanthedon > Synanthedon myopaeformis. Next base: position 5,629,815 of record OX122939.1, read on the forward strand.
TTTGTTAGTAATGAATAAACTCAAAAATTACTAGACAGATTTTAAAAACTCTTTCGCCTATAGAAAGCTACATTATCAGTGAATAAAATAGGCTATATTTTATAAAGTTACGCAGACGAAGTCGCGTGCAACAGCTACCTATACTAATATTATTAAACTGACGCCTACATTTAAAAAAAGGTATTTGTCAATAAAAGTTTAAATACAACCAGAATTACTAGAAATCTGTTTAAACCTTTGTAATTACAATTTGAAGGGTGGTTAAAACAAATAATATATCAATGGTTAACATTATTAGTGAATCTAGTATTGGTAACCGATTTATTTAGTATCATTAACCGAATCGCTATCGTTTCTGTAAAAATAGGGATTGAATATGTGAGAATGAGTCACCTCATACTCGCGAGTCATGAGTTAGTTCTATTAATGTATTCAATTGCTAGATGAAGCTCTTTGAAGAATAACCAAGACTCATTATATTATATTTAGAATCAATTTACACAATAAATAATTTGAAATTTGTCACGTTTAAAAAAAATTAAACTCAATTATGACGATTTAAGTTCTGAAGAGTTTTTCGTTTAAATTTTATTTATAATATAATATTTATGTTTACATTTTATCTCTTCAATTATTTGAGACAGAAACAGCATGTACACTACTTTATCATTTGTTACCCATAAATAAATTTCCTATAGGACTAGTCGGAAGTATACTAGATCTAGGTTGTTCCGCGACTTTTATTAGTACCTGTTACTTTAACATACTCATTCAAGAGATTAAGTCTGTGAGTTTCGTCTTTCTATGGATATCCTCATTTTCTGATTTGATCTCGCAGTCCATAAACAACTTTGAGTATAGCTCGTTGAGCGAAGTTGATTTTTCAATTATACAAGCACATTAAAGAACAATAATTGAATTTTTAAATTATATATTTTTAAATTTTTAGACAGAATTAAACCACGAATCTGTATATAAACTAATAAAAATGAATGGAACGGTTATATTATTATTTGCACGTTATAAATATCCCCAAAATGTTAGTTTTATAATTTTTTAACATTACTTTGAAACGGCTTAAACAATTTTGATGGATCATTTTGAGTATTAAATACTGTCCAGAAAATGAGTCAATTGATATTTCTGAGGTAACTCAAAGAGTAAACCTTTGCATTTGAAAAATTGGAACATCACTAGCAAATAGAAGCGTGTCCCACGAGATTTACAATTTGTATTGGCTCGTTGTTTAATTGGGTTGACCTCGAATAGAGGGATAATAAATGATAATTCGATTTTCGTCCAAAATTAAAGCCTCATTCGTAGCTTTTTAGTTAAGAAGCTCAAAACTAATACGTCAGAGTTTTATTAAAAAGCGACGCAAAACTTTTTGATAAATAGATAAATAATTTTTGGTTCCTATCCGGTAATTATATTTGCCAACTTTGCTGGCGAACATAAAAGCTGCTTTCGACGCGACTAATATTTAAGTTATTTTCTTTTGAGAGAGACCAAGTACAAGAATTTCCCATTTGATTTTATTAACTGAACAAAGAGATTTCTTTATATACAAAAATATTTTAATATCTCACAAATTTACGTTTTTTTTTTGTCAACAAAATATAAAATCATATCTTTTCTCTTTATAATATTAGTATAGATATAGACATATACATATGTATATGTGAATCTGATATGTATATGCGAAATTTTGTGAGGATAGATGGATGGCCGTATGAATGGATGTTTATTACTAAAACGGCTGAACGGATTTTGATGAAATCTAGCAGGCAAGTAGTTTATTACCTGGATTAACTACAAATACTGTTTTAGGATTAAAACATCCTTTATAATGTGCACTTCTAAAGTTTGAAACTGATACAACCCAAATCTTTTCAAAGTTGGAGTGAATAGGCATCTTCTGGATGGCCAAGAGCAAACTCTTCTCTAATAAAAAAAACTGGATAAACTGTAAGGTTCCCGAGGGATCGTCTAAAAATATGAAATACTAGCTGGTGCTCGCGACTTCGCCCATGTTGAAAATAAAAAAAAAAGCAATATAACGCTTGACCTCGTGTTGCTATAACACTTTGGCCAGGCGTTAGTTTTTTATTTTTTATTTATCCCTTGGGAATAGTCCTTTTTTCTGGATGAAAGGTACCCTATGTCCTTTCTGGTGTTGCAGACAACGTGTATGCAAAATTTCACGGTGATCAGTTCAGTAGTTCTTGCGTGAAAGAGTTACAAACATCCATACATCCAAACATACTTTCGTATTTATAATATTAAAATATAGATATATATAAGATAACAGCCAATTTTATAGTTCAGGGAATCATCGGTACCCGCTGACATAATCAGTGAGCATTTATAACATTAAATGGGATAAATATAACATATTATTCGTACGGGCATAATTTTGTACACTCGGGGACAAAACGTTGTGTTTCGTCCGGAACAATTAGGCAGGTCTAATTCACCCGGGTCAACTGCGACCGGATAAAATAGACGCGTCCGATACTACTGCAGTGGCACGGTAAATGACCCAATTTGGACCGGCCGGAATGAACGGGCATTACCCCGGATAGTTTTAGTCGAATTTATTGTACTGAATACTCAGTTAATTTTGGATGACTGTACTCACTTATTTGTAAGCGTGGAATGCATTGGCTAAATTGGCGCCTGAGAATGTTTTGTAGTTTGTAACAAATTTAATTATAAAGGTTTGAACATAAATTATTTAAATTTTGTAGAACTCATTGTTTTATGTTAACATAGACAGACAGGTTGACGGTCGGTTGAGTACCTACTTGGGCGTGCAAGCATAATAGTAGGGGAGCCGAAGAGGGGATTTCGGGATTTACTCGAGCGCGTCAGATTATGATATAGTGTTCATTTTAATAATCTAACGATGTGAGAGCGTGACAAAAGGAAGTGGGAGAAAAAAAAGTTGCAAAAGAAAAGTCACCTTGACCTTCTCGAGAGCGTCAGATTAAGGTATTTGTGGGTTAAGAGATGAATATGAAGATTAAAACAAAATTAAATTTCAACATTTTTCTTTTATCATACTTTTTTTTAATTCTACAAAGTTAACCACCAATAAAACGATCAAAAAAACTTTAAAAATACGGTTTTTTATTAAACTCTGCCCCTATTGTTACAAATTTCAACAAAATCATAAAAAACAAATTCAAACTGTTAGATTAAGAAAATCCCTCCATATAATTGTCAGATTAAGAATGAGCACAACCAGGACATCAAGCCGAATCTGTATAAAAATCTGACGCGCTCGAGTATGTCAAAATGACGATTTTTTTTTGCATTTTCAAAAATCTGCCACGAGCTTGAGTCACATCCAAATCGTCAGTTTTTTAAATGAGAGCTTACTTTGGGTTCACTTAACATCCCCTCTGAATATGTGACGCGCTCTAGTAAATACTTTTTTTTTCTATTTTCAAAGCTTCCGTACGGGAGAACCCACCATCCAAACCGTCAGATTCATAATCCGCCATCAGGGACATGTGAGGCATATACATTATCAATATCTGACGCGCTCGAGTATGCCCATGTGACAGATTTTTTTTACCTTTTTGAAAGCCTGTAGACGCTCATCACACCGTTGAAATTTAAAATTTCATATAACCTTTTTTTCTTCTTACTACCCAATCTTCAAAATACAATGTCCCCATGACGCTCGAGTGACTCCACATTTAGTATCGTGGGCTCCCCTACCATAAAAAATAACTTAATATTATTGGGAAGCTACATTATCAGCGAGTAACATAGGCTATATTTTATAATTTATAAAGTCACGCGGGCGAAGTCGCGTGCAACAGCCAGTCTAATAATAAATAAAAGATCCAATATCTGAGCAGTTTTCAAGTTTTGGACAATTGTTGAGCCGATGCACTACTCTGCTTATCTTTATCGGAAGCTGACCTCATTTTGCTGCGGTAAACAATATCCGTATCCGGTATTAGTAGCCCGGTTATGGCAGGTACTAATTAAGGTTCACTGCTACCTTGCTCTAATTGGTAACAAGTCTCGGTGCCGCTTCAAATTAACTAAAAAAAATATATTTTATGTTTCCTATCATCATCGTCATTTCGGGAACAACACGTCCACTACTGGACATACATATTATTTATGATAGACCTGCCCATAATTATAATTTTGTTTTGTGTGGCATGAAAATTATATAATGATAGTGATAAACAAAATTTAAAAAAAAAATTAAAAAAAAAAAAAAAAAACTCCAGTCATGCATTGGAGTTTACTCTTTACGAACGGACAAATAAATAAATCCGTACTAATATTATAAATGCGAAAGTATGTTTGGATGTATGGATGTTTGTGACTCTTTCACGCAAAAACTACTGAACCGATCACAATGAAATTTTGCATACACGTTGTCTGGGACACCAGAAAAGACATAGGGTACCTTTCATCGTTCCACGCGGACGAAGTCGCGGGCACCAGCTAGTTATATATATTTACACATTATATGGTATAAAGCATCGGTCCCTTTGGCAGGGTCCCAAGCATGCTGGCTGCATTACCTCATTGTATATATATATGAAAATCTGACGCGCTCGAGTATGTCAAAATGACGATTTTTTTTTGCATATATATATTTAATGCTTTAATATGAGAACATATATACATATACAAAGTATCAAATCTCTTCTCTTTATTTAGTTTAGAGTGAAGATTGATATCACAGGAACTTACATGGACTAGCCTTGAGAATTCTAGTTCAGAAGTTTAAGCTACTTTTTAATTAATTTAGAAGGCGAAGCCGCTACTATGAAGTAGTATAAAAATTGGCTGGTGAACAAGTTATGTCATGTAGTCCATAAGTTAGCAAGTACGCCGCTAACTGGTCACAGAACAGCGACATAGTAACTATATAATAGAGATTAGCTAACTCCGTGATAAGACTTTTACGTGACTCCCTGGACAATCACGTCTCGTTTGAGGTACAAAACGTAGACTCAAGCGATTTGGGAGACATCAGGCTTAATAATAAAGTTATATGAACCTGAAAAACCTGACTTTTTGGGAGTTTACTCCTTAAGAATCGATTTTCATATATATAAGCCCGGGTTATGAAAATTTATGGGAGTAAAATCAAAATTGTCACACGTTATGCGTTACTGCGTTACGAGTTAGTTTCAATTTTAGCGCCATCTACACAATACTGTACACAATCTATACAATACACAATAGTTTGTGGCAGGGGACGTTTGTGTGTCTTTTATGTTTGTATATGTATCTGTCCTTTGTTGCAAATAAAATTTTATTCTATTCTATTCTAATAACTCTGAAACTATATAATATTGTTACATAATAATACATCCTTGCGAAAACTAGATTGCACCGGTAATCATGTATCATAATTAAATTATTTATTACTAATATTAATTGCCTTAGAACACAGTTTACGTGCCTTTGCGTTTTACAGTCATTTGGGCAGCTCGTCTGACGGCAGTAACCACCCCCTTATAGAATACCATGTTGCTGTTGTTGTGATTCGATGAGTGGAGTAAGAGGGATGACAGAGCCCATTACTCCATCCCTTCCTTATCCCTTATCCTTAATCGTTCAATAGTAGGCAGCGCACTTGCAGCACCTATGGCGTTGCTTGTGTTATAGACGACGGTAGCCAACTACCATCAAATAGACCTAATTTAATTTTACTTAAATTTTCATAACATCAAAAAAAAAAAAAATATGGAAACTTATAACTCTTTGTTTGTAATTCTGTAAATTTGTGTTATTGTTGACAACTCAGGTGTACGGTACAAACTTAATTGAGTTTATGGTACACCTAAACTGTGTACCGCAAATTGGTTTTTTTTTTGTACGTAAATAAAATAAAATAAAATAAATAAATAAATAACCCAAATCTTTTCAAAGTTGGACTGAATAGGCATTCCACTTGAAAGTAATAAAAACTCCATAAAAAAAAAATTCAAAATTTAAAATGTTTGGCATATTTATAAAGCTTGGCAACTAATACAGAAAACATAAATGGCGTTTGATTAAATTATGTCGAAACGTTATTTGGGTCGTTTCAATTTAGAATTGAGATTCGTCTAAATTCGGCCAAGTCATTAATAAATACTTAGGGGATGTACACTTATAATTAGGGGACCCCATTGATTTGTTTATTAAATTTTCAGAACCCTCTCCAACTTGTCAGGAGTCGTGTATAACCCTTATTAAGAATATAACAGGAGTATGTTACAGATAAATAAATGAGACCGATGAATTTGTATTAAGTATACTATCTTTGCCTCGCGGTTTCGCTTATCTATTATTAAAATTCTCTATTCGTTTCCGAAGTACGCAACGATACGTTTCCATCTTGGCTAGGGACTCTTATTTGCAAGTTTTTATTAATCAATCAATCAATCAATCAATCAGCCAATCATTCAATCAATCAATCAATCAGCCAATCAATCAATCAATCAATCAATCAATCAATCAATAAATCAATCAATCAATCAATCAATCAATCAATCAATCAACCAACCAACCAACCAATCAATCAATCAATCAATCAATCAATTACTAAGTTGCAAGCGAAACACTTTTTTCACGGTGGTCTTCTGTAAGAGGGTGGTTACTGCCGCCAGACGGGTTGCCCAAATGACTGCGAATTTACATAAGTCTTAAGAAGTCTTTAACTATAATATAAAGTTTTATCTAAGAAAATAAAATTGAAAAATAATTCTTACCGTTCCATCATGTCTCCCTCGGGCCTGTTGATGGCGGCATCTTTTGATTCCGAATACACGTAAACCCGAGTGTCACCCTTATACCACTTGATGCTATGCATTTCACCGCAAGACTTGCCGTCAATGCGACATCTCAGACGCGCTGTACTGCCGACTATGGCTGAAGAGTGATCTGTGAACAATTAAAAAAAATATATTAGCAATCAAAATCAGTCTACAGATTTTCGAAGAATCGATAAACGAGCTTCTATGTAGAGTGGTTAGAGCTTTTACGCTCTGTCTCAGGTATCAAAGTTCCCAAAAGTTCCAAAAAAGGGATCAAAAGTTGCCCAAGTTCGATCTGGCAACTAGTAGCAAGGGCACACTGCGTTCCGCAGTAATTTGGGCAGTCTGTATATATATATTAGCAACCAAAATCAGTCTACAGACTTTCGAAGAATCGATAAACGAGCTTCTAGGTGGAGTGGTTAGAGCTTTTACGCTCTGTCTCAGGTATCAAAGTTCCCAAAAGTTCCCAAAAAGGATCAAAAGTTGCCCAAGTTCGATCTGGCAACTAGTAGCAAGGGCACACTGCGTTCCGCAGTAGTTTGGGCAGTCTCTATATATTTAGCAACCAAAATCAGTCTACAGATTTTCCAAGAATCGATAAACGAGCTTCTAGGTCGAGTGGTTAGAGCTTTTACGCTCTGTCTCAGGTATCCAAGTTCCCAAAAGTTCACAAAAAAAGATCAAAAGTTGCCCAAAGCAAGAGCACACTGCGTTCCGCAGTAATTTGGGCAGTCTGTATATATATATATATACAGCATTATATATATATTAGCAACCAACATCAGCTACTATACTATATATATATATATAAGTATAGTAGCTGAACCCGACCACGCTTAGCTGTGGTTTTCTTTGACGTTCAACGGTCAGCGGCTGTCCTCGTTGGCGAGTGAGTTCTCCTCGTTGTCGGCAGATGGCGCCGTAAAATGAGCGATTTTCTCGCGATCTAGATTATATTATTACACGAAAATTAGATAAGATCAATCCTTGAATCAAATTACATACTGTGTAAAAATTTATTATGGATTAGTTGGGATTTTTATAATATAATCTTTATTACAACATGTTATATTGTGGACGCATAAAATTCTAGTCAAGAATTTATCACCCTTACACAAATATGTTATTAATTTATTGGTGTTTAAACCGACAATATTCAGAAATTACAAATTCATAGCTTCACCTCAATGGGCAATCAATTTTGTATGTATTTGTTGATTCATCGAATATAATAATAACCAAACATTTTAATCCGAAACCGTTGTTAACAAATAAATCCGCCATATTGATGTGCGTACAGATCCCGCAAAATATACTGTTCAATTAACTAGCGAGGCTTTTTATTTAAGGCTCGCGAACTCATCTGTTTGTTCAGTGTAAAACGCATTTGGTGTCCATTACGGGACGTAGTGTTGGACTAACGGCTTAATCGAATTACAAATTTTTTTTTTGCACAAACAATTTGTTAAATTAAATAGTCTTGTGAAGTGTTTTATATTTTATTATTTGTGTAATTTTTTAGGCCCATCGAACCTTGGATTGGGAACAGCTAATGTTCCCAATTAGCTGTAAAGGAAAATAGATTCCAGATATCTTTTCCATGTTCACTTTGAAGGAAAATAGATTCCAGATATCTTTTCCATGTTCACTTTGAAGGAAAATAGATTCCAGATATCTTTTCCATGTTCACTTTGAGTAAAAGAGATTCCAGATATCTTTTCCATGTTCACTTTGAGGAAAAGAGATTCCAGATATCTTTTCCATGTTCACTTTGAGGAAAATAGATTCCAGATATCTTTTCCATGTTCACTTTGAGGAAATGAGATTCCAGACACGAGTATCTTTTACGTATTCTCCGTAAAAGAAAAGACATTCCAGATCTCATCAAGGTTCGAAACCCTATTATTATTATTATTCCATCTTTTACTGTCTACTACAAAGAAAATCTGGTGTTACATTGGTGACTAGTATATATTTTTTTATGTTAAGCTCGACAAACAGGCTGACGTTCCACTTGATGATAGGTGGCCTAGAATGTACCTAGAATATCGCTAGTCCATGACCGGGCACACTGTATAGACAAATTTGAAGATATGATATTACATCATCAGAATGAAGTTACTATCTCTGTCAAGTTAAAATTAAGCCACTATATTAAATTAGCATCGTATTTCCCCAGTGTGAAGCGAATAAACGTAAGTTTTTCGTTGCTTATTAAAATTTAAATGTGTAAGCTTGTTGTTAGCAATATAATGCTAAATATTACGCCCTGTCATATGCGAAGTGCATTAGGGTGTGGCCTCTGTGTGAGCGGGCGCTGTTTAATTCACATATTGTTAGATAGACGAATAGAATATTTTGTTAGCAGCTATTATAGATCGGTTCAGGACTGAGACACACGCGCACACACACACACACACACACACACACACACACACACACACACACACACAGAGAGAGAGAGAGAGAGAGAGAGAGAGAGAGAGAATCTGTATGGTCGCTAACTCTTCCTGTACCAAGCAACAGATTTTGATGCGGTTTTCACCATCAGTTAGATAATTTTTCACGCAACTCTATAGAGGTTGCAAATGTATATTTATGCCTTACCTTAATAGTACAAATAATAAGGGATAAAATAAGGGATAAAAGACATACACATGCTTTTATTGCACTATGTTCTTCTGTAAAGAAGTGGTTACTGCCGCCAGACAGGATGGTTATATTTTAATTTCGGAATACATCAAGAGATTCCCTAGGCTTCCCACAAATTTTCATTTAGCAATTCCTGTATTACCTTGAATTATAACTTATTCTTCTGTAAAGAAATGCTTACTGTCGCCAGACAGGATGCTTAGTTTTGATTTCAGGATACAAGAGAATATTTATTTTCCTAAAATTTTTCATATAGGAATTCCTTTATTACATTGAATTTAAAATTTATCTATTGCGTCTCCTATGATATATTACTTGTACAACTTCAGAAGAGGCATACTTAGAATTATCACCGCTTAAGTATAAATTCCATGAACTCTTCCTAACAGCTTACATTTCAAGTTGGCCTCGAGTAATTTTGTTGCGAGAAAAATGTGCTATAATCCGGCTAGAGGCGGATTTTCCCTCTCCTTCTAGTCGACGCATTAAAATGAGAAGACATTCCTCATTTGTTGAAGAAAACATATATTGGCAATTTGTATTAATATTACTATCGACCCGAAAATGAAAAAATTAGTAATTTTGTTGCAAAAAAGTGCTATAATCCCGGCTAGAGGCGGATTTCCCCTCTCCTTCTAGTCGACGCATTAAAATGAGAAGACATGCCTCATTTGTTGAAGAAAACATATATTGGCAATTTGTATTAATATTACTATCGACCCGAAAATGAAAAAATTAGTAATTTTGTTGCAAAAAAGTGCTATAATCCGGCTAGAGGCGGATTTCCCCTCTCCTTCTAGTCGACGCATTAAAATGAGAAGACATGCCTCATTTATTGAAGAAAACATGTATTGGCAATTTGTATTAATATTACTATCGACCCGAAAATGAAAAAATTAGTAATTTTGTTGCAAAAAAGTGCTATAATCCGGCTAGAGGCGGATTTCCCCTCTCCTTCTAGTCGACGCATTAAAACGAGAAGACATGCCTCATTTATTGAAGAAAACATATATTGGCAATTTGTATTAATATTACTATCGACCCGAAAATGAAAAAAATAGTAATTTTGTTGCAAAAAAGTGCTATAATCCGGCTAGAGGCGGATTTCCCCTCTCCTTCTAGTCGACGCATTAAAATGAGAAGACATGCCTCATTTATTGAAGAAAACATGTATTGGCAATTTGTATTAATATTACTATCGACACGAAAATGTAAAAAGGGAAAGCAACTGAAAAGATGGGATGATGATCTTCTCAGAGGATGGAGACAGCTGGCGTTTGATCGCAGTAGGTGCAAAGACTTGCTATAGTAATAAACGGAGGGATTTTCGCAGGCAACTATAGAATAATAAGACGAGCTAAGAAACTTATTGGCTACGACACCCTTGTGGAGTCTCAACTTCAAAGCAATGCCTATCGAAAAGTAGCATGCCTATCGATTTTGCACTATGGAGAGTGTGCGTCCATTCTATACGATCTAATCCAACCGGAACCGTTCCACTTGCGGAGCACGAGGCGCGGACAAGGGTTACATCCCTTCGTGGTTGATGTTCCTCGGTCACGTACGAGGCGTTACAGTTCCACCTTCCTTGTCCGAACCGCTAGGGAGTGGAACTCACTGACTGCGTCTATGTATCCTCAAAATTATAACCTCGGGGTCTTCAAATCAAGGGTAAATGGGCACTTCTAGTAAGCGTGGTCCACCTTCGGCCGCATCTGCACCTTACATCAAATGAGATCGCTATCTCCTTGACTCAATTATATTTATATTTATATTAAAACAGATAATTGTAAAATTGAAAATCGGAGCAAGCAAAAATTTGCGACAGAGAAGCATCAAGCGTATAGTGCTTGATTTTGTTTAAAATTAAGTGTAATTGTTGTTATATTTATATTTGAAAGATGAAAAAGATTAGTATACTGAGAATCATGAGATTTGATTTGATGCCTATCATATTTTGATAGGTATCACAATTAATTTATTTACTCTTAGATAACAATCGATAAAATGTACTCAGGTGAAGGACGATTTCTCTTCGGATGTTGTACTTTTTGTTACTTTTAAAACGTTACAAAATATGTCTGGTGTATTATTTATATTTATTGGTGACGCCTAGCCACGCGATAGTCGACGGTAGTGAAGTGGACTTACAGGCTATATTTTCATTTATCATTAAAAAAAATGACATGTGATATGTTTATGCATCAATGAAGCTTTTAATAGGTTATGTTATGTTAATTATGTTTATGATTAATTAGTTTAGGGGATGATGGGGCTGACATACCTTTCTAAGGTGAAAGCCCCAAAATATAAAAAGATAATAAAAAAAAAATCAAATCAAAAAAATGGGTAAATTTATTTCATTAGATATTGTCGTTCGGTACGTCCATTAATTTGATATTGGTTTTCAGGATTTCCTTGTTGATTTCATATAATACGAAGCGGGTTTTACAATTAGCCGCGATGAGGCGCCTTTGAAAACGGTTTATGATGTTAAAACCTTTTGTTCGTTTTGCAGACCGTACTCGCTGGAATCTCATCACATAATCTCCTGCTTTGCCGGTGCCGGTGCAATGTTGCTTTATTACATTTTATCGCCGACTGTACTTAATGAAACATTGCATTTTCATATAGAATTTAACGTTTTTTTTAAGGGCATATGCATGATGTGTGTGTGTGTGTGTGTGTTATAATTAGGGTTCCTGCGGAACATCACCAAACAAACCCTTCAGCCTTATAATATTATTATATTAGTATAAGTATAGATTATACTCGAGAACGGTCGATAATTTTTTTTATTATAAATTCTAAAAAGCAATTGTCTAATTTTCTCTAATATATGTATAACATGGTTTATGAGCCTTAACCGTGTCACATAACACGTTATGTATTTCTATACATTTACTTACATATGTATTTAAGGAAATGATGTTTGTAACTGATGTGTTCGGATAACCGTGCCGTTAATTGCAACGGATAACTTTGTCACCGGCGATAAATCAGTTTGATTTTATTGAACGTAAATTACAGAGAATTTCGAGCTTAAATCAATTGGAAGGTACTAAAGCGTTTTTTTTTTTAATTATGGCAACATTGGCTCTGTCGTCATACAAACTCTGTTGAATCTATACTAATATTATAAATGTGAAAGTATGTTTGGATGTATTGATGTCTGGATGTATGGATGTATGGATGTATGGATGTTTGGATGTATGGATGTTTGTAACTCTTTCACGCAAAAACTACTGAACAGATCACTATGAAATTTTGCATACACGTTGTCTGGGACACCAGAAAGGACATAGGGTACCTTTCATCGTTCCACGCGGACGAAGTCGCGGGCACCAGCTAGTATTTTATAATACTATAGTACAAATGCGAAAGTAGGTTTGTTTTTTTATGTATTTTTGCTTCCATCTACGCATTTATTGATATTTTTTCAGTCAAATATATTGGTGACAATTTTTTTTTTACAAAAAATAATATTATCTGACAAAATGCAGTCGCTGAAGGTCCCAAAAGGTCTCGCTCCTGTTGGCATATTTTATGAGGGTAAAAATAAAATCCCTAACAAAATGGCTGTGAATTTTTTCATTATTAAAACATAACGGGCGTAACTTTGAAATGTAACCTCCAAATCTCATTCACCCACTTACAACAGTAAAGGGCGCTTAAGTTAGGGTTGTCACTTCCAACATTTATTTGTTTTTTTTTTACATAAAATTCAAATTGTTTATAACCAGCGACCTGCTCCGGGCTTCGCATTATTATTAAACAAAAATTTATTAAAATAAAAATAGCCTAAGTTACTCTTTATAACATCAGCTATCTGCCAGTGAAAATCCCGTCAAAATCGATCTAGCCGTTTTGGAGATAATCCAGAACAAATTTTTTTATGCTGCGTGCGTGTATAGTGCGCACGCGTTACTGGACACTGCTTTTTTTTTTCGAAAGCAAAAGTAGCCTAAGTTACTCCTTATAACATCAGCTATCTGCCAGTGTAAATCCCGTCAAAATTGATCCATCCGTTTCGGAGATTAGCCGGAACAAACAGACAAAATATTTTAAAATTAGGTTTTTGTCCTAACTACCGTACATACTTTAATATACAAAAAAGTTATTTTGACATTAAACTCAAATTTTATTTATATTAAATTAATTTATAGAATTAAATTCTATTTATATACCTACACTTAAATTTTATTTATTAATTTAAGAGCTCAAGCTCTCGAAAATATAGTTATGAAAATATAGTTGCGTAGTCTCCTTTTTGTTGCTGCCAGTTTATTGTATGTTATATGTTATTTGTTAACTGGTTTATTTATTTATTTTTCTCTTTTTTTTTGTGTGATTCTTACCTTTTTGTATGTTTTCTACCAGCTCCAATATTCTGTTGTAATTTACAATATGTTTTAGTTATTTAGTCGAAACTTTGCTCGATTTATGTTCGAACTTGTATGTATATTTATAATGTGTCGTTTCCACATTGTATGTTACCCTAATATAAATAAAATAAATAAAGATAAAAATGCGAATTGACAACCCTAATGGTGGTCAGTGTATCCCTTGCGAGTTTAGAGGGCTTACAGATTACACCGCATAATCGCGTTAACCGGTGACCTTCTTAAATTATACGAGTTATTATTGAGGATGCGACCGCTTGAGCCGAATGTGTGTTCCGAGAGAGATAATGCGTTCACAGCTCTTAAAATCCTATTACGTTTTAATACTTCTCTGATCATTCATAATTCTTGTTGGAAGATGCTTAAAAGTCTTAGTTTTATGTAAAATTAAGTATTAAAGAGAAAAATAGATGTTGCTATAGGCACATAGTTTTATTGATATTCGACTTAGATACAATACATCAAATTATATATTATTTTAATGTTTTAAAATAAGAAAATATAAAAAGAGTATATTTACAAAAAAGGTTAACTATCAATTAGTATTTACAACACTTCTATACTATAATATTACTATAATTAATTTTATACTTATAGAATATTCTCTTCTTTTTCTTATTATTATTATTTTTTAATTAATAAATAAATGTAAAATATATATTTTTTAAATTTATGGCTGTATGTAATCTAAATCTAAATAAATAAATAAATATAAAAAAAATTACTAGCTGGTGCCCGCGACTTCGACGGCGTTAAGCGATGAAAGGTACCCTATGTCCTTTCTGGTGTCTCAGACAACGTGTATGCAAAATTTCATAGTGATCGGTTCAGTAGTTTTTGCGTGAAATAGTCACAAACATCCATATATGAAAACATACTTTCGCATTTATAATATTACTAGTTGGTGCCCGCGACTTCGTCCGCGTTAAACGATGAAAGGTACCCTATATCCTTTCTGGTGTCCCAGACAACGTGTATGAAAAATTTCATAGTGATCGGTTCAGTAGTTTTTGCACGAAAGAGTTACAAACATCCATACATCCAAACATACTTTCGCGTTTATATTAAGTACGGATAAATGTGAAAGTAACTCTGTATGTCTGTCTGTTACCTTTTCACGCCTCAACTACTCAACCGATCATCATGAAATTTTGCATACACGTTGTCAGGGATACAGGAAAAGACATAGGGTACCTTTAATCTAGAAAAAAGTACTGGTTCCGACGGATCATCTAAAAATATAAAAGAATGTGGTAGCGCCACCGTCGTCACAGCAATAAAAACTCATAATATATTTTCTAATGCGTTCTTTTTTTTTCTATTCAACGCAGACGAAGTCGCTGGCACCAGCTAGTATTATAAATGTGAATGTAACTCTGTCTTTCTGTAACTTTTTCACGCCTTAACTACTCCACCGATCACCATGAAATTTTGCATTCTGGTTGTCAACGATACAAGAATAAACAAAGGGTACTTTTCATTCAGAAAAAAATTGCTGTTCCCTAGGGATCTACTAAAACAAAATAAAATCTAAAATAAGGTCATTTATATATTCACTAGCTTTTGCACGTGACTTCACCTGCATAATTTTATGAAATATAGCTTAAGTTACTCGCTGATAATGTAGCTTTCTATGGGTGAAAGAATTTTTAAAATAGGTAAACTAGTTTTTGAGATTATTCATTACAAACATAGAAATCTTATCTCTTTATAATTAACTAGCTATTGCACGCGACTTCGCCCGCATAATTTTATGAAATATAGCTTAAGTTACTCGCTGATAATGTAGCTTTCTATAGGTGAAAAAATTTTTAAAATAAGTAAACTAGTTTTTGAGATTATTCATTACAAACATAGAAATCTTATCTCTTTATAATTAACTAGCTATTGCACGCGACTTCGCCCGCATAATTTTATGAAATATAGCTTAAGTTACTCGCTGATAATGTAGCTTTCTATAGGTGAAAGAATTTTTAAAATAAGTAAACTAGTTTTTGAGATTATTCATTACAAACATAGAAATCTTATCTCTTTATAATTAACTAGCTATTGCACGCGACTTCGCCCGCATAATTTTTTGAAATATAGCTTAAGTTACTCGCTGATAATGTAGCTTTCTATAGGTGAAAGAATTTTTAAAATAGGTCCACTAGTTTTTGAGTTTATCCATTAAAAAAAATACAAATCTTATCTCTTTATAATATTAGTATAGTATAGAAGTAAGCATTACGGTTTACTCGCTGATTACAAACATACATATATACAAATCATCTCACTTTATAATATTACTATATTAGGCCATAAACAAGCATCAAATTAATTCTTATGTTCATTTAATAAATTTTCTAATAAAACATTGTTAAAACATCATCAAAAATGTCGAACATTACAACCAATTATAATTTAAATATTACATATTATAAATGAGGCGACCGCGCGAACTAATTGCCCATTCATTTGAATTAATTTGTAAATTATTACTTTTTATGGACAAAATGGCTTTACACAGTTAATTCCATTTTCAAAATAAATTCCTAGTTAAAAAAACCTTGTAAATGAGTTGCACATATTAGAAAATATTGTCTTGTATTGATGTAGGTGGTAAATTGCATTTTTAAACACAGTGAACTCTTTAATTGAAAATTACGATGAATTTTTAAGATTATGAAGCCTTTTATTCATAGTTCGACAGCTTCGTTCAGACAATGCACTACTGATTTGCTTGATAGTATATATAGATAGAAGTTAATGAGTCTATAAACATGAAATTTTCGATAAAATTGTGATTATTTTTGTAACTGTAACAAGGATAGTGTAAAAAGTTCGAGATTGGATGAGAGCACATTTTTTATTTTATTTTTTACTAGCTGGTGCCCGCGACTACGTCCGCGTTGAACAATGAAAGGTACCCTATGTCCTTTCTGGTGTCCCAGACAACGTGTATGCAAAATTTCATAGTGATCGGTTCAGTAGTTTTTGCGTGAAAGAGTCACAAACATCCATACATCCAAACATACTTTCGCATTTATAATATTAAAGTACGGATTTTTGACAGCATATGCATATGTCCTCAACATAAGAAAAATGCAAATTATGTATTTATAAATTTTTATTGCTTATTGCTCTTTCCGTAAGTAAAAATACACAAAAAGTTATACAAATAATTTATATGTGTGTGCGTACGTTCACGAGTGTGCGTTTCTACTCTGTAGATATATCTATATTATGTAAAAGTTGGTAAAAGTTTTGATAACTATAGTCATTTTCCACACCATAGTTACGGGGCAACTAACTTTTCCGATATTCCGCGTAGCGTCCGCCCTCAGAATATTATACGCAACATTAACATCTTTACCGCTACATAAATTTTCGGCTAATTCGCGAAGTTGCCGGGTTTTTGGCACTCATCGCGAGCTTTCTCTATCCAACTTTCTTATGATTTACAACTTTTGATGCGACTCTGGGCGAAAGAGTAAGATTTTTATTGGCCTTAGTGAATTGCCTGATGACATATATTATAACTTTACGTTCAAAACTTGAGCCGATAAAAATAAGTAATACGCTTATTTAATTTGGCACATAGTGTTTTTTGGTTTCGTCAAGCGAACTGCCATTTAGTACTGAGGCATCAGTCGTTATACTGACGAAATATCTCGTCCGAATATTGTCCAATTCTCCACATGATGTGTGTTAATAGTGTTTGGGCCTTTTTCGCCATGTGTCAAGTAAAGTTGGCTAACCGCCATTTAAAGTCACCGGTAACCGGGAATTAGGGAGATGATATACCTTTGTTTGTACGGTAAAAGTCCCAAACATTAAAAAGAAAATAATAAAAAAAAAATCGCCTATTTATAAGGATGCACTAAACCGAGTGCATAATTTAATTAAACATAAAATTATTTCTAAAAGTAACCAATCATCATTTTACTTGTAGTTTCTGAAAGAGGTTTGAATTTTAAACTGGTGATAAATTTAAGAAATATAATTTGGAATGTGATATACAAAAATAAGTGAAGGGGTTTTCTCAGAATGAATGTCAGAGTTGCTTTTAAAATTTTTGGTAGAGAATGTTCTTTAGAAAATATATTTAAAATGTTTTTTTTAGTATATTTAACATAATAAATGGGTCCTAGAGAAAAATAAAATTAGAAGAATAATGAAGCACTGATTGCAATTTATTATTATTATAATTATTATTTTTTGTTACCACATTCGATGGTATGATTGACATATACAACCAAGTTGACCGTCACCATCTTACCAAAGAGCTGGTAAGATGAAAAAATTCTAAAGTGCGAAAGTTAGAAAATTCTTCCTTTCTGTTAGATGTTAGACAAAGAAAAAACCAAAAGAGGAAAAAAAAAATGAATTACGGTTTTCTAAACACAAAAGCTAGTAAATAAATAGTTGTATAAATTTTTAAATTGAAATTCCTAACCAAAGAGGAGATATTTGAGATCAAAGTGGTCAGTACGACAAAACGCCAATTTCATATGTAAGGATCTAATATGATAAATGCGAAAGTATGTTTGGATGTATGGATGTTTGTAACTATCACGCAAAAACTAATGAACCGATCATTATGAAATTTTGCATACACATTGTCTGGGACACCAGAAAGGACATAGGGTACGTTTCATCGTTCAACGTGGTCGAAGTCGCGGCCGCCAGCTAGTATAACATATATCCAAAGGATTGCTTTAACACAACCCAGGTATACAAATATACTAGCGCTAACAAAAGTACCTAAGTATTACGTGGCCACAAAAATTTAATATTTAAGTTTTTTTATTTAACTTGTGGTTTAGTTTTTAAAAAAAAATAAACATATTTTATTTTGATTGTAACGTACCAAGATTAAACCAAATTTGATAACAGTTGAAATTGTACCTAAAAACAACACACTGGTTCAACCAGTCTGGTTGTGTGGTTATCGAAAAAAAAAACCACTTTGATTATTTGTAAGTCTGACAATTTGAAAAAACAAGTCTGTCTTTTTGAAAATCTGACCTTTGAATTGCATGTTTGCTTGATTGTTCTAAATCCTGAAACGGGTCCTAATTGTTAGTAAACAGCGTTATACATTTATGGAACCTTACAATATAAGTTGACCAGTGATGGGAAACGATGTGGGCGTTTGCAATATCGATAATCGATAGTTATCAAAAATCAAATCAAAATATTTATTTATCATTAGGCCTAGTTGGAGGCCTTGCATTATATAATAAAACTAGGTGGTGCCCGCGACTTCGTCCGCGTTCAACGATGAAAGGTACCCTATGTCCTTTCTGGTGTCCCAGACAACGTGTATGCAAAATTTCATTGTGATCGGTTCGGTAGTTTTTACGTGAAAGAGTCACAAACATCCATACATCCATACATACTTTCGCATTTATAATATTAGTACGGAAGTAGCAACCCGTCACTGGTTTAGCACACATGCATTTTTGACAAATCATATTATTATACACATCTTCTTTCCAATATTAATAATTAATAATAATAATTTTCCAATAATTTGTTCTTTCCAATAGTGAAAGCCTATTTCTTAGGTGTTAAAACATTTATGCAATATATTTTATTGTTCCACTAGCTGTTGCACGTGACTTCGCCCGCGTAACTTTATAAAATATAGCCTATGTTACTCGTTGATAATGTAGCTTTCTATGAGTGAAAGAATTTTCAAAATCGGTCCACTCGTTTTTGAGTTTTTTTCGTTACAAACATACAAAAATACAAATCTTTTCTCTTTATAATATTAATATATAATATTCGTGAGGCGTTAAAATTTTTATTTTTATTTTCAGACGAGCATTTTGGAAGAGAGGTAAAGTTGTTTGCCTTACCACTCTGTCTCAGTGTTCCCAAGTTCGAATCTCAGCAGGCCCAACTTTGAAAATGTATTTTTCAAAGTTAGCTATGGTACAGATTTCAAAAGTAGTGGCAGAGCTCATCGCGTTTTGCAGTCATTTGAGACTGTCTGGCGGCAGTAACCACCTTCACATGAGATAATCGTGAGATAACAGTGTTTTGATGAGTGAGAAGGGATGCCAGAACCTATCCCTATCCCTTTCCGATTCATTATCCTCAATCGTACTATAATCGGCAGAGCACTAGCAGCACCTATTTAGTTTCTTGTGTTATTAACCATTAAGTTGGCCGTCAGCCTGTCTGTTGACCTTAACATTAAAAAAAATTTAAAAGTAATAAAGAGCACATAACATGTTTCAAAGACATGACACTTTTTAAAGAGGCAATAAATCAAGTTGGTAAAAAGTTAAACTTACAAGGTTAAATAAAGTCGTGTAAGCAGATAAAAATTAATGGGAAAATTCACGAACCATCTTGAACATGTTCTGAGGAACGAAACATTATCCTGTTTCGCGTTTTCTACACTAAAATTGAAATTACTTTAAGAAGATATTTAGCTCGGTAATATATTGTTTAATATCCCACGCAGCTTTTACAGGGAGATTTAAAGCGTTGTGTATTTTATGTTAGAATGAATTATTCATTAACAATACAGGGAATATTAAAGTTCATTTTGTAAAATAAGAAAATATTTTTATTTGTAATTATTATACAAATATTTTACCTTCAAATTACAATGAAACAATGGGAAAGTGTTTTTTATTAGCAACATTTATTTTATAACTAGCTGGTGCTTGCGACTTCGTGCATGTTGAAAAAATATGAAAGCCTGACATCTTTATAGTGGGTTATCGAATTAAACGGCTCTATGACCTGATTCCAAAATTATACCACAACGTTTTCAAAATGCCAAATGACTCGTTACATACTCGTGTCTAACTTAATCGGTTCGGAAATTTCATATAAAAAATAGATGACGTCATAACTAGAAATTATATCAGGTGTTGTATGGATACCCAAGTTTAAACTTACTAATAAGACACCTACTAAGCTTTCCTGAAATTAAATTCTCCATACGCGAACTATCCCAAAGGACTGCAGTCAGGTACTAGATCATAATGTGCCCTATACTGGTTCCTACAAGATTCGTGTATCTGCTACGGCGTAGCCGCTACGCGGTATCTTCTACGAAATAGATACCACAGCGCAGTTACAACGACGTAGCTGCTACGGCGTAGCTGTTTATAATATTAGTATGGATGGATGATTATTTTACGATACCGTAAATAGTGACTGTAAGAACTATATGTTAATCCATCGACGTTGATTATTGATGTTTATCGACAAAATTAAGAATCATCCCTAGTTGTAAACTGCCATCAACGTATTCCCCGGCTTAGTCCCGAGATCTCTCTGCACACAGCTTACACCAACGCAAGTTCGCAATGGCCATATTTCAAATTTGGAACGCGAATTAATCATGGCGGACGCGTTCTATTTACAAATGAGATCGATGACGGATACGGCTGTGGATTGAATATTGCCCGCTTGGGATTTCATCGATACTTTTCCTGATGGGGCCGTTCTCAGAACTAGTTACATTTTTTGCTCTCAAAGAAATTGTTTTTGTTTAGAGCGACGTCATCGCCATTACGTTGGACGGTTATGTTGGGTTTCCAACGAAAATCGTATTAAGGAAAATGCATATGGCGTCACAAGTTGTGATTATATTATAGCCCTGTATGGCGTTACTCGAAATTTATTTACATGATGCAAGAACGCAATTTTCTAACTTAACATCTACTTATAAAATTTATAAAAAAAACACATATATAACTCAATTTTATAAATGTATTATGTGTATATTTGTTCGCGAAAAATATAAAGCAAATCGATACATTATTATATTTCGGTTTTTTAATAAAAATAATTTTAAAACTTTTCAACTAGAATAGACCAAAATTTATTACAAAATGTTTGAACCACATATACATATATAAAAAGACTTCCTAATTCTCTTAAAATTAATACTAAAATTGGCCCAGCACTTTCAGCAGCTGTGGCGTTTCTTGTGTTATAGGCGATGGTAGCCATCTACCATCAAATGGACCATCAGTCTGTCTGTCGACCTTTAAGGCAAGTCGAGTGTTAATACAAGCACCCTTTATTTAGCCATTCATCCAACGGGCTCATAAACAACGTACAAACATTACCTCTTTATGATATTAATATACATAATATTATCGACAAATTTCTAACACAAAAACATTTCTAACACAAACACGTGTATTCCATTGTATGCGTCTAAAAACCCGATGTTAAACGATCACAAGTGGTATTAGCTTTATTTGCTGAACACGCAAATATTAGGATAATATTTTAACAAAAGCCATACATAATATGTACATAGGACGAATGTTTACCAAATATAATAAATTTGGTAAACATTGGTACATAAAAATAGTTATGTGAATTTATTTATTTACAAAAACACACATGGTATACATAATAAAAGGACTAATCTTAATTCGACGTATCAGTTACCAATCTAAGTACATTATTTAAATTATTCACATTAAACAAATCAATTTGACAAATTATAAAAATTACAAAATTTACAAAAACATTCACAAGAAATTATAAAAATACTTAATAATAAACCAAAACTATCTACAATAAAATATCTACTATAATTGCCAACACTAGAGTCAATATTGTTTCAAATCTGTACCGAAATGAATATGTGTAAACTGTTCGTCTGTCTGTTACGTTTGCATGCCGATAAAATTTTTAAAGATTTTTTTTTAATGGTTTTTTTATTTTCAGTTTGTGTCCGCGACTTTATTGGCGTACCATTTTTTAAAAGAGTTGATTTTTTTATTTTAGACAGAACTCTAGAACATCACCTCTGAATGAAAGTCACCCTATGTCCTTTTCTGTAAGCCTGTCAACTTTTCAAAGTCAGTACAGTAGTTTTTGAGTTTATTCAATAAAAACATACGAAAATACAAATCTTCTCACTTCATAATATTAGTATATTCATACTTTTATATAACATATATTTTTGTATAGATGTAGCTTGAAAGTTGAAGATGTATATTAAAGGATAATATCTCCCCGTTGTTTTTGTAGGATTTGTCGTGCACTGACTCGTAATTAGTTTATTTTTTTTAACAGAAAGCAACTCATTTAAAAATAAACTTTATACAAATAGATACAAATTTGTCGTATATATCCGGCTCTGGCGAAATGGACACGACAATAATTGTCTGTTATGGCTCTTTTGGCTAAAGGGTTAAACTTTTTAGACGGCCGAAGCCACATGCCAATAGCTATATGTGTACACTACATAACAACTTGAAAAGTAAAGCACATCCCTAAGTTATTTAATTTCCTACTAATCTCCGCAATAAATCTGAAGTTGGCTGCATTACGTTAATAAGGAACGAGATGGTCGCGTCTTGATTAATACGAGTTGTTGCAAACTTCAGTGCGGACGACGAATTTTAAAAGTTACCTTAGAAATATATACGCAATATTTTTTCAAGCACGTTTTATCGTGTTAAGTATAATATTACCTATTTAAAACTCGTTAGCATTAAGTGGCATAATCTATCTTTTGTCTATCCATCCATCCGTCTGTCTGTCTGTCTGTCTGTATGTCTGTATGTCTGTATATCTGTATGACTGTATGTCTGTATGTCTGTATGTCTGTATGTCTGTCTGTCTGTCTGTCTGTCTGTCTGTCTGTCTGTCTGTCTGTCTGTCTGTATGTCTGTATGTCTGTATGTCTGTCTGTATGTCTGTATGTCTGTATGTCTGTATGTCTGTATGTCAGTATGTCTGTATGTCTGTATGTCTGTATGTCTGTATGTCTGTATGTCTGTATGTCTGTATGTCTGTATGTCTGTATGACTGTATGTATGTATGTCTGTATGTCTGTATGTCTGTATGTCTGTATGTCTGTATGTCTGTATGTCTGTATGTCTGTATGTCTGTATGTCTGTATGTCTGTATGTCTGTATGTCTGTATGTCTGTATGTCTGTATGTCTGTATGTATGTCTGTATGTCTGTATGTCTGTATGTCTGTATGTCTGTAAGTCTGTATGTCTGTATGTCTGTATGTCTGTATGTCTGTATGTCTGTATGTCTGTATATCTGTATGTCTGTATGTCTGTATGTCTATATGTCTGTATGTCTGTATGTCTGTGTGTCTCTATGTCTGTATGTCTGTCTGTCTATCTATCTATCTATCTATCTATATATATATATCTATTTACTATTTATGCTACACAGTGGAATACACACCTAATTTTAAAATTAGTTAAGTTAAAATTACTGGTCAAAGAAAATTGTGATCAAGTTAGGTGTGATTTCATTAAGAAGATAAGTTAATTGGATACAAGTTGTTTAGTTTTCAACTAAATTATATTCTATGACAAAGTATGTTGTCTTGCTCGCAAGCTGTCTCATTCTCTCTCCTTACACATTTAACACGGCGCATACACGTCTCTCACAAATATAATAAGTTTTAATTGTATTTAGATTAAGTTACAGTGAATAAAGTGTCAAGATATGAAAATCCTTTATTTATGTGACAACCAGAAAAACGTACACAAGTTTACATTTGTATTATTCTGGGAATACATTTTATAATTAAAATAATTGGAGATCATTTATAATTGGAGAAAATAATTTGCCACTATAGAACTCCTGTATTTTTATTTTATCAAATACTAGCTACACGCTCCCGGCTTCGCCTGGGTTCAAAAAAAAAACTATCCTATCTTTTAAGTTGGACCACATTACACATAATTACAAAGTTTTATCAAAATCGGTTCAGTAGTTTAGGAGTTCATCGGCGACAAACATGTGACACGGAATTTTTTTATATATATATAGTCTACTAGCTGGTGCCCGCGACTTCGTCCGCGTGTAACGATGAAAGGTACCCTGTGTCCTTTCTCTTGTCAAAGACAACGTGTATGCAAAATTTCATGATGATCGGTTCACTAGTTTTTACGTGAAAGAGTTACAAATATCCATACGTCCAAACATACTTTCGCATTTATAATACTAGCTGGTGCCCGCGACTTCGTCCGCGTGTAACGATGAAAGGTACCCTGTGTCCTTTCTGGTGTCCCAGACAACGTGTATGCAAAATTTCATGATGATCGGTTCACTAGTTTTTACGTGAAAGAGTTACAAACATCCAAACATACTTTCGCATTTATAATATTAAATAAAGTACGGACTCTATTGACTGCGGTTGTTTGAAAGAGAGAAAAAACGCAGTCAAATGAAAATACTATAAAAACGGAGCTATTGAACGGACGTCGCCTATTCTGATGCGTGTGGGCGCATTTTTTTTGTTTTTAGACGTATAAAGGTCGTTAGTTCGCCCAATTAGTTTCGTAAAGAACCGTCAAAAAGCTGCTCGAGTTTGTAAGGGATCAATACGGGCTTAGAGAAAGCACGAAAACTTCGTAAAAACCACTACAAATTGAAGCGTATTTTTGGTGGAACATTTTTCTCTTCAATAACACTAGTATTTTGCTTCGGTTGCGCTTGCTACAGCATAAAACTCTATACTCCTATTTTGGTATCATCACTTTTTTGAATTGCCTTCCACTGTAGTCTGTAGTAGCAAAGGACATAGTCCAATACCAGGTTGTATTTTTTTTTTGTATTTTACTTACACTTTGGACAATTTGATGATAAAAGTTTTTCATAAATTTCAGTGATTTTTTGTGAATTTTTCATTTGAAAATTGAAACTTTTAAACTTTTTAAACTTAAATATCAATGAAACCTCAAATTACATTATATTTTTTTTTTTTTTTAGAAAAATCTTAATTTTTTTCCTATATATACGAGTAATGATCAAGTTTTAACTGTTAAAACGAAAATAAATAAAAAAAATGACTGCCCGATTTTCTCCATATAAAAGTGATTGATCTCTTTAAGCACGTGGTCACGTTAAAAACATGTTTTTATTTTTAAAAATATAATATGTGTTTTATTTAAAAAAAAAAAAATAAACCATTAAACGAGGCTCCGAAAATAATGAATACTAAAAAACCCAAAGTGACAACCCTACATGCCGACTCTTATTTGCAATAATTGTATAAACACATAGGGCTGGCACAAATGCTGTCATGAAAATGTGAACGAGAAAGTTCCAAATACAGTTTGTAATCTAATTTAGCAATACCATAATCCGAAATCGAGTACAAATTTAATCTCGAAACGGAATAGAAGAGATTCAAATCCGCCATTGGTGCATTTAGGCATGAAAATTAATTTGGAACATAAACGAGAATTGATCAAAATTTGTGCTTATACGAAAACCAATGTGTTTATTCCTACTCAAGGAAAGTGTGGTTTTTTGAAGCGAAATATCATATTTTAAGCTTTTTCATGGGATGGTATAAACATAAATAAATAAATATCTTCACACATTCAACACAGCACCATCTAGTTCCACATTAAGCAACTAATGCTTGTATTATTGATACCAGACAGTTGATATAATACATAGATTACATTTTTTTTTTGTAAATACATACATATTATAAATATAAAACATCTATGACTCAGGTACAAAGGTAAAACGTTAACACATAAACATTCGCCCCTAGCGGGATTCGAACCCGCGACCGTTTGGTTAACAGCTAGGGTTACATGTTTGTGAACGGGATAAAAATGTTTACCAGTGGCACTCAGTTATGAGGGCGACTCGTTTGGCGGCAGTAACCACCCCCTTACAGAAGAGCAACGTGAAATAACAGCAGGTTTGCTGTTGTGTTTCGATGAGTTAGTGAGGAATGAACCCTATTTCCTACCTATCCCTTAAAAAACAATGTGCCATAATAACTTTTGTTTACCTCAAAAATAGATATTTTAAGTTATCCAACAGTAAAGTTATTGACTTATAATTATTGTAATAACTTATATTTATTGCATGAGGGGTACCACAGATCATTTTATTTTATATTAAAGTCGACAGACAGTCGACAGTTGAAGGTATGTGGCTACCGTCGCCCATTAACCTATTAACAGAAGCAACGCCACAGGTGCTGCAAGTGTATAGCTCATCATATTAGGACTCACAGTTTTCGAAACACAACAGCATATATTCTGTTACTTCGCAATGGTCTTCTGTAAGGGGGTGGTTACTGCCGCCAGGCGGGTTGCCCAATTTATAATTGCGAATTGTAGTATGCCTTGCCAGTACTGATTTTTAACACAAGCAAGGACATACAAGGATTCTTACGTAACGGATGAGGAAGGGATGGGGTGATGTCAGTCTTCAAAAAATTATTGAATAGTTAAGTATAGTTATACTTAACCCTATAGTTAAGTAATTATTGAACTTTGAAGTGTCCACAGAGAGCTATTTATAAGGACCCGAACACAAGAGTATACAACTCTTGCTATAACTTTAATAGTTATGCAAATATCTTTTGGGATAATCACTTAAGTATGTTGGGCGTCACACAAGTGTGTATAACTTGGGTTATACTAAGTTATACACAAGTGTGGTTAAAATATTTTAACATATTTTAAAACGAGTGGTTTTAAAATATGTTGAACAAAATACATGTTCGATGGCCAAATTTAATTTTAGGTCGGTTTTTTTTATTATATTTTATATAATACCAACTAGCGACCCGCTCCCGGTTTCGCACGCGTGCAATTTTTTCTGTAAATTATATGCATAAAAAACATGACTAACATATAAAAAAAAAGTACTAATATTATAAACGCGAAAGTATGTTTGCATGTATGGATGTTTGTGACTCTTTCACGCAAAAACTACTGAACCGATCACTATGAAATTTTGCATACACGTTTTCTGGGACACCAGAAAGGACATAGGGTACCTTTCATCGTAAAACGCGGGCGAAGTCGCGTGCAACTGTCCACTTGATGGTAAGTTGCTACCGTTACCTAAGGACGTAAGCAACGCTTTTTCACACAATCGATTCTTTATAATGAACTGATGTGACACAAATTATTCAAATTGTGAACATTTCTGTGTATCTGTATATTTCTGTGTATACTAATATTATAAAGAGAGAGGACATGATTTTTGTTTGTAATGAATAAACACAAAAACTAGTGGACCGATTTTTAAATTTCTATCACCTATAGAAAGTTACATCATCATTGGCTATATTTTATTAACTTACGCGGACTATTTATAAATTATTTATAAATTAATTTAT
Organism: Synanthedon myopaeformis; assembly: GCA_944738685.1. NCBI lineage: Eukaryota > Metazoa > Arthropoda > Insecta > Lepidoptera > Sesiidae > Synanthedon > Synanthedon myopaeformis. The sequence goes on from OX122939.1 coordinate 5,657,760, forward strand.
TTTGAACATAAAAGTCACACAAATGTTAGGGTGAGTTCATAAATAATAGCAAAACGCTCAGTGGACCGCAACCTTTATTTGGGCAAAGGAAATGTTTACAGGCCCCTGCGGATGTGTATTGCTTGTAATTCTCTCCAACAACTACCGACCGCTTTTTTGAAAATACTCGTATTTCTTATATTATATCACTTATAAACTTCTAGCCTACACCTACACTTATGATCTACTGGAAAGGACTCCTAATCATATTTTTATAATACGTTTAGTCTAGTGGTTAGTAACCCTAGCTGTTAACCAAACGGTCGCCGGTTCGAATCCCGCTAGGGGCAAATGTTTATGTGTTAACTAATTTTACTTTTGCACCCGAGTCATGGATGTTTTATATTTATAATATGTATGTATTTACAAAAAAAAGTAATCTATGTATTATATCAACTGTTTGGTATCAATAATACAAGCATTAGTCGCTTAATGTGAAACTAGATGGCGCTGTGTGGAATGTGTGAAGATATATTATCTATTATTATATATATATTATACATAATATACATATATATCAATTATATTTTTAAGGAGATTTTATTTTTTATAATATTTCCTTTAATTTTTTTTCTTATAAAATAAAAATGTTTTATTTAAAATATATAATATATTAAAAAACTAATTGGTGCTCTTCGTTTGCATTGAAAAATGATGAATATTAACACGTAAGAAAAAAATGCATAATAAATAACACCTGACATCTTTATCGCTGTGACGACGGTGGCGCCGCCACTGTTGACGTCAGTGGTACCGAGTTTTCGTTTTATTTTTAGACGACCCTAACATTTAGGACATTGCTAAATGTTAGGGCCATCTAAATTGCTATATTTACATGTTAGGCTATTTTAAATTGCTATTTTTACATGTTAGGCTATTTTAAATTGCTATTTTTACATGTTAGGCTATTTTAAATTGCTATTTTTACGTGTTAGGCTATTTTAAATTGCAATTTTTTCATGTTAGGCTATTTTAAATTGCTATTTTTACATGTTAGGCTATTTTAAATTGCTATTTTTACGTGTTAGGCTATTTTAAATTGCTATTTTTACATGTTAGGCTATTTTAAATTGCTATTTTTACATGTTAGGCTATTTTAAATTGCTATTTTTACGTGTTAGGCTATTTTAAATTGCTATTTTTACATGTTAGGCTATTTTAAATTGCTATTTTTACATGTTAGGCTATTTTAAATTGCTATTTTTACATGTTAGGCTATTTTAAATTGCTATTTTTACATGTTAGGCTATTTTAAATTGCTATTTTTACTTTTTAGGCTATTTTAAATTGCTATTTTTATAAATGGCAAAATCATCAAAGAATTTCTGATGGAGCCAAGACATTGAAAAAGTCTTAAGAAGAAGACCCTAAAATTTTTACCATCAATCGACACATCAAACTACTCGCAGTGTGAGTAGTTCGCGCAAGAATATCTTCTATTACAACCCAACAAACATAATACAAGGCTTTAAGTCTGGATTTCGTTGTACTTACCTAGCTAGCTAGTATTAATGGATATTATAACGCGGCGTTACTAAAACAAAGCTAACAGTAAGTGTCTGAAATTTAATAAAGCCATCAGAGTGTGCAGACTTAGCCTTGCTCGATGGCTTTTTCAACGAGTTATACACAATTATTATGGAAGCGCTAAGGGCGCACTTTGAAACAGCCTCGAAGCTCTGTTACAAGTTCGGAACATCTTCGCTTCTAATTGGCTGTTATTAACATTGTTTACTGCGTCCAATAGTTATGTAGTTATGTGGATAGTAAAATTTATTTATTTATTCTAAGTTACATATTATATAATACTAGCTGTCCCGCTGCGGGCTTCGGTCGGGGGTGCATTTTTTTTTTAGTAAAAACCTTCCCTGATTATCACTCTGTCCGTTGGTGAAAACCGTATGAAAATCGGTGCAGTAGTTTTTGAGTTTATCGCGCACAGACAGACAGCCTTTGTTTTGTTAGCGGCGGAGGACTTTGTTTTATAATATGTAAGGATATTAGTTAGGACTGTATTCTTAAAATATCCTGAAATTATAATTTTTCATAGCATTATGGATTTATGAATTTCCTATTTACAACATTTTACAACATGATAATTAATGTAATTCAATCGCGAACAGACAGACAGACAGACGCGGCAGAGGACTTTGTTTTATAATATGTAAAGGATAAAGCTTCGGTCCATTCATACGTAGCCACTTCCAGTACTCTTACGCGCAGCCTACTCACCTATGTAGACGCTCATGTGTACTAGGCTTAATCCGGTAAACCGAGTTGCAGATTATACTGTTTTAATCCGTGACTGCGGAACCGTTTAGTGATGTGACTTTTGCTGTCGATGTTTTTTTTTATCGACTCTCCACCAGTGCATTTGTTTATCGACAAGCCGCGTTTATTCATTCCAGCACTGTTTTGACAGAGGTTCCGATGAACTTTAGTGGATTTGTTGCATGCGCTCATCGATGTACTACAACTATAGATTTCGCATGCCATATAAAAAACACTACGAACTTTATGGAACACTAGTTGGTGCCCGCGATTTAGTCCGCGTTGAACGATGAAAGGTACCCTATGTCCTTTCTGGTGTCCCAGACAACGTGTATGCAAAAATTCATAGTGATGGTTCAGTAGTTTTTGCGTGAAAGAGTTACAAACATCCATACATCCAAACATACTTTCGCATTTATAAAATTATTACGGACGGATATATTATATATAATATAGTACGGATTCAAAAGTGACATATGCGTAGAGCATAAACTGTCGTCTGTCATTTGAAACCAACCAAACATCTGTTTCGACTACACGTTTGGTGTAGTGGCTAGTAAACCTAGCTGTTAACCAAACAGTCGCGGGTTCGAATCCCGCTAGGGGCAAATGTTTATGTGTTAACATTTTACCTTTGTACCAGAGTCATGGATGTTTTATATTTATAATATGTATGTATTTACAAAAAAAAAGTAATCTATGTATTATATCAACTGTGTGGAATGTGTGAAGACATTTATTTATTTATTTATTTATCTGTAATTTAAAGAAAATGTAATTTTAAGTCGACGCATTGGAGTTTAAAATGAATAGCAGAACTTGGTCGTTACTATCTTTTAACATTGACTCCGCCATGATTCCATTTTAGGCGTACTTTGTATGTGCCGCTTTGGCATTTGTGACGCAAATTCCATAGTTGTATTAGATTGATGCTCAAAATGTGAAACATTTTCGACACGGAAATAATTGAATATATTTCATGCACATTTAACTTTAAAAGAGAATACTGATTTTAAAAATGTTCCTTTATTTCGTATCTGTCAATATATTTCGTACAAAAGTCAACCGTGATTAAACATCATAATATGTGCTGCAACACAAACTTAGACAAACCTAGACCTAGACCTAGACAAATCTAGACAAACCTAATAATGGTTTACATACATTGTTATCATCTTGTATTTAAAATACATATGAATCCAAAACCTATCTAATTAATATTCTGACGAATTACAAATCTGTCCAAAAACGAATCTGTCGAATACAGAAACAAATAAAAAAAAAACTTTTAAGCTTTAATAATTGTTAACAAATAAATTAAAGTGTTACAAATCGAAATAATCCTTTGATCTCAAATGATCACAGATTTGCATTAATTCGGACAAAATGTATTCACAATTATTTAATACCTAACTGTTGATAAATTGATAACTGTGTTCGCAAATGATTATCTATACTAATATTATAAAGAGAAAAGATTTATATTTTTGTTTGTAATGAATAAACACAAAAACTAATTAACATATTTTGAAAATTCTTTCACCAATAGAAAGCTACATTATCAAAGAGTAAAATAGGCTATATTTTATAAAGTTACGCAACAGTCTATTTGGCATTTATGCACTTAACCTATATAGTGTGGTAATTAAAATTACTTTGAACTTTTAGAGATTTATAATTCAAAAAAATCTCAATTATCAAATAAAAACTTCATTGTATGTACAAAGTACTAATGTTTCACATATTACAGAACTAAATAAATAAATAAATAATATAAGTTCATCAATAAATAAAAAAAGCCTCCAATGGAACAGGTCAAAAGCAGCCTTGGTCTTCCCTCGACTCGCGATCCTTATAAGATCGTCCTTATATTATCTTTATATATCAAAAGTTTTAAAAAAATAGTTTTAAATATTATCCGTACATATTATATATGCGTTATTATATTATATTTTTTAAGGTTTTTAGTTTTAGGTTCATTAGTATTTTTTTTATTTCTGTATAAATATATAAACACGTCTAGAGTAAGGTCTTATATTTTAAATTAAGTTCAATATTTATTGAACTTAATTTAATTAATTAATATATTAATTATATTTAATTAATTAATTTAATTTAAATTAATATATTATTTAATTAATTTTTAAAGCTGGAAAAAAAATGCGAAAGTATGTTTGGATGTATGGATGTTTGTGACTGTTTCACGCAAAAACTACTGAACCGATCACCATGAAATTTTGCATACACGTTGTCTGGGACACCAGAAAGGACATAGGGTACCTTTCATCGTTCAACGCGGACGTAGTCGCGGGCACCAGCTAGTATCTAATATTAACAATACACAGACGAGTATGGCGTTCACGTGTGACGCGTGTTCATAAAACGCTTTTCAGTGACATAGACCTTAATATATTTCCGTATTCTGAAAGGGCCTTTTTTCAAGTGTCCTGCGCGTGACAGCTGTAACGGCTCGGATTTAATTTAATCCCCGAGTGCTCTTATCATTGTACGCCAGAGTCTACTTAATTAACCGAACACGAAATTCAGGTTAATTTGATCATAATAAGTATACTTATAGGCTGTTTCTTACCAACAAAATATCTTCGGGTCTTTTGTTCTTTATAAGTTATTTTCTGCTACTTCGACAGCGTTTAAAATTTAAAAATAATTAAACACTATCGATAGCGCCATCTATTAAACTAAAATCGAATTAGGCGAAGCGGCGACATCTATCGGATTTGAGTAGAACTGCTTCGTGATACAGCTGTGCACAGTATGCTCTAATTTGCAAAACCTAACCTAATCTAACCTAACCTAAAGATACCCTATGTCCTTTCTGGTGTCCCAGACAACGTGTATACAAAATTCATGGTGATCGGTTCAGTAGTTTTTGGGTGAAATAGTTACAAACATCCATACATCCAAACATACTTTCGCATTTATAATATGAGTAAAGTAATATATACTTTACTTGGAGTACTTTATTGAAACAAAAATCCTTTTTTCGGACCAAGAACTTTAAAACATACTTTATAATGCGCACTGCCAACGTTTGGAACTCCTGAGCTCATATAACCCAAATCTTTTCAAAGTTGGAGTGAATAGGCATCTTCTGGGTGAGCTCTCTCCATCATAGGCTTCATCTTCGCTACACAGCTGGATGTTGGCCAAGAGCAAAACCATCTCTAATTAAAAAAAATATACTATGTCGTATATAAGTCGATATCTTTTTAAATGACAGCATAGTGGAGCCTTAAAAAAATATTACAATTTCTCTACAAATTTCTAAGCAAAAACTTTTAAATGAATTCGCCCCGCATTAGATTTCAATAGACTAAGTATTCTACAACAATAACTTCACCTGCAAGCAAATCTTGAATGTAACTTAAGAACGTATACCGTAACTTAAGAGTCGACTATGTTTTTAAATTATAAAAAGTCTCAATGCGTCCCGCAAATTAATGTTAACTTAATGTTTATACATTTAAGTATGTATGGGGCGCCACTTGCAAACTCACCCGACTGGCACAAGCGCCCTCTACCGTCACAGTAGTGAAGTTAAAAATAAGTAGTGGAACATATTGCAATAAGTAAACACTTCAAGTGTATTTCTCATAATGTTAACGACACGACGCGACTTTTAAAATAAGAAAAATAATGAGTATTGCAAATGTGCTTGCAATTTTTTTTTTAAATAAACATTTCATTAAAGCAAGTTGAGACTTTCTGTTGATTTTATAAATGCGAAAGTTTTTTTTGATTTTATAATGAATGTTTGCATTTTTGTATGTTTGTTGCACAATAACGCAAAAACTGTTGAACGGATTTAAACGAAATTTGGCGCACAGATAGTTTATTAACTGTATAAAAATATTTGATACTTTATGGATACTTTTTGTGTATCCAATATTTTAATTGGATAGACTTAAAAACTACTAAAAAAAATTCACCCATAGAAAGATACATTATCAACAAGTAACATAGGGTATATATAATATTATAAAGTTACGCGGACGAAGTCGTGTTTCGCTGTATGTTTCTCCGCTGACGTCTCCTAAATTACTCAAAATAAATAAATTAATTAATTAAATTAATTGATGCAGTTTTCACTAATGAAAAGAGCGATAAACGACAAAGGTTTTTGTATTTAATTTGCAGAAAAAAAAATACAGCGTGTCGCTCGTTGCAAATAAAACTAAAAAAAAAATGTGTGTGTTACTCCTTACGATTATAAAAAATTAAATTTAATAAATATAATTTAAATAATTAATAAATTTAATAAAAAATATCAATGGATATAAATATAAAATATCAGCGCCATCTCTGTTCGAATTATGATACATGATTACCGGAGCCATCTAGTTTTCGCAAGGATGTATCATTACGTAACAAATTCTAGTTTCAGAGATATTGTGTAGATGGCGCTAAAATTAAAACTAACGCGTAACGCATAACGTGTGACAATTTTGATTTTACTCCCATAAATTTTCATATAACGGCCTTATACAATGAAAATCGACTTTAAAAAAAATTATTATTTCTATCTTATGCAGACTAAGTAACCCTAGTTGTTAACCAAACGGTCGCGGGTTCGAATCCCGCTAGGGGCGAATGTTTATAAATGTGTTAACATTTTAACTTTGTACCTGAGTCATGGATGTTTTTTATTTATAATATGTATGTATTTACAAAAAAAAAGTAATCCATGTAGTATATCAACTGTCTGGTATCCATAATACAAGCATTAGTTGCTTAGTGTGGAACTAGATGGTGCTGTGTGGAATGTGTGAAGATGTTTATTTATTTATGTACAGAAGTAATTTCATTTGATAATACTAACCCGTAGCAGGAACAGCTTTTAACAAATAAGATATTCCTAAATAAGCATATATGCGGAATAAGAAATGCAAATGGAGCTTGACTTGAGTGCACTTTGCATTATGCAGCAAGCGGCCAACTTTTTCATGTAAATAGATAGCGAATAGCTTCTAAGTAATGGCTTTTAGAATATAATTCGTTTAGAGTATTTACTTTGCTCTTTTCTAAACTATAGTCTAACTATACTAATATTATAAATAGAGAAGATTTGTATGTTTGTAATGTGTAAACTCAAAAACTATTGGACCGATTTTAAAAATTCTATCACATTCAAAAATCTATATTATCAGCGAGAACATTGGCTACGCAGAAGAACAGTTGCGCGGACGAAGTCGCGTGCAACAGCTAGTTATCTATACTAATATTATAAAAACAAAAGATTTGTATTTTTGTGTGTTTGTAATGAATAAACTCAAAAACTATTGGACCGATTTTAAAAATTGTTATATATATAACAACAGCTAATAACTTATATATTGCGAGCTTTGGCTCGCGACTTCATGTGCGTATATTTATGAATTAATGTTATTAAGGTTATTTTGATGTATATGTTACAGTTAAAACCAGTTTTTAGATAGAACGCGTTTTCTCTAGTCATAACTAGTTTTTACTAAATACGTTTGTTAAAACTAGAAATACTTAGTCAAAACTAGAATTTACCACTGATATATTTGATTATCAGATACGAGTTCTATCTAAAAACTGGTTTTAACTGTAACATATATATCACGTAGCATCTGGTAATAACATAGGTCTTATTTGAGAAGTGTGTAATTTTTGAAGAGTGTAAAAAATATTGTTTAAAGTACATAATATCTTTGTTGGACTAAATGAGCTGTGGCGAAGGCAGGTCGTCATATTATGCACTACAAAATATACAAAAGGCGTCGAGTCGAGCTCTCATAGCGTAGCACTATAAAGAGAACCTTATCTCGATGTACACACGGTCGTGGAAAACAGCAAATATTATTTTATTCAAAACTCAATATGCTATTATATTACTACAAATACAAATTAGCCACAAAGCCTACTTACTGGGTTGTGTGATGATAAATTGGTATGTGACACACACCACAGAAGAGACAGAGTACGTTATCTTCAACATTTTATTATTATTTTCCCAGCACTTGTATAATCCCAGCATAAGTGATTGTAGCATCAAATGAAAGATCTGTGTTTGTCATTTAACAAAAAAATATGTATAATCTTCTTAGACTTACTTTTTCAATGGTCCTTTAATATAAAGAGCCAAAATTTGCATAATTAGTATGTACTAAAAATATGTCTGATAAGATAGACTAAGATTTTTTTATATTTTTAAGTAAAGCACAGGCAGGTGATAGGTGATCCTTTCCTAGGATAGAGCAATGGGCTCTGATATAACCTTATTCGCTCACCGAAACACAACAGCACATATGCTGTTATTTCACGGTAGTCTTCTGTCAGCGGATGGTTACTACCGCCAGACAAAAGCACAGTATGTCCCGCTACTACTAAATTTTCTTAATGGCTAAAAGTATTTTTGTTTAAAATTAACAGAACATATAATTTCATGTTTGCCAACTTGTTCGTGAATTTGCTATCCAATCGTAAGGGCTGTGTGTATCGCACGTTATCTTCGCTGTTTTACTGCAAAGCCCTACAGCGGTACTTTCTTGTGGAATAACATTTTTGATAGTGTCATTTCTTTCTTTCTTTCCTACCCCTTTGGGGCTGTCTTTTTTGATGTACGAGAGGGATTTTTATTTCGTTTGTACGTTGTTATTCGTAAATATGCGGATTTAGTTGCGGCGAGGAACCGCTTCAGACAGTATTTGTACATATATACGAAAATAGGTCACTAATTCATTCTACGTAGCGTTAGTTATCCGAGATCGCGTTTGGTAATATACATAACTGGTTCTAAACATAGTTTATGCCAATATTGACTTCATTGTATATAATAATACTGGCTAATGTAAGCGACTTCGTCCGCGTTGATAAATGAATAATGTAACACCTGAGAAAATATCGTATAACTCTATATCCTATACAGTACCTAACTATATCCTATTCAGTATTCCTGACAAGCGGACACCACCTAGCTGGTGTCCGCGACTTCGTCCGCGTTGAACAAGAAAATATATATGAGTAATAACGCCTGACATCGTTATCGCTGTGACGACGGTGGCGCCACCACGGTAACAGAGGCGCCCAATTTTTTATATTTTCAGACGATCCCTTGGGAAACTCTAGATCTAGATAATAAAAAAACGCTCGAAATTTTTATCGCTGTGACGACGCTGGCGCCGCCACGGCAACAGGGGCGCCCATTTTTTTTATATTTTAAACAATCTTTCTTTAACCTAACATTTTTCCAGGATATAAAGTATCCTATATGTGTTAATCAAGGCAATAAAATATATGTGTGCCAAATGTCATCCAAATTCGTCGAGCTGTCTTTGTGTAAAAGAGTAACAAACATCCATACATTCGCACAAACTTTCGCATTTATAAACTTAAACTAAGTCCTTGTTTTAAAGTTACAAAGTAAACCAAAATTAATATTTACACTAAAACAAATTCAAATAAATAAATAAATTCCACACAACATCATCTAGTTCCACACTAAGCAACTAATGCTTGTATTATGGATACAAGACAGTTGATATAATACATAGATTAATATTTTTTTTCGTAAATACATACATATTATAAATAAAAAACATCCATGACTCAGGTACAAAGGTAAAATGTTAACACATAAACATTTGCCCCTAGTGGGATTGGAACCCGCGACCGTTTGGTTAACAGCTAGCGTTACTAGCCACTAGACCAAACGTGTCGGTCGAATATTTCAAGTATCTACAAATATCTCAGTAGGAGATCTAATGTTCTTTACAACAAATGTTATTAATTAAACAAAAATACAAACAAACCGCAACATTCCCTCAAAAATATACACAAATTTGATTATTTGTAGTAAATTCATAGAATTCAATTAGAAAGTTTAATAAAAGCTGGGACAAATAAATTAACTTTGTTTATTGTCATTCTGTTTGTGTTGAGGACGCCTCTCCATTATTTTGGAAAAGACATTAGCAAATACGCAAATATTGATATTCACAAGACCACACTCTTATTGTGTTCGAAATAGAGTTCATTTTCGTTTGAGCGGTGTGACGAGTTATTTTTGTCAATTTAAATCTAATTGCAAATTTATGTGTACAAGTTTGAAAAGCATTAAGCCCTAAGGAACAGAGTTCAAATTCGTACAATATGACAGCAAAGTTAATTTTGTACACAGAACGTAAGAGGTTCGCAATAATTCTCCAATTAAGACACAAGTAGTAGGAATGACAAAAGCTGTGGTCCAATTTCATAAAAGATGGCGTTTTATGAAAGTGGATTTTTAAAACCAAATTTAGTTCTATTTTATTATAAACTAGCGACCCACTCCGGCTTCGCGTGGATGCAATTTTCAGGGCAATTTTTCTCTTCATAAGAACATTCCTCGGAAAAATCCGAATTGTTCCGGCCGTTTTTGAGTTTTGAGCTTTTCAGCGATAAATTTCATTTATGTAGATTTGTATCGAAAGAATATTCTACTTTAAAAACAATTAATAATGCCAGAGCACATTGCGTTTCGCGGCCATAAATTAGGCAGCCCCTCTGGCGGCAGTAACCACCCTCTTTTAGATGACCATAAAGTTTACCGCCGATACTTTTATATTCATTAAAAATTACGACATAAAGTTTGAACAGCAATAAAAAATTCATTCTCTATTTATAATTTTAACAATTTTAAGACTAATATATAAAATAAAATATCATATAAAATGATTTTTTTGATTATACAGTTATCAGGACAAACCAATTATAATAAATACAAACATATTTATTTCAAAAACTTAGTTATATATTTATAAATTTCCTATTTGACGAGTTAGTAGAATTAGTGGTTTTAGTGTATTGACTTCAAAAGTCCTGGATTCTATTTCAGTAATGAGATTTTAGCATCGAGCTTTTCCCACAGTCCATTATAGAAATCTAAGTCTAAATAAAAAATTTTAGTGTCATATATCAACATTTAGTACATACATGGTTAAATATAATTATTATTATCTATATATATATATATTATATAAAAATGTTGTGTTGGTTTGTGTATTACTCAAAAACTCGAAAACTAGAAGGCGGATTGAGTTGAAATTTTTACACAATATGCAATCCGCTTCAAGGATTGATTGTATCGATCGCAAGAAAAAAAAAATCGCTTTTTTTAGTGCGGCGCCATTTGCCGAAAGCGAGGAGAACTAACTCGCCAATGTGAACCGCTCTGTCACATTTAAAGTGGAAATTAAGACTGAGCCACAGCGAAGCATTCAAGCTAGTTATTTATAAATACATTGTAAGGTTTCCGCTCGCAGCTTATAACTTAAGGTATATCATAAAACATCCGAGCCTTAATAAACTGTTGGTATGTTACAATTTACGACTGGATGTTAGAAGATTTCGATGTATCGAATATCGATGTTTGTTATTATCTATCGTATCGTTACTTGTCTATATCGACTATCGATTTTCTATTAATATCGAATATGTTTTCATATATGGAGTCTGTATAATGTCTCGATTTGATGAGAATCTGAGAGCTGGTTTGTGTAACATAATTAAGGCTCGAGTTCACCAACAGACGGTTATTTTTAAACAGCTGTTTAAAATTTAATGATTAAGCTGATGTTTAGGGCGATTAATCCGCATTTTAGCGATTTTGAACAACAAAATATTATTAAACGGATGTTTAAATTTTAAACAACTGTTAAAAACTAACCGTCTGTTGGTGGACATCTGATTAACTTAATGATTAATCTGATGTTTAGGGCGTTTAACCCGCAGTTTAGCGATGGTGAACAACAAAATATTATTAAACGGCTGTTTAAATTTTAAACAGCTGTTTAAAAATAACCGTCTGTTGGTGAACTCGAGCCTAAGGCATTTCAAATGCGGAAGCACTTATGAAATTTGAATAGTGACATTTTGCTGACGGATTTCAAATTGATGAATAATATTTATTCATTTATTTGAATGAAACCTATCAGCATATTAATTTATAAGTGACTTAAATAAAGCTAACATTTCTAAAAAACCTTTTATAAGATTTTCAATTAAAAAATTTCAAAATATATTTTTAATAATATAAACAGTGACAGGCGTTGCTTGTGTTATAGGCTGCAAGTGTTTAATAAGGCTTTGGGCATGCCTTATTCACTCACCGAAACACAAAAGCACATATGCTGTATTTCATGTTGGTATTCTGTAAAGGGGATGGTTACTGCCGCCAGACGACTGCGAAACGCAGTATGCTCTGCCAATTTTGTCCAATTTCGATCAGAGGCAACTTTTAAAAGTTCATTCCAAAACTGCCATTCTCTGACGCGATTTTGTAAATCTTATTTCGAATAAAAATGTTTTGAATTTGAATTTGAATTTGAACTTGAACCCGCCGGGAATCGAACCCGGTACACCTGAGACGTTAGGCAAGTACCTTCACCACTCATCCAACTATAATTTTAAGGTCGGTTATAGTTATTAATATATCAATCGTGATCTCTGTATTTTTTTGTTACTACAAAACCTATTTAATGTAATTCGCTTGGCAACAATCGGATTTTTTTTTTTAAATTTACGACCCATTTGGTAAAATTGCAGCCGCGTGCGATGCCAAACTGAAGAGCATTATCTTTATGTGACGAACGCAATAAACTCTTATCAAAAATTGTATTGTCTCCAATTTGTTTACGAACTTAACTCTTCTATAAAGGTAATCCAAATTAAGCTAATTAAATATCCTTGATAACGTTCGCCCGCTTGTCGAAATTGGACCATAATGATTTGGCAAGTTAGGAATTGGACCATAATGATTTGGCAAGTTAGGAATTGGACCATAATGATTTGGCAAGTTAGGAATTGGACCATAATGATTTGGCAAGTTAGGAATTAGACAATAATGATTTGGCAAGTAAGGAATTGGACCATAATGATTTGACAAGTTAGGAATTGGACCATAATGATTTGGCAAGTTAGGAATTGGACCATAATGATTTGGCCAGTTAGGAATTGGACCATAATGATTTGGCAAGTTAGGAATTGGACCATAATGATTTGGCAAGTTAGGAATTGGACCATAATGATTTGGCAAGTTAGGAATTGGACCATAATGATTTGGCAAGTTATGAATTGGACCATAATGATTTGGCAAGTTAGGAATTGGACCATAATGATTTGGCAAGTTAGGAATTGGACCATAATGATTTGGCAAGTTAGGAATTGGACCATAATGATTTGGCAAGTTAGGAATTGGACTATAATGATTTGGCAAGTTAGGAATTGGACCATAATGATTTGGCAAGTTAGGAATTGGACCATAATGATTTGGCAAGTTAGGAATTGGACCATAATGATTTGGCAAGTTAGGAATTGGACCATAATGATTTGCGAACTACGCTCGGAGTTATTTCGGTGGATTCAAGCCCAAGTTGAAATGACAATGAGCCTGTTATATCTGTCGCAGCCTGTCATACCATATCTGTGTCATATTTCATCGTTTATCAGCTGATAAACGATGAAATAGACGAGTTATCGAATGGAGGCAACGAATTGTAAAACGCAACGTGAGACGCCCTGCGGCCAAATTGACAGATTTAAGGCTTCGCAGAAAACTGCTGGATGCGAAGAACAGAGAAGACCGTGCGTGGTGGCGAGCCTTAAGAGAGGCCTACATCCAGCAGTGGATATACAGGCTGATTATGTTGATGATGATGATGATGATGATGATGATGATGATGATGATGATGGTGGTGGTGGTGGTGGTGGTGGTGGTGGTGGTGGTGGTGGTGGTAGTGGTGACGATGGTGATGATGATGGTGATGATGATAATGATGATTATTTTATTTATTTATTATATACACAGAATAATGTTAAGTTTAGTTTTAGTGATGATGATGATGATGATATCAATTTTATTTTGGTGGTGGCTACTAGCCACTTACCATCAAGTGGAAAGTCAACCTGTCTGCCGATATTTACATAAAAAAGAGCATTTTTAACTAAATTTTTTCTCGTCGAATGCAATTATAGCCTTTCGAACTGAAGTTTAAATGGAAGGTAAACTTCGAAAAAAAAAATATAGCTTTCATTTTTAAAAAAATACCCGTCATGTTTATAGCTTAAATTTATACTTTAAAAAGTTCCTTTTTGAATAGGAAAAGAGCTGTTGTTCATAACTTCGCAACTATAGTCCGAGAGCCTCATCTTTGAAGCCAAATTTTTGCATGCAAACATGTTCAAAGTTATAAAAGCTCAACTGGATGCTAGTGACACTTCAAACTGGAGAGTTGACTCACTTTAGGAAGTAGCATCACAAAGAATACTTTGTTATTTCATACAAAGTTCTAGACTACTCCATTTCCTTGTGTTTTATTTTCCTTACTTAGTTAAGTTTAATTTGAATTCGCTTTAAGAAGATAGAATATAAATCGAGTTATCAAGACAAATATTACCTTATTGAAAGCAAATTAACTGTTATTGAAAGATTTTTTTTTAAATTCACATATAAATAATAATATTTAACATATAAATAACTTAATGATTGATCTGATATTTAGGGCGTTTAACCCGCAGTTTAGCGATGGTGATCAAGAAAATATTATTAAACGGCTGTTTAAATTTTAAACAGTTGTTTAAAACTAACCGTCTGTTGGTGAACTCGAGCCTAAATGTGCGTAATTACAAATTGTTAAAGGAATCCCGTAAATAAAGTGTATTTATCTACGACGTGATCTGAACATCGGTGAACTGTTTCTAAACAAAGATGGCGGTCGTAAATCAGCGTTGTACAAGCCGGGAGTCGGTGTCGTCGAATTAACCATTTCATGGTTCATGGGTCGTCGTTATAAATGTGCGGTTTGTTTGAGAAACGGCTGTTCATATATCAACATAGAATACTATGTGTTTTATAGAAAGCCTATTCCATTGAGTGACATTAAGTCCATTAGCCTTTAATTTCAAAAAAGACCAAAAAAGTCTTCTAAAAGCCTGTGAACTGAGATGGCAAGAACTCGTAGAGTCACCGTAGCGTGCGTAGCACACTCGTAGCTACGAGAATTTCTGTATTTCAAAATTTTTTTTTTTTTTTTAAATCTCTGGATAAGGTTGTTAAGATAAAAATTTGCAGAAAAATTTGCAGCATAAATTTTTGCATTTTTTTTTTCAATTGGTGAATCAAAATCCGTTGCATGGTTTAAAAGAAATTAGCGAAGAATAGCGGAGTTGGAGAGTTGTACTTCGCAAAATAGTTTCATCACTTTTATTTATGGGCTAGCAATCCGTACTTAAAATATTTTATTATTATGATTTTTTATTGATAAAAATATTTATATACTAGCCTAGCGGCTGAACTAAGAAAATGCCTTTAAAGTTCACTAGAACTTTAAAAAAATTTGGTTTATATGAGCTCGGAAACACAGAAATATAGAATAATCTATAGAGTTACAACAGCGAAATACAACAGCATTATGAGAGGAGTCTGGAGCGGGTCGCTAGGTTTAAACAACTGTGAAAATGTCACCGTGGTAACTGGCTGAAATTTGGTCCTTCGCAATAAAACACATTTAGATATTTGATTTCTTTGTGAGGGACCAAAAGGGTTTGTTGTTTCTATGGGAAGTGTGTGTTGTGATAATCTTTAACAACATCAAAACAACCGCCAATGTTATCCATAATACGCAGAAAATATTACTGAGGGCTTGTGAAGTGTGGAAATTACCCACTTACCAACTTACCCCATTTATTATGTCAGCAGATTAGGGTTGAATATAAAATTCTTGCAACCTCATCCGCACATAATGGTAATGTGTTTCTGGCTACGCCGATGCGATACTACGACCAAGTCGTCTATATATTTTAACCCTCATAAGAACCTATTTGAAAAAAATATACATCCGTACTATATCGGTACCAATCCGTACTAATATTATAAATGAGAAAGTTTGTTTGGATGTTTGTGACTCTTTCACGCAAAAACTACTGAACCGATCACTATGAAATTTTGCATACACGTTGTCTGGGACATCAGAAAGGACATAGGGTACCTTTCATCGTTCAAAGCGGAAGAAGTCGCGGGCACCAGCTAGTATTAATAAATTTTGAAAATTTATTAACACTTATAATTACTGAGTATCGATTATAATGTTACAATAATGAGGATTTTTGAAGATAAAGTTTTGGGCACTCTAAAAAAACACCGAAGTCACGCTCTGTAAGCGACACCCTCAGTGACGTTTAATTGTATGAAATAAGCGCCATCTACCCGAATGAGTACGCACTTTTTGCTTCCTAACAAGCTTAAATTCGTCAATAGTTTGTTAATCTATACTAATATTATAAAGTTGAAGAGTTTGTTTGTTTAGTTGAACGCGATAATTTCAGGAACTACTGGTTCGAATCGAAAAATTCTTTTTGGGTTGGATAGTCAATTTATCGAGAAAGGTTTTAGGCTATATAACATTTTGAACGCGGACGAGGTCGCGGGCAACAGCTATTTTTTTATAAGCTTAAAATAAAAAATAATTAAAGACAACAGTGCCTCATAGAACAGTAATAAAGCGCTCTTAAATGCGTAGAGGTGCTACGTAACTCGCTACGATTTTGACAAGCTACGTCAGCTACAAGTCTGTGCTACGATATATCTACGACTAGCTGGTACTCGCGAATTCGTCTGCGTTGAAAACTTAAAAAAAAGTTTTATAACGTTTGACCTCGTGTTGCTATAACACTTTGTCCAGGCGTTCCTTTTTTATTTTTTATTGATCCCTAGGGAATAGTCCTTTTTTTCTGGATGAAAGGTACCCTATGTCCTTTCTGGTATCCCAGACAACGTGTATGCAAAATTTCATAGTGACCGGTTCAGTAGTTTTTGCGTGAAAGAGTCACAAACATCCATACATCCAAACATTCTTTCGCATTTATAGATATAGAAATATAGATAGATGATTATAAAACTGATTTAGGAGATTTTTTAGAGATAATTTTTTTATTTTTAGATTATCGAAAACAGTAACGAAAACAGATTACGAAATTTTATGATGATCGGTTGTGTAGTTAAGGCGTGAAAACACAGATAGACAGAGACACAGAGAGAGTTACTTTCACATTGAGTATGGATTAATATGAGATACCTTATAATCTAAGTTAACATACCTTATATTAGTTTAGATACATTTTATAATACTCGAATTGGTACAGAATATCTGTTTTTTTTTTTTTAATTTTTTTTTTAATATATTTATTTAATTGTTATCCGTTAGACCGCGATATGTTTAAACTTCATAAAAATCAACTATTTAAAAAATAAAAAATATATATCTATACACTACTAAGTACTAAACATTTTACAGTTAGGGTTTAACTTTAGTTCCCATGTGAACTGAAAATCGTAAACTTGCCGTGAAATATGCTACGGTACTTAACTTAAACCGAAACAGATATACTTGTTCCAATCTAGAAGGGCTTTGCAATTATTATTTATTTATATTAATTAATTTAAAATTTATATGATTAAATTTTATTTTAACTAAATCTGTGTCTCTAAATCTGAGTGTTCTTTTATATGGATTTATATGAAAATTGAGTTTTAAGTTAAATAAAGACTGATTTTTTTAAAGTGCAGTCTCTACATAAGTCGAGTGGTTAGCGCTCTGACTCGGAGGTCCTAGCTTCGATTCTCGACAGTGCCAACTTTGCATTTATTTATTTATTTATTTATTTATTTATTTATTTATAAAGATAAATAAATAAAGATAAATAAATATCTTCACACATTCCACACAGCACCATCTAGTTACACAGTAAGCAACTAATGCTTGTATTATGGATACCAGACAGTTGATATAATACATAGATTACTATTTTTTTGTAAATACATACATATTATAAATACAAAATATGAAAGACTCAGGTACAAAGGTAAAATGTTAACACATAAACATTCGCCCCTAGCGGGATTCGAACTTGCGACCGTTTGGTTAACAGCTACGGTTACTAGCCACTAGACCAAACGTGTCGTCATTTAACATACATTTAACATATAATTTCATGATTGCCAACTTGTTCGTGAATTTGCTATACGATCGTAAGGGCTGTGTGTATCGCACGTTATCTAGCCACTAGACCAAACGTGTCGTCAAAACACAACAAACAGTTATATAAATTTTACATTTATATAAAAACAGCAACAGCTCAGCACACTTATCATTCTAATCCTATAGCTCAACATCTAGATCTAATGTGCAAGCCAATTAGAGCTGAACACATAATTCACTTTCGTACATAAATTCCAAAAAAATAAATTTAAATTCTAAAAAAATAAATTTCAATACTAATTCGTACAATTTAATAGAATCTAAACAAAATTAATTACAATTGATACAAACAAAAAATTTGGATACTATGTCAAATGTTAAAAAAAAATCTAGTCAAAAAAACAAAAATCAAAAATTTAAAAAAGTCAAATCTTAAAAGTTTATGTAAAATACATAAAACCATGAACAGTTAACAGTGTAACGAAATGTCGACGAGAATTTTCTTCTTGTGTTTATTGATTCGGTCAAAGTGAACATTCAGGTTCGCGTTGTAAAATATTTTATTATAGCTCTGAAGCTTTCTAGGGACCGAGGAGTGTCAAATTTGGTTTTTTTATATACAGGGTGTCCCAAAAAGTAGTGATATAAAAAATCTAGGAGGTAGAGGACCTCGACGGGTATCCGATTTACCCCCAATTTTTTGTATTTTCCGAGTTATGATTTTTTTTATTTAAATTTTACCTAACGCTGAGTACCACGAGGTTTTTAATTATAGAGACATGAATTATTGTGATAGATGCCTCAAATGAAATTTGCAGGATGCCTCAAATGACTTCACAGATAGAGGAAGTTTTTGAAATCTGTACAATTTTTTTTTATGTACACTTTATTTTTAAAAAGTCTTTAAAATTGAGAAAAATATTGCGTTATTTTTTTTTTTATTTTTTTTTTTTTTTTTTATTTTTTTTTTTGTTATTTAATTTTTTTTGACCCTTTGCCAAGATCCAATGATAGTAAATATCACTGAGCCGGATTAGCCTGTCCATCAGCTTACTATAAAAAAAGACTCAGGCATCTATTACAATAATTCATGTCTCTATAATTAAAAACCTCGTGGTACTCAGCGTTAGGTGAAATTTAAAAAAAAAATCATAAATCGGAAAATACGAAAAATCGCAGAACATACATGGGTGTGATTCGGATACCCCTCGAGGTCCTCCTAGATTTTTTATATCACTACTTCTTGGGACACCCTGTATACAGGCACTTGAAAGGGGCTATAAGTCTTCCGTCTCGAGTTTAGACTTAAAGAAGTTGGCTCTGGTCTGGCTGTGCTGTGTCAGTTGTATTGTTATCACATAATATAAGCCCAAGTGCTTATAACGTTAGGGGCTATACAAATGGTGTGTTATTTATAAAAAAAAAAAATGTCAAAAAATTATTTTGTTAATTACAAAGGTTTAAAATTACAATCGTAATAAATAAAAATGTATTTTTCGAACCTGTTTAATTTATCGAAATTATCTTAAAACTTCTGAACATATCTTCATAAATTAATAACTAAGAACCATTTATATCATGTCAGCTTTCAAAAAAAATTTTTTTTATCAAAATCTGTAAATTCGTTTTGGAGCTATGATGCCACAAACAAACACACAGATGCACAGGTCATTTCATATAACACCCCTTTTGCGTTAGACGTTAAAAATACAAATTAAAGGTTCATTTCTTAAGGTTCTGTGGCGTGGCCTATATTTCTGTAGTAATCCACACTTCTACCCTCAAACTGCGCACTATATCTACGTGGCGACTTTGTATTCCACTTACAAAGTAACTTTTATTAAATTTTACCCTTTTAAAACTCAACTAGCTAAGATAAGTGCCTACGATATATATTTTGTTGTTTTTTTATTTTTTATTATATATTTATAGGTTATAATTTAATTTTTAAGTGTTTTATTTTTGAAATTTTTTTTTTGTTTTTTTTTTGGAGCTTTTATGTATGTACTATGTGTTTTTTGTTAATAAGTGCGTAACCTCACCATCAACTCTAACGAAAGACCAGCGCAGGTTTCTACAACCTGCTTTATGCTGAGTTAGAGGCGGTTTGTGGCAGGGGACGTTTGAGTTTGTGTGTGTCTTTTAAGTTTGTATATGTATTTGTCCTTTGTTGCAAATAAAATTTTATTCTATTCTATTCTATTCTATTCTATTCTATTACTACGAGTTCGTCGCCTGCGATATTTGTATTTTCGTTTGTAATGAATAAACTCAAAAACTATTGGACCGATTTAAAAAATTCTTTCACCTATACAAAGCTGCATTATTAGTGAGTATTTAAAGGCTACATTTTATAAAGTTACGCGGGCAAAGTCGCGTGCAATAGCTAGTTTAATACACAGTCCGAAGACCAGTAATCATTATTTTCACGTTCCAATTAAACTCAAAAACTACTGGACCGACTTTAAAAATTCCTTCGCCTATACAAAGCTGCATTATTAGTGAGAATTTAAAGGCTACATATTATAAAGTTACGCGGACAAAGTCGCGTGCAATAGATAGCTTAATACACACACTCGAAGACAGTAATCATTATTTTGACGTTCCGATTAAACTCAAAAACTATTGGACCGATTTTAAAAATTCCTTCACCTATACAAAGCTGCATTATTAGTGAGTATTTAAAGGCTACATTTTATAAAGTTAGGCGGACAAAGTCACGTGCAATAGATAGTTTAATATACACTCGAAGATAGTAATCATTATTTTCACGTTCCGATTAAACTCAAAAGCTGTTGGACCGATTTTAAAAGCTACTTCGCCTATATCTTCACCTATACAAAGCTACTTTATCAGCGAGTAACACAGGCTATACTTTATAGAGTTACACGAATGAAGTCTCGTGCAATAGCTAGTCTAATATATACTCGAAGACATTAATCATTATTTTGACGTTTCGATTAAACTCAAAAACTATTGGACCGATTTTAAAATGTCTTTACCTATACAAAGCTGCATTATCAGCGAGTAACACAGGCTATACTTTATAGAGTTACACGAACCAAGTCTCGTGCAATAGCTAGTCTAATATACACTCGAACACAGTAATCATTATTTTGACGTTCCGATTAAACTCAAAAACTACTGGACCGACTTTAAAAATTCCTTCACCTATACAAAGCTGCATTATTAGTGAGTATTTAAAGGCTACATTTTATAAAGTTACACGAACGAAGTCTCGTGCAATAGCTAGTCTAATATACACTCGAAGACAGTAATCATTATTTTGACGCACCGCATACTTTATCACAATAACTCAGAAAGCATCGCCTAGACAAATACGTGGCAATATTTCCACGATAATTCACGCTTTCAGCATAAACGCTCTATTCTCGAAGATCGTCGAGTGTATAGCTTTGTCTCTCTCTCGCACGTCAGAAGTGATATATCTGTCTCGCAGGCTGGAACTATTGCAAGAAATAAAGTGTAACCGCGGTACGATTTGACTAAAAGCAACGATTTATAAAGTAGCAAGTGGATACATTGTTTTCTGGCTACGACACAGATTACTCTGTGTTTCGAAATTAGCGTTCTTCTATCTTATATTAAAAAAAAAAAAAAACACCAATATTGTCTATGGTTCGAATCTATAAATACGGGTCCAATAGGATACTATAACTAAATCCCCGGTGTAACCTGGTAAACTATTTGGTTCATCAGAATATAAGTTATAAATTATAAAAAAAATAAGTGCTAACTTTTTCTCCTGTAAAAGGTTGATAATTTTCATCCTGCAAGTTTTATACGATTTGTGTGTAAATCCGTACTAATATTATAAATGCGAGAGTATGTTTGGATGTATGGATGTTTGTAATTCTCACGCAAAAACTATTGAACCGATCGCTATGAAATTTTGCATACACGTTGTCTGGGACACCAGAAAGGACATAGGGTACCTTTCATCCAGAAAAAAAGGACTATTCCCGAGGCATAAATAAAAAATAAAAAACTAACGCCTAAAAAACTAAGTGTTATAGCAACACGAGGCCAAGCGTTATATTGCTTTTTTTTTAATTTTTAACGAGGACGAAGCGAGATTAAATATATATCTATACATAGAGTGAAGTATCTATGTATAGATATATATTTAATCATTCCGTTATTATGGCTTAGTATTTTATCTGTAATTCTTCATTTAAGGCTTCTTTGAGAAAGTAATTTTTCATACAATCTTTTACTGCAGTTACTCTTAAAATTATAAATTGCAAAATGTCTTTACTAAAGCTGTCTCTGTACCATTAAGATTCATTAAAATTATTTCAATAAATTCATCATCATCATCATCATCATCATCATCATCGTCATCATCATCATCATCATCATCATCATCATCTACATCATCATCACCATCACCATCATCATCATCATCATAGTCATCATCATCAACACCAACAGCAAATGGATTGAGAGTTCGTCTACCCCACCGTTTATCCGCTCTGCGATAGATCGTGCCTTATTATCTAACAGCAGACGACTTGCAACCAACTTGCGACAGACGAAAACTTTCTATCAATTTGTGCAATATCATACAAAATCGCGTTTTTGGTATCACGTAACTCATAACAAAGGTGTGGTTTGCGATAAGGCCTCTTACGGACAATAACTACAATTAAAGTGCATATTTTCTATATGGTAGCACACGCGATCGCAAGTCGTCTGCTGTCATCTGCTGTTAGATAAAATGTTTTTTGCCACTTCGCCAAAATATTTCCAACATAGCTCTCTGAGCGACTTTCAACTTGTTTGTGGACAAGTTCTACCGTGAGAGGCCACGTTTCTGCACCATACCTCGTCAAATTAATTTAATAACAATTACTTAATTAATAACAAACACACATTAGCATTTCAAATTGTAAACAATAAAATTACATGAAATATACCGTATAAATTTTAAACATGTAAAATTGTATGCAAAACGCTGGTTGCCAAGAAATGTTCGGGAGCTATGTATATGACGTTTTGTTGGAAGATTATAAATTGTTGCTTTTAGCCGAATTAAATTGAGAACGCTTTTAGTGGCCCACGAAATAAATATAGACGCCACACGTGTGTTAGAAAGAGACAGGTATATGTGTACAGCTACCTCTGTGAATCGCACTGGGAGCACCGTAAATGGGTTGTTTATTGTGGGCTGTTTGGAATGATGTCTTTTAATAACGTTGCTAGGTCGTAATAAAAGAGAAACTGTGGGTTCTTTTCGTGTACACGACGTAGATAATGCGGGTCCGCTTTGTGTGAAACTTTTTGTTTTCAGTGTTATACAGATTCGTCATTTTGAATGTCATTTTGTAATGAATTCTAACTTGTTTTAGAAGAACTTGAGGGTAATTTGATAAGAGGAAATATCTTCACACATTCTAATACAGCACCATCTATTATTTAAAGAAGTAAACCCGAGTATTATTCATTAATATTTTTTATAATAATAAATATCTTCACACATTCCACACAGCACCATCTAGTTCCACATTAAGCAATTAATGCTTGTATTATGAATACCAGACAGTTGATATAATACATAGATTACTTTTTTTTGTAAATACATACATATTATAAATATAAAACATCCACGACTCAGGTACAAAGGTAAAATGTTAACACATAAACATTTGCCCCTAGCGGGATTCGAATCAGCGCCCGTTTGATTAACAGCTACGGTTACTAGCCACTAGACCAAACGTGTCGTCAAATGTACTAGCACTTATTGTGATACACTCAAGTACAGAGCGAAAGAGATAACAGCAACTTTTTTTATTATTAGAGATGGATTTGCTCTTGGCCAACAATCAGCCGTGTAGCAAGTATGAGGCCTAAAATGGAGCGAGCTCACCCAGAAGATTCTTATTCACTTAAGGGTTTATACCAAGGTTGTCTATCTGCAATTTTCTCTAGCAAATCTGAACCGATTATGAAATTCGTTTTTGGAATGCTTTGAGATGAAAGTACAATTATATATGTGTGTACGATTTGCATTTTTAAATAATATATCCGTACTAATATTATAAATGCGAAAGTATGTTTGGATGTATGGATGTTTGTAACTCTTTCATGCAAAAACTACTGAACCGATCACTATGAAATTTTGCATACACGTTGTCTGAGACACCAGAAAGGACATAGGGTACCTTTCATCTAATATTATAAATGCGAAAGTATGTTTGGATGTATGGATGTTTGTGACTGTTTCACGCAAAAACTACTGAACCGATCACCATGAAATTTTGGATACACGTTGTCTGGGACACCAGAAAGGACATAGGGTACCTTTCATCGTTCAACGCGGACGAAGTCGCGGGCACCAGTTAGTTATTATATAAATTTATATACTAAAATCGGTCACCCAAACCGCTTTACCGATTTTTTTTAGAAAAGTTTTTTAGAAAAAGCTCAACTACGATTTTACTTCAAAACAGAAACAATTTTTTTTAGTGACAATCAATGTAACGTCGGTATATAATGAGGAGACCTTTTTTTTACTATCAACTTGTTAAAAATTGAAAAAAAAAAAGTTATGTTAAAATTATTTTTTTTTTAAAAAGATTCACTTTTTTTTTAATCTTGCCGAATCTTTTTTTATAGCGCCAAAAGTCGTTTTCAGTTAGACTTACAGCAATAGACGTGCCCGGAGTACCAGGATAACATAACCCATAAAGATATGTTTTATATCTTAGCGGATAAATTCAATATGGCGTCGTAATTCGTGATACAATGAGCCACCAACTGTATTGGTCTTTCAGTAAGAGTAAATCAAGCCAAATTGATTCTTATGACGTATACTTAAGGGTGAGATCATTATATCGTTGAAATGTGTTCTGATGTTTGTAATGGGTTTGGATGTACGTTTGTCATATTTCTTTAATGTGTTCCTTTTATTTAATGGCGTCACTGTTTCGAGTGTTTACGAGACATTCGGTAGTTAACTTATTATATGATATAATACATATATTTCTTTTCAAATTAAACAAAAATAAATATTTCAATTATATTCAAGAATCCAATTGACACTACAAAAATTGGATTCTTATGACAATTTGGTTATTGTCTCCAGTGTAGCAAACTATAGCCATTTTAGGTTTGTATGATCTATATATTTACTGTAAAGTAATCTATGTATTTAAATGTAACTTATGTAAACGAAATAATGAGCGAACACCTCGTAAATCCGATCACGCGCTGTACAAACTTCTCGAGTATTTACAAAGTTCTTGCTTACTTTGTATGCATATTATACTGGGGTGTTAACTAACTTCTTTCCTCTTACTAGGGTGACCACACATTATTATATAGAGAGTCTACGTCTAAATTTAATAATAATTTGTTGCTTCACTATATTTTGCCCGACCATGTTGTGCAGTAGACTGTGGCGAGCACGTCAAAGTACCGATTGAGTGAGCTATGTTTTCTGCTCTGTGACATTCATCGCTGTCATGGCGGACAGGACATAGGTCTGAGGTTTGAGTTTGCAATTTATTTGTTAAATTTCGATTATGAAAATAATATGTTCCGATTGTTGGCAACTAATTAACGGGCCCACTTTATAACGGAATTATCTATAACTTTCAGTATATGGTGCACATACGTTTAAATCCAAAAGATACGTAGTGGAATGCTTTAAAACGGGTTGACAGTTTTTTTTTTTAATGTCTTAGTAATACGGCGATCTGTCTCCTATGTGGGACATTAAGCAGTATGTGTGACACATCTAATTGTGACCTGCTTAGGAGTGCGACTGTTGCCGCGCATCCTGATCGCATATGTATGGTGATTAACTGATCACCTTAACACATCTTGTGGTTTCAATCTGCGCACAGACAATCTGTCATCCATCAAGCCTTGCGCTAATATATTTGGGTAGTTTACGATCCTGTCCTTATATGATCTAGTGTGTCTAATTATTTCCTCCTTGACTGTCACCATTCTGAAATCACTATGGAGTTTTTCGTTAGTTATAAACCATAGTTGACATATTGTTATGTCAAATGACTGTGCGCTCTAGTTTCGAAACTAACATGTCATAAACTGTTATTGTTCATAATTTGTTATTATATAGCGCTGCTGCGACCATGTTGTAAACCGTACAGCTTGTATGGTGCCGAGCACACTGTTCTCGTTTACAGCTTAATAGCTTGTAAAAGCTAGATTTAGGGTTCGACTTATATAAAATTTAGATAGATAGTTCTCTGAATTCTCACTAAATATACAAATAGCTTACTGTAGGTAAAAGAATTTTTAGAATCGGTCCAATAGTTTTTTTGTGTTTATTAATTTGAAATATAAAAATCTTCTCTCTTTATAATATTAGTACAGATGCGTAGTTCAGTAGTTTTTGAGTTTATTCTTACAAATCTAACTTTCGCACGCGACTTCGTACGCGTAATTTAATAAAATATAGTCTATGTTACTCGCTGATAATGTATCTTTCAATAAGTGAAAATTTTTGTAAAATCGGTCCAATAGTTTTTGAGTTTATACATTATAAACAAAAATACAAATTCTCTTTACAATATTAGTATAAATATTTAAACTAATTTTAACCATTGTTCTAATAGTTGACTAATAGTTCTAAGTTAGTTCATATGTTAAACAATAAACGGCGTACTTTTTTCTCAAAAACAGAATTTGTTTTTAGAAATTCAATTTTTAGATATTTCACTATAGTTTCCAACTATTCTGCAATACAATGGCAGTGCGATGGATTCAGACTGAATTTCAATGTGAACTAAAAAATTTACACAAAACGGGCTTCAACAATTTTCCGAAAAAAAAAATTAGGATGGGAAAATCGTTTTCCACGACATCCCGTGTAACACCCTTTATAGTTTCCATTCCAAAAACAGAATTGTCGAATGCACTAAAAGTGGAAAAAAATGAAACTCCATAACTCGTGTTACAGGGACTACATTGTATTAAGGTTTGTCGCCCACGTATGTCTGCGAGCGATTGGAAGCTAGCGAAGCTGTCGTTTCTCGCATCAATGTACTAAAACTATGGATTTCGTACGCCACACAAAACACTATGAACTTTATGGAACATTTTCTCTTGTATTTTTTTTTATTTATTTATTTATTTATTTTAACTATAAATATGTGTTTTTTTGTTATATATTTTGTTAATTTAATTTTTAACTGTTTTATTTTTGAATTGTTTTTTTTTTTTGGAGCTTTTATGTATGTACTATGTTTTTTTTGTTAATAAGTGCGTAACCTCACCATCAACTCTAACGAAAGACCAGCGCAGGTTTCTACAACCTGCTTTATGCTGAGTTGGAGCCGGTTTGTAGCACGTTTAAGTTTATGTGTGTCTTTTAAGTTTGTATATAAATCTATGTCCTTTGTTGCAAATAAAATTTTATTCCATTCTATTCTATTCTATTCTAAAAGTGACATATGCGTAGAGCATCAACTCTGTCATCTGTCATTTAAAATCAACCAAACGTCTGTCATTTAAAGAAAATGTAACTTTACGTCAACACATTGGAGTTTAAAATCAATAGTAGAACTTTCCTTTTACCATCGCGATGTGTGAAGGCAAAATTCCGCCATGATTTCGTTTTAGGCGTACTTTTTATGTGCCGCTTTGGCATTTGTGACGCAAATTCCATTGTTGTAGTACTTCGATGGTTGCTTGGTATAATAATTTTGTCTTAATTTGTTTTCTAAATGTATTTAAATAGGCAAAGACAAAACTAGTACTTTTTATTTATTTTGTTTTTGTTTATTAATATAATAATTTCAAACTATTGACCACGGTTTTCATATCATATTATTCATACTTAGCCTGACAAAAAAATACATACAATACAATCTATATATAAAATTATCGTGTCACAGTGTTTGTAAACAAACTTCTCCGAAACGGCTTGACCGATTTTTATGAATTTTTTTGTGTATATTCGGTAGGTCTGAGAGTAGATTTTTTATACCCCTAAGTGACAAGGGTGGCCCACCCCAATTTTTTTAATTTTTTGGCAAAACAACGTTTGCCGGGTTATTTATAATATCATTCTGTAAAGTCTGCAAGATGTTCATTATAAATTTATCTGTTGTCCCTATGTGTGTATGCCATTATGACGTTATAATATACTTACAAAAAAGCGTATAAAATCGTAGTTGCTTAACCATACCTGTAACAAATAAAACAATATTAATATTTTTTATAAAAAAATAACTTCATAATTAAATAAATTTAAATAAATCGTGTAAGACAAAATTTTTGCAAAAAATTACAATGTTTTTGTGTCCATTGTAACTAAAGTATGGCTGCCGAAACGATACAAGTTCATACACCGGGTCTGGTCTGTGAAGTATTTTGGATTAGCAATATGAGTAATTCTTTTGTAGTGTACAGAAATTCTTCATACAAAGAAAAGGTCTCTCATTAAGAGTAATGAACAAATACTAAAATTCATCAAAAATAGTTTGAAAACTTAACTGACAGACAGACAGATAATATAAATTCGTATATACAGGTTCGTACAGAATAGATATACCAATCTTAGTTCACTTATTAAAAAATTATTTAAGAGATATAATTATACATGCAGAAAAATGTTATCACATACGATTTTCAAGAAAACGTGATTCCTTTGATTCAGTATATAGAATTGGTAACACTGCGATTGTAAATGTGGAAGAGACTAAAGACTTGGGAGTTATTTTTGACAAAAAGTTAACTTTCCTTGCTCATTTGGAAAATGTGATCAAAAGGGCATCTAGATCTTTGGGTTTTGTTTTGCGTAAAATAAGGGTTTTTAAAAGCAACCATTGTAAAATCCTACTTTACAACACGTATGTTAGAAACATCTTGGAGTACTGCAGTGTGGTATGGAGACCTCACTATGCAACTCATTCCCTCAGAATAGAACGCCTACAAAAAAGATTTGTCACTAGTTTAGCTTTTAGCAACGGAGTCGCCAAAAAAATACGATCATATGAAGGCAGGCTTCGTCTCTTCTCTATAACATCTCTGGAGAGGAGGCGGAGCATGTCTGATATTTATTTTGCGTTTAAAATTCTTAGAAATTACATTGATTGCCCTCCGTTGCTGCAGCAATTTAATCTTCGTGTTCCCCGCAAAATCCCTAGAGCACCCATTACTCCACTGTGTCCACCTATTCGCAGATCTGTATTTGGTTCAAGCTCTCCTGTCCCAAGGTTTTGCAAATCTATTAACGCAATGAGCGATGTTATCGATGTGTTTGCTGATTCGTTCACCAAGCTCCGCAAATTTTTACATGAAAATAATCGTTAATGGTGATGGTTTTTATTGATTTTTTTTTTTTTTTTCTTTTAATTTACTTCTTTTTGGCTTTTTATATGTATACTTTCCTCCTTTTTTTATTTTATTTTTTGTTTTATTTTTTTGTTTGTACTGTAATCACTTTTTGTTTTTTTTCTTTTACCTTTTATAGTGTTTTTAAAAGTGGTATTCACCTTTAATTGGTTGCCACACATGTTTATATGTGTGAGCAAACGTTGGTGGATCTTTTGTAAAAATAAATAAATAAATAAATACATTGCATCAGTTTTTATATCTTGAATATAGCTTCGCTATAACTGGATGGGGTTCCTAATAGATGTGAAAGCCTATCCGAAAAATATACAGATAGTTTCATTCTGAATTCACATCCGCGTTTGTTTAGTCGGATGTGACTCTATATAACACGAAATAAACTTTTCCTATTCATGCTGCCAGTAATATAAGGCTTTTAAAAATAGAATAGAAAATTTGCCTTTATTAGGCTGGATGCACACTGGGTCTTTGGATAAGAAGCGATGAATGAAATACAATAAAAAATCATTAATTAATAATATTTGTTAATGCGAGTGCTTAGCAGAAAAACGTTATTTAATGTTATTTCTAATAACGTTATTTGTAATTTAACTTCTTACAATAAAATTAATATTTTAATAAAAATACAGATACAGATACATAATAGACTATATTTAAAAAAAAAAAAAGGTTTATTTTAAATACCAAAATATCTATTTTCTGAGATTTTTTTTTTATAAATTATACTGCGAAAAAAAACTTGTGTAAGTTAAAAAAATATTTCAACGAAAATTGCATTTGTTTTTAAACTTATTAATTAACTTAAGTTAAGTATTTTTTTAATGTAGGTAGATGATAGATAAGTAGAGCTACAACATCAAACTTTATCAAACTATTTTCCTCCCACTAAGGAAGCAAATTTGAACAAATATTATTATCATTACAAAAATGAATCATTTAAAAGTTTTTCAACTGCGATTTCCACAAATATATGTCCACTTAACTTAGGTTTGCATATTCCTTGGAAAAGGGACGACAGGAGTTCGAGAATAGAATGAAAGGACCCGAATGAATGAATGAATGAATGAATGAAAAATACGTCGCGATTTTAATTCAAATGTAAATTCGTTCATTTAAATTCAGACGGGGACAAATTGTTGGGAATTATTATTATTGTCATTCCGCGACCACTTTTTATTGGTCGTCGTGTTTTTTTTTTTAAAGGCGTATTTTATCTTGAAAACATGTGTCTTATCAATGCAGGGTTTATATAAGAAAGAAAAGAAAGATAGAAGAAAAAAATTTAAACTTAATAAAAGAAAGAAAGCAGCTTAACAATGTTACTATTTTTTTACGGATGCATTTTTTTCTGCAAATTATATAACCTCGTTTTTAAATACCTTTTTTTTTTAAATTGACTCAAGGCAGCGCTTGGCCGCGATATCACTTGATGTAAAGTGCAGATGCGGCCGAAGGTTGACCACGCTTACCTAGTAAGTGCCCATTTACCCTTGATTTGAAGACCCCTAGGTTGTAATTTTGAGGAAACACAGACGCAGGCAGTGAGTTCCACTCTCTAGCAGTCCGGACAAGAAAGGTGGAACTAAAGGTGGACCACGCTTACCTACTAAGTGCCCATTTACCCTTGATTTGAAGACCCCTAGGTTGTAATTTTGAGGAAACACAGACGCAGGCAGTGAGTTCCACTCTCTAGCAGTCCGGACAAGAAAGGTGGAACTAAAGGTGGACCACGCTTACCTAGTAAGTGCCCATTTACCCTTGATTTGAAGACCCCTAGGTTGTAATTTTGAGGAAACACAGACGCAGGCAGTGAGTTCCACTCTCTAGCAGTCCGGACAAGAAAGGTGGAACTAAAGGTGGACCACGCTTACCTACTAAGTGCCCATTTACCCTTGATTTGAAGACCCCTAGGTTGTAATTTTGAGGAAACACAGACGCAGGTAGTGAGATCCACTCCCTAGCAGTCCGGACAAGGAAGGTGGAACTAAAGGTGAACCACGCTTACCTACTAAGTGCCCATTTACACTTGACTTGAAGACCCCGAGGTTGTAATTTTGAGGAAACACAGACGCAGGCAGTGAGTTCCACTCAGTAGCAGTTCGGATAAGGAAGGTGGAACTGTAAGGCTTCGAACATCAACCACGAAGGGATGAAACCTCTATAAACGTGGTACGCATTCGGAACGGTTCCGGTTAGATTAGATCGTATAGAATGGACGCACATAATCTTTTTTTGACGAGGGGAATATGAGACCCGAGATCGCAGTTTGTGGGGCCCTAGGATAAGGCCTAGGCCATATCCCAGGGCCCCACAAACACCGTTGCCTATACCCTATTCAATATTCCTGACAACGTATAGGTATACAAAATTTCATGATGATCGATTGAGTAGTTAAGGCATGAAACCGTAATAAAAAAACTCACATTCGTATTCGCCATGTTAGGACATATAAAACGTCTCAGTAGGTTACTTTTGAAAAAAATAAGTTTCCCAGCAATTCAATAAAGCCTTTTGTTTGGGGATTTCTTTTCTTTGTATTCAACACATAATCGTCAATCAAAATACGCCTAAATAAATGTGACTTCACAAGTAATTTCATATAGCTTAAGAACATAAATCATTCAATAGACGGATACGAAAAAAACTTTGACGTCATCAATCTTATTGTTGCCAGATATAAATAATAATAAGGCTTCGGAGTGCGCTGGCACACACAAAGGGCCTCTTTCACCAACTACAAGTGAAGTGTTGATTAGTTACTTTTAGAAATAATTTTATGTTTTATTAAATTATGCACTCGGTTTATTAATGCATCCTTCGAAATGGCGATTTTTTTTTTAATATTTTCTTTTTAATGTTTGTGATTTTTACCGTACAAACAAATGTATATAATCTCCATCATTCCCTGTTACCGGTGACTTTAAATGGCGGTTAGCCTACTTGACACATTGTGAAAGAGGCCCTTAGTGTTTTATTTTCAAAAGGTACAACGATTTGATAAAGTGATGAATTTGAAAACTGTCGAAAGTTTTCGTACTCTGACTGTACCTTACGAAATAGACTGAATTATTTAGAACTAGCTAGAAATAGTTAAAAAATTTTTTAACTATTTCTAGCTAAGTAAATCGTAATTAAAAAAGCCTACGTTAGCCTACTTTACTTGACACATGGTGAAAGAGGCCCAAGGCTCGAGTTCACCAACAGACGGTTATTTTTAAACAGCTGATTAAAATTTAAACAGCCGTTTAATAATATTTTTTTGTTCAAAATCGCTAAAATGCGGGTTAAACGCCCTAAACATCTAATTAACTTAATGATTAATCTGAAGTTTAGGGCGTTTAACCCGCAGTTTAGCGATGGTGATCAACCAAATATTATTAAACGGCTGTTTAAATTTTAATCGGCTGTTTAAAAATAACCGTCTGTTGGTGAACTCGAGCCTTAGTTAGATAACTTGAACTTAATAAGTTTGATTAAGTACGCTTCTAGTGAAATAGTGTATTGGATAAAAATCCAGTAATCTATGAAGTTGAAGAGTTTGTTTGTTTGCTACGCTTTCGTGTCAATGTTATAACTTTTGACACTTTGACATGTGTATCTGTCTGTGTATCTGTCTGTGTCATTATAACTCCTAAACAGATGGACCGATTTTAAAAAGGTTTTTTTTGTTTGAAAGCTGACATGTTCGAATTTGAAGACCATCAGCCGTTTTTCTAATTGAAAAAGAGATTTAACTAACTTCCACATGTTTGATTAATGTTAAATTTAATATACTGCTGCTTCGATGGTATTTCCATGACATGATAACCTTGGTCTGATGCTGCAGCATCAATAGTCTGCGAGACGCCCAACTCCTCAGCAACTTACAGCAGATATATATAGCGTGTTCGGGTTCGATAGAAAATCTTAGGTTAGTTTATAACTATTAATCCATACTACAATAATATCCGTACTAATCTATACTTTACTAATATTATAAATGCGAAAGTATGTTTGGATGTATGGATGTTTGTGACTCTTTCACGCAAAAACTACTGAACCGATCACTATGAAATTTTGCATACACGTTGTCTGGTACAACAGAAAGGACATAGGGTACCTTTCATCGTTCAACGCGGACGAAGTCGCGCGCACCAGCTAGTATATTTATAAAACATTATAATAGCAAAATTAATATTAAACTTTAAATACAAAACAATTAGCCTGCGGCATGGATATGTTATATATCTATGTTACTATATATTATATAGTCTATATATTATTATATATAAATGAGAAAGTAACTCTGTCTGTCTGTCAGTCTGTCTACTACCTTTTCACGCAAAAACTACTGAACCGATCACCATGAAATTTTGCATACACGTTGTCTGTGACACCAGAAAGGACATAGGGTACCTTTCATCCAGAAAAAGTACTATTCTCGAATGTTCGTCTGAAAATATGAAGAATTGGGCGCCACTGTCGCGTGGCGGCGCCACCGTCGTCACAGCGAAAGCGTTATTATACTCATATATTGTCTTTTTAAACGCGAACGAAGTCGCGGGCACCAGCTAGTTATAAATAACATGTTTCAAATGACATTTTTAAATTCTACAAGCGCACTCGTGTCGTCAAAACGAGTGGCATCAAAAGTGCATCCACCCAAAAAATATAAATTATTCAAAAGTGCATTCTCAAGTTTTATGCACTTTTTGAATGGCGAACTTTTTAAAAATAACAGGTTATAATTTTTTTTATTTTTATTAAAAACGCTTTTTTTAATTATTAAAAAACGCAGCAATGCAATTTAGTATGCGTCGTTGAATGCTCTCGGGGATTGAGGGAATTTTTTTTTATAGTATTAAAAAACATTTTTAAATAAACGCGTTTCTTAATTATATTATATATTTTTATAATAAGATTTTTCGTTGCATTTATAGTGGGCACTTGGATTTTTTTTTAATGTTTTCTTATTTACCGTTTACCACCGGTGAGAGGTTCTGTTTTTTTTTTTAATATTAATTACTTATTAATTTAATATTTATTAAATTATTTATTAATATTAATTAAATTTTTAATAATAAATAAAAAAAAATTTTGAGTTAATACATTAGTAAAAACAAAAATACAAATATTTTCTTTTTTATAATATTTAGTATAAATATAAAAGTATCTAAAAATTTATAATAATTTTATTTTGATTACAATCATTATATGAGTTTAATTATTACAAACAAATATTTTGTATTAAATAGTATCGAATTGTGTATATATTTTTTTAACATTTTAAATGAATCTTTTAAAAAAAATTAACTAAATTAACTATAAAATATATATGTATTTAGAAGGAAATAATAATAGAATACAAGTAAGCTGTATTCTCTTGAGCTTTTCTAATGAGCTTTTCTAAGCAATGCACCCAAACACAACATCGTTATCATTATTTAAACAAATTGGTCTTCTGCAAGAGATTTATTGCAAATAATCATCTCAGATAATTATTTTTAAAAGTTGGCATTTTTTTAAAAAAAATAAAAAAAATAATGCTCATCTTAGACTTTTTTAAATATCGCCATTTTTATACTTAGTTAATAATACTTCTCTTCAATTTTCTTTAAAATTTTAACACATAAACATTTTCCCCTAGCGGGATTCGAACTCGCGACCGTTTGGTTAACAGCTATGGTTACTAGCCATTAGATCAAACGTGTCGTCTAATTTTTAATTAATAAATATTGTAACCTAACATTCAAGCTTTCTATGTAGAATAATTCATTAAAATCTGATCAGTAATTTAGCCATTATAACTGTTAAGAATAAGTGAAGTTTATTTAGCGTTTACACTTAAATATAAATAAATAAATATCTTGACACATTCCACACAGCACCATCTAGTTCCACAGTAAGCAACTAATGCTTGTATTATGGATACCAGACAGTTGATATAATACATAGATTACATTTTTTTTTGTAAATACATAAATATTATAAATATAAAACATCC
Organism: Synanthedon myopaeformis; assembly: GCA_944738685.1. Taxonomy (NCBI): domain Eukaryota; kingdom Metazoa; phylum Arthropoda; class Insecta; order Lepidoptera; family Sesiidae; genus Synanthedon; species Synanthedon myopaeformis. The sequence goes on from OX122939.1 coordinate 5,693,403, forward strand.
ATAACTCAGGTACAAAGGTAAAATGTTAACACATAAACATTTGCCCCTAGTTGAATTCGAACCCGCGACCGTTTGGTTAACAGCTAGGGTTACTAACCACTAGACCAAACGTGTCGTCACTTGAAATAATAATATTGACATAGGCTCGTCTAGACAGCGATTGAAGTGGTTGACAAGACTTGTCAAGTGAATATATATTTGTCACTCATGTCCTTCAACTGGCTTAATAATTAAAAAAAAACAGCACTTGCTATGATTTATACCTTCAACTAGCTTCATAATTAAAAAAAAACAGCACTTGCTATGATTTATACCTTCAACTAGCTTCATAATTAAAAAAAATAGCACTTGTAATATTTTATAAAAAAATAGACTCATTACTCTACGCAAAACAGTCTGAATGGGCCTGAATCTTGGCCATTCAGGTAGTCTGGAGAGCTCTTTTGTGCGCCATGAAATGGGGTATTTACCACAATGAAGGTAAATACCCCATTTCATGGCCGCCATTATTTTCTATTTGCACAGTTGGTTTTTATTTGTTAAGACTATTTTATAGGTGGTGAATGTTTTTTATCTGTACTAATATTATAAATGCGAAAGTATGTTGGATGTATGGATGTTTGTAACTCTTTCATGCAAAAACTACTGAACCGATCACTGTGAAATTTTGCATACACATTGTCTGGGACGCCAGAAATATTTTAATAATATTTTAATAATATTTAATAATATTTTAATAATATTTTAATAATATTTTAATAATATTTTAATAATATTTTAATAATATTTTAATAATATTTTAATAATATTTCATAACATTTTAATAATATTTTAATAATATTTCATAATATTTTAATAATATTTAATAATTTTTAATAATATTTTAATAATATTTAATAATATTTAATAATATTTTAATAATATTTAATAATATTTTAATAATATTTAATAATATTTTAATAATATTTAAACAGAAAAATATTTTTAACTAGGGAAAAAAATAGTTTTATTTCTCACCCAATATAACAACTTAGTCATTTTTTACAAATTAATTTAATTTCTAAATTGAGTTTCTACTTTAATTAAATTCTAGTGACAGGAGACACTAACTAATCTGATCCTTAGTTGCCAAAAGGAAAATCCTTTGAAACTTTATTTATATATTTACTAGCTGGTGCCCGCGACTTCGTCTGCGTTGAACGATGACAGGTACCCTATGTCCTTTCTGGTGTCACAGAAACGTGTATGCAAAATTTAATGGTGATCGGTTCACTAGTTTTTGCGTGAAAGAGTCACAAACATCCATACATCCAAACATACTTTCGCATTTATAATATTAAGTACTTATCTCAAAATCGGCAGCTCTCAACATAAAATTTACAGACAAGAGCAAAAACATATTTAACAGCCAATTACGGATTTAACATCTATACAATGAGAATAATAAAAAATAAATTGAAGAAAAAAAATTATTATAAAAAAAAATTAAAAAAAAAAAACTTCAACTGGGCTTATGGACATCGATGGGGTGACGATTTTTTTTTTTTTTTTTTTTTTTTTTATAAAAGATGGGTTTGCTCTTGACCAACAACCAACTGTGTAGCAAGGATGAGACCTAAGATGGAGCGAACCTCATTCTCAAACCAGAAGATGCCTATTCACGAGAACTTCGAAAAAATTTGGGTTATATGAGGTCAGGCGTTCCAAACGTTGGCAGTGCGCATTATAAAAGATGTTTTAAAGCGCTTGGTCCGAAATAGAGGGTAACCGACAAGATGTGAATGGTAACCATTTGTACGTCTGTTTATTATGTTGTTAAATCTAAAGTGTCATTATGTATGAACCACCAATTGAACATTCAACATAATACCATAGCAATTTTAATAAATAATTACAAAAACTCCTCGAGTTAACGATCAGCCTTTTCAGCCAGTTTGTTACAATTAGAATTGCGTACATACATTTTTTTAAATTTTTTTTTTCTTGACTCGCGATATTCAGTCCTCTGAAATAATAGATAGGGAGTCGCAAGTGGCCACTCGTCTATAGAGAGGGTCATTCAGGACCGGTTGAATACAAAGTACTCTTCAAACTGGGAACAGATAACCCCACGGTTTTGTCGAATCATTTTAATAATAAGAATAAAATTGTATCGGCCATTTTGAATTTTAAATAATAATATAAATGAGAAAGTGTTTGTTTGTTAGCTTAATTACTAATTTTAACTAATAATATAGATGAGAGAGTGTGTTTGTTTGTTAGCTTAATTACAGAAACAATCGTTATGACATTTTGTGCGTACACTTTATCAGGGATATACGAGTGAAAAAATGTGTGTGTGTCAACTCCGACGCACGACTGGAGTTTACTCCTTACGAACTAATATAAAATACTAGCTGCTGCCCGCGACTTTGTCCGCGTTGAACGATGAAAGGTACCCTATGTCCTTTCTGGTGTCACAGAAAACGTGCATGCAAAATTTCATAGTGATCGGTTCAGTAGTTTTTGCGTGAAAGAGTTACAAACATCCATACGTTGTATGTATGTGCGCTTAGATCTTTTAAACTACGCAACGGATTTTAATGCGGTTTTCACTAATCGAAAGGGAGTTAAACAGTGAAGGTTTCTATATATAATTCAACGCGGACGAAGTCGCGGACACCAGTAGGTCTATATTAAAACACTACCCTTTATCGCATCGTCACCGCTGTTCCGAAGTTTAATTATATCAAAATATAATACTGGATAATTTCATTTGAACAACAAAGAGTGAAGCCAATTTATATGCAAATTTCTGTTTACGAACATTATTATACATTATGATTCATTTTAATATGTTTTTGGTTACGTGTAGTATTCTAATTAGATTTTGTTGAATTAATTCTATATTTCATTGTATAGGAAATATTATATTTAAGTATCAATTTTATTATCATACTAGCTGGTGCCCGCGACTTCGTCCGCGTTGAATAAAAGGTACCGTATGTCCTTTCTGGTGTCCCAGACAACGTGTATGCAAAATTTCACGATGATTGGTTGAGTAGTTAAGGCGTGAAAAGGTAACAGACAGACAGAGTTACATTCATATTTATAATACTAGCTGGTGCTCGCGACTTCATCCGCGTTGAAAATTAAAAAAAAGCAATATAACGCTTGACCTCGTGTTGCTATAACACTTTGGCCAGGCGTTAGTTTTTTATTTTTTATTTATCCCTCGGTCCTTTTTTCTGGATGAAAGGTACCCTATGTCCTTTTTAATGTCTCAGACAACGTGTATGCAAAATTTCATGGTGATCGGTTCAGTAGTTTTTGCGTGAAAGAGTCACAAACATCCATACATCCAAACATACTTTCGCATTTATAATATTAGTAAATACGGATTAGTACGGATTGTGGAGAGTGTATAGGTAATATTTGCGTTCGAACTCAATGGCATAACAAGCCATGAGTACTCTTCACAGGATTAACATCGATCGACGATATCCTATCTATCTCGTGTATCGTTCGAAAGCTTTAATAAATTCTCTATGCTGTGAATAAAAATATATTGTAAAGGTAACTTCACAATATATATTTTTTTACTATTTTAGCAAAATATAATTTTCACTAATTATTAAGAAGAATGTTTTGTGTTACATAATGTGTACAGTCGGCGTAAGAAAAGGTTCGCCACCTTAAAGTCGACATATACTTGCACCAGAGTAATCATTTCAAAGGTCTGTCAGTTGTCTGCTTAGGGCCTCTTTCACAAACTACAAGTAAAGTGTTGATTAGTTACTTTTAGAAATAATTTTATGTTTTATTAAATTATGCACTCAGTTTATTGCATCCTTCGAAATAGGCGATTTTTTTTTTAAATATTTTCTTTTTAATGTTTGGGACTTTTAGCGTACCAACAAAGGTACATCATCTCCTTCATTCCCGGTTACCGGTGACTTTAAATGGCGGTTAGTCTACTTGACACATTGTGAAAGAGGCCCTTAGTGTTTTATTTTCAAAAGGTACAACGATTTAGAAAGAAATAAAGACATTTATTCGCTGCACGAAGGACATTAACATTAAATAAGAAACAGAAACAACAAAAACAAAATGACACAAGAAAATTAATAAAAAACAGACAGGTAAGATGTGTGTGTTCATTGTGCCGAGGTGCTAAGCAGGCACCTACAGCGCTGATTTTCAGCCAGCACCGTGTGACTCACGCGAACGCCATACAGATATGTATATTATATAATGTACATAGATAGCTTGAATAATTAAATACATAGATAAATAATATAACAACTTATAATGCAATAATAGTAGTAATAATAGATAATAATAGTATTAAACTCAATAATATCAATAAAAATATAACCCTATTTAAAATTATAAATTAAGCCAATTATAAATGGAAACCATCCAGGGACCCACTCAAATATACAGAAAATTTCATCCAAATCGTTTCAGCCGTTTAAGAGGAGTTAGGTGAATAAATGCTGGTTTAAAAATTATGATTTTTGGAGCGTCAACAAATGACCCCTAAGCTTACGCCTAAAGGTGTATCTGCTAGGCGCTCCTTGGATAGGAGGAGGGAGATCATTCCAGCATTTGGACGCAGCAAACCTGAAACTTCCTCGAAAGGCCGTGGTCCTGTGCACAGGCACGACGACAGATTTGATAAAGTGATGAATTTGAAAACTGTCGAAAGTTTTCGTACTCCGACTGTACCTTACGAAATAGCCTGAATTATTTAGAAATAGCTGGAAATAATTAAAAATTGCTAAGTAAATCGTAATTAAAAAAGTCTAATGTTATTTAAATGGAAAATTAGGTAGTTTTTCATTAGAAGTATCCGTGGATCAACTTTTAAAAGTATAGTTTGTTTAAAATCTAAATCGAAGCCTTAAACAAACTCTAGGAATTATTATTCTTAGAGTTTGTTTTTTTTTTTATTTATTTTTCTCTTTCTTTATATATTTGTTTCTTATCGATTTGTAAGTATATATTTTCTCCCTGCTCCAATTTCTGTAGTAACTTATAATATGATTTAGTAATTAGTGGAAAATTTGCTGATTTTTTTTTTCTTTTATGTATCTGTATATTTAATGTGAAGCGAGATATTGTATTTTCCAAATAAAATTAAAAAAAAAAAAATTTTAAAAAGTTACGAACGTAAAACTGAAACTCAATGGAACTTTGTATGCCCTGAAACTGCAACCCACCTTAACCAATTTTTTTAAACACATTTGACATTTTAAATGTAGATTTTTCTCGTCCAGCTGTTTCAATCTTTAAATAATATGCGTTTTAAGGATTCCCAGAGTGTTAGTGAAGTGAAAAAATGTGGAAAAAAAAATTGGAAATGTTTAAAAGAAACTGGTTTAAATCTGTATTCGTGGAGATCTAGCTGAGAACTTTCGTTTCAGCGAATTGAAAACAGCTTCCAACTCGTATTTATCTGTACACAAGAGTTCCGATTCAATTTTACATTTTGAGCACAATTTCAAATGGAACTCTTTAGAGGCGAAAACTTTTGGAATATTTATAGTTCCTAAGTTTGTAGCTAAGTTCTGGCAACTATTAGCTGCGATTTATGAATTTAAAACTCTATTAGTAAATATTTCAAGTCCTAATAACTAGTTTGAGTGGAATAGCAAATGCAGCCTGTATTTGCTATTCCACTCAAACTAGTTATTAGGTTTTCTAAGTCTTAAATTATGTCTTAGGTTTTCTAAATAAATTAATAATTATAATTATAATTAATTATAACACCTGACGAAAATATATGAGCAACAAGTATACAGCTAGTCCAAAAAGTTTGGGTTTTTTTTTTAATTTGGCACATTGTAATTGCTTCGATATTGAGATTGTTGCCTGAGATAGTGCATACAAAAAATTGTATAAAAAAAATATTTAAACTATAATAATATATGTAAATATATGTTCACAACAAAATAAATATTTTAAACTCTCCATGAAACTGACAAGCCGCACGAAATGTTGAACTTTGCTCTTTTAAGGGGTTATACGCAGTTGGGAGGCTCATGTTCAATACCTGGATTAATCTATCATTTAAAAGAATCCACTATATTTTTTTTATTTCAGATAATCCAAACCGCCAAAATGGAGATCACCGCCAAGCGCCTTTTTTTTTGGAGGTCATTCGGGACATCATATACAGGAGCGGTGCACATCAATATTATTACGCTATTGTATTCTTAAAAGTAGGCTCTATTTGAATTACCATCACTTGTAATTGATAAATAGTAACTGTTTCTATAAAAAAATCATAAAAAGACGTCTTTTTTGAGATTCGCAACTGCGTATAACCCCCTAAAGGCAAACACTGTCTACGTTGAAACAACGGTAACTTGTCTAGGCGTTTCAGAGACAAAAGCTATAAAGAAAACCAAACCATTCTGTAATTTAAACATGCATAATGTAAATAAAGGTGTGGCTACATTACAAGCGGGCGAATTGTAAAACCAAATGTAGGAGCAACAAACTATTTTTTAAATTACTTTTTGCATACTAGCTGGTGCCCGCGACTTCGTCCGCGTTAAACGATGAAAGGTACCCTATGTCCTTTCTGGTGTCCCAGACAACGTGTATGCAAAATTTCATGGTGATCGGTTCAGTAGTTTTTGCGTGAAAGAGTTACAAACATCCATACATCCAAACATACTTTCGCATTTATAATATTAGTACGGATGATAATTCATTAGAATACACAGTCATTTCAGTCCATTTGGCAACAGTAACCAAGGGATAACAAAACCCATTTCTCTAACTCCTCACATTCCTACTAAGGTCGGTAGCGCACTTACAGAACTTGTGGGTTTGCTCGCGTTATTATTATTATTATTATTATTATATTACAAGCGACCCGCCCTCGGCTACGCATGGAGTTTAATTTTTTTTTAAATCCTTCCCTAATGGATGCTTATGTCATAAAATAAATATATATTCCAAATTTCAGCTTTCTAGACTTAATAGTTTTGGCTGTGCGTCGATAGTCAGGACAAACGGTTTTATAAATATAGATTTTTGATATAAATTTAGTAAGAAGCAGTTATTTTGACATTATAGACACTTCAATTTTATTTAATAGTATATATAGATATATAGGGTACATTATAAACGATTCCACCTTGTTACAAAATAAATTACATGTTATTCTATTCTATAATAAGATTTAAAAAACCTTCAATAATTACTCGTAGTAGGTATTAAGAATTTTTTCTATTTCTATTCTATTCTATAAGACTAAAAAATCATTAAATACCTTTCAAAATTAGTAGGTATTAAAAAAATTTTTATTAAGCTATACGCTTCGCTGAAGTTCATTAAATTTTTATTCAATGAGACCACACCCAAAAGGGTGTTAAGATATCAAAACAGAACACAATGCACACACGAGATGACAACGAATGCATTTCTTATCTTCATTTACGAGTATGAACTGGCATTGTAGCCTATGTATTAATCCTATGTGTTAGGTATCTTATTATTAAAGAACATTAATAAATTGCCAGTCTATGTGTCTTTTATAAGATTTACTTCGGAGAGTGTGCTCAGGAGCTGCATGAGCTCATACTTCTTCCATCGGACATACAGACGTATAAATGGTTACCATCCTCAACTTGTCGATATCCCTCTATTTCGGACCAAGCGCTTTAAAACATCTTTTATAATGCGCACTGCCAACGTTTGGAACTCATGAGCTAATATAACCCAAATATTTTCAAAGTTGGAGTGAATAGGCATCTTCTGGGTTGAGAATGAGGTTCGCTCCATCTTAGGCCTCATCCTTGCTACACAGTTGGTTGTGTAGCAAGGAAGGTTGTGGTCAAGAGCAAACCCATCTTTTATATATAAAAAAAAATGTTTTTTTATGTTAACGTCGACAAACAGGCTCACAGTCCAACTGATGGTAGGTGGCTACCGTCGCCTATGACTCAAGCAACGCCACAGGTGTTGCAAGTCCAGGAAAATTTCCCAAGAGACTCAAATTTTTATTTGGTAGTACAAATCAAAATTTGAGTCCCTTGGGGGAATTTTTGTTATAAGTTTCTATCTAGTATATATGTATGTAATATCAATGGACAAAAGAAATTTTCGAATATAATTTGTAGAAGTAGTGAAAAAAAAATTAATCAAATTATTTCTGTGTTTATAAATATTTTTAATATTAGTATAGATGTATTTAGATATATATTAAAGTCACTTTCGGCGTCTGTCTGTATGGCCTCTAACTCCTCCTAAACTGATTTTGATGAGGAAGACATACTACTGGTGGTCTGTGGGAAAAGACCATCATTTAGATAATTATTTATAGATATTTTTTAAAATATATATATACCTAATTAAGTTTTTTTCCTGGGAGAAGTCGGGAGCTAGTCACTACTTACTGATAACTCCACAAACCGTATGTTATTAAGTCTAGTGCATATTGTTATTAAATTAATTTGTAAAGTTGATTCTAGTCGTGAACCGCAAAACAGAATTTTAGATCCGCAGATGCAACAACTGGGTCATCTGTGAACCAACAAATCCCCTACCACATGTTTTAAAATGTACGAAAAATAAATACTTTGGTCTAGTGGCTAGTGACCCTAGCTATTAACCAAATGTTTCCGGGTTCTAATCCCGCTAGGAGCTAAATGTTTATGTGTTAACATTTTACTTTTCTACCTGAGTCATGGATGTTTTTTATTTATAATGTTTATGTATTTACAAAAAAATTATAATCTATGTATTATATCAACTGTCTGGTATCCATAATACAAGCATTAGTTGCTTACTGTGGAACTAGATGGTGCTGTGTGGAAAGTGTGAAGGGATTATTAAAGGGATCCATATGTCTTAATTTATTGAGATTATCCCTTAATACCATCCTTACCACTTATAGCGTTGCTTGTGTTATAGGCGACGGTAGCCACCTACCATCAAGTGGACCGTCAGCCTGTCTGTTGAACTAAATAAAATCTATATAAATTATAAATGCGAAAGTATGTTTGGATGTTTGTGACTCTTTCACGCAAAAACTAGTGAACCGATCACTATGAAATTTTGCATACACGTTGTCTAGGCCATTAGAAAGGACATAGGGTACCTTTCATCGTTCAACGCGGACGAAGTCGCAGGCACCAAGTAAATTAATACTTCATGTAACGAGCATCACTTCAAAATATTCTTTGTACGAACAGTCCGGAACCAAATCCCTTATTCCTTCCTAGGAATAAGCCTAGGTGAACTAACTGAACGGAATATTTTTTCCAGGTTATTAGATCGATCGAACTAATTCTATAACAGGACGCTCTGTACACGCTCATATATATTTTTTAATTTCCCCTGTAGACAGAATAAATATTTTATGTGAGATTTGGCTGCGACGTTACCATGGTAACGGGAAGGATCCAATTTGACTAAAAGCCTTCGCCGTCCGGCATATCGGGCGTATGCCGCGGGCCGCGGCCTTCGGGTGATATAATGCGTTATGTAAATTGTTATTTAATGCTTTACGCCACGGTTTTGACATTTGTTTTTATTGTACGCCTAGAGAGTTCTCCACTCGATCCAATATTTACTCGCGTTTTATGCCGCACAAATGTTTGACACAATTTTCAGTAACTGGGTACACTGAGTTTTGCAGTCATTTGGGCAGCACGTCTGGCAGCAGTAACCACTTGCTCACAGAAGATGTGTAAGGCTGTACACTCTCATCCAGGCAACGCGAGGCACAACGAGGGCGAGAGTGTACATGCTACAACGAGGGCGAGAGTGTTCAAACTTATAAAGAAACTTAAGACTAAAAACAAATATAGACTTCTTTTTAAAAAATATAAGAATCCAATGGACGAATATATGTATAACTCAATAAGAGACGACTGTGCTAAACTAATAAATGTTTGTTATAAAAAATATTTAAATTCGATTGAAAATAGTGTCCGCACCAATCCTAAATTTTTCTGGACTTACATAAAGCAGATTCGCGATAATAGGCCTGACTACCCAGCTATTATGACTTTTGACGGTAAACTATTTGCTGATGGTGAGATCTGCAATGGATTCGCAGAATACTTTGAGGGTATATATGGAAAAACTTCGACCTCATCGAATATGATCGAAGCTGCTTGCGCATTGCCTACTGCTGTTACAATTTCACTCAACGAAAAACAGATAGAATCTAGCTTAAAACACATCGAGATTAACAAGGGTGCTGGCCCTGACAACATTCATCCGATATTTATAAATAAGTGTGCCTCGAGACTAGCTGCCCCATTGACCTTAATTTTTAACAGATCATTTATGGAAGGCATAGTCCCAACCTGTTGGAAGGAATCCAGAATTGTACCGGTGTTTAAAGATGGTGATAGAAACAATATAGCCAAATACAGACCCATTTGTATACTCTCGGTGTTTGCAAAGGTCTTTGAGTCTGTGATCTGCCCAGTTATTGTTTGGCATATGAAGCAAAAATTTGTTCCCAACCAACATGGATTTCTGGCAAAGAGGTCTACAGTGACGAACTTGGCTTTATACATTAACGATTTATCTGAAAGTGTTGACAATAAGAAACAAGTAGACACCATCTATACAGATTTTTCTAAAGCGTTCGACCTGGTTGATCATTCTTTGCTTCTTGTAAAACTACAAAGATATGGTCTTGACATTGGTCTCCTAAACTGGTTAAAATCTTACTTAAAAAATAGAAAACTAAAAGTGGTGGTTGGTGGTTATGAATCTCGTGAGTTTACTGCATGGACTGGTGTTCCTCAGGGCTCTCGACTTGGCCCTATCCTTTTTGACGTGTTTATAAATGACATAGCGGACTGCTTTCACTATAGTAATTTCTTGTTGTATGCGGATGATTTAAAGATATATCGAATTATTGATAAGAACGAGGACTCCCTTCAGTTACAAGGGGATCTTGATAGGTTGGTGCATTGGTGTCACTTAAATAGGATGTCATTAAATATCGACAAATGTTTTGCTGTCTCATTCACTAGAAAAAGTCAAACAAACACCATTGACTATAGCTATCACATCGATGGTAGTATTTTGACTAAAAAAGCTATAATTAGAGACTTGGGGGTAACAATTGACAGTAGACTTACGTTTTTTGAACATTTCGATAACATCATTAGGAGCGCATACAGGACAAACAGTCTCATACTGCGTACTACTAAAGGCTTTAGGAAACACAAAAGTTTGTTGACCCTATACTACTCACTCACTAGAAGTATTCTTGAATATGGTGTCACAGCATGGAATCCTCACTATAGAGTTCACTCGGACCGCATTGAGAGAGTGCAAAAAAGGTTTCTTCGTAACGTAAGCTTCCGAGAAAACACGCTAAAGGAGCACAAGTCCTACTGTCAACAGCTTAAAAGATACAAAACCCTCACACTTTCTGATCGTAGAAATATGTTGGACTTGTGCTTCCTATATAAAATTATAAATAACGAAATAGATTCAAAGGACCTCGTTAGCAAGATTAATTTCGCGATTCCTAGACATAACTTTAGGCCAAAAAACTATGTGCCTTTTAAGCCAAACATGATACACTCCAATTTGGGTGTTTCTGCACCGATCAATAGAATTACAAGATTATATAACGAAGTAGCCAAAGACATGGCACTTGATGTCTTTAATGATAGTTTGCCGAGATTCAAAAACAAAATTAAAACTTTTTATCTCTCTAAATACATATAAGGTGATACTTTCTTACTGCTTTGATTTAATTGTGTGTATTGAAATTTTATTGAATGTTAACTATTTTTGGAAGCCGTCCCAACTTTTTTCAATTTTTGTTCGTTTTTCTTTTTATTCTTATTTCATGATAATGTTTCCTTTTTTTTTTTTTTTTTTGCATACTTAACTAATGACCCAATGATTTGTGTATTTGTATTTGGATTGAATATTGACGTGTGATGTTTGACTGAGTTGGATTTTGAATATGTGCGAGTGATTATTTAAATTGAATATGTGCCTAAGAAGCAATGAATATGCATGCTGTGGTAGCCTGTAAGTGTGACTTGTGCAAGCTGAACTATATTATGCGATTTTTTTTTTTTTTTGTAATTTGTATGTACATTGTTGCGTTGGCTATCCATATTGTAATAAAATAAAAAAAATAAAAAAATACACTCGCTTCGCCTCGCGTGCTTTCCGTTCCGTGTCGGTTTTTGTGCGTGAGTCAAAGGGCCTCGCTTTCCCTCGCGAGGTCAGGCGAGTGCGTCACGACGGCTGTACACACTCGCCGAGACACTCCGAGACAGGCCGAGAGCGAATATGTACATGGTGCTCTCGTCTTATTCTCGTCTCGGTCTCTTGTTCTCGTCTTGGTCTCTTGTTCTCGTCTCGATGAGTCTCGGTCGCTTGTCGGTTTTTTGCGCCCGAGTCAAAGGGTCTCGTTGTCTCTCGCGGGGAAAACTAGAGCGAGCATGTACACACTCGTTCATTTAGTTGCCCGCTGACCACCGCTGACCGTGTTTGAGAATACGTGTTTCGCTATGTGGTCTAACGAGCGCGAATTAGAGTTTTTAGAATTTTCTCTTTGTGGTGAATGTGTAAAAAATTATAATAGCTCACAGCACAGAGGCAAGCAGCAGCAGCAGTTTCTATTTCCATTGTCGCTGGAGTCTTCTGTTCAACTGTCAGAACGAGTATGTAAAGATAGGCTCTCGACGAAAGCCTTCTTGGCCGAGACTCTCGACGAGAGGCTCTCGTCAAGTGTGTACAGCCGCGGTCACTGTACACTCTCGCGCTACGTTCAGTTTAGCGCAAGGTTTCCAGCTTAAAGTTAAGAGTTAAAGTAACCATTACAGACTACATTACTTCCAGCTTTAGTGTCTGTGCTTATCGTTTCCTATTTCGATGCATAGTGATCATCTGCCATCTCCGTTTACGTCAATTTTTTTTTATAATTTTTTTAGCGTCATTCTGTCAGCGTTTGCAATCGACTGAATAAACGAGTGTACAAAGTAGCACTCGTCACTCGACTTCTCGCGCGAGTACTCGGCGAGACATGGCGAGAGCCACTCGCACTAGAGTGTACAGCCGCCATAATATTGTGTTTCGGAGAGTGAGTAATAGTTAATTTCTATCCTAGTATATGGTTGGCAAAGAACATTGGTGTTGCTTATGTTATACATAGGCTACAATATCCACCTTCAACCAAGTGGACCGTCAGCCTGTCTGTCGAACTTAACATAAAAAAAATTGATGTGTGTCCAGTAGGGGGCTTATAGTAATCTTTGGTAAAAGGACGTTCAATTCAAGATGTCTATAAATATGTACAAAACTTCTAGGTATAATACTGTTGGTATACATTTTATTTTATCCACATTTGATTATGCAAATTTAAATCTTAGTCGTGCGACACAGAGTTTATATTTGCTGTAAATATTATATTTGGCAGGACCCGTATTGTGTTCAGATTATCAGCCATTTCGCTTCAAGTATTTCGTGTTACGTTGACAACCGTTATGTAGTTATCGCATGTATGGATTAGTCAGTCAGTCAGTAACGTGACTCAGTCAGCAACGTTCCATGGTTGCCATAACAACGGCCAACGTAAGAAAATTATGTTTTTTTATGGAAAAAAATGTATAAAAAAATCGGTAGGTATACGTTGGAATTTTGGATAAATAATAATAATAATAAATAAATATTTTCACACATTCCACACAGCACCATCTAGTTCCACATTAAGCAACTAATGCTTGTATTATGGATACCAGACAGTTTTATATTATAATACATAGATTATTATTTTTTTCGTAAATTCATACATATTATAAATTAAAAATGCAAATTACAAATTCAAAATGTTAACACATAAACATTTGCCCCTAGCGGGATTCGAACCCGCGACCGTTTCGTTAACAGCTAGGATTACTAGCCACTAGACCAAACGTGTCGTTTGGTTTATAAGATCATACCTCTGTTTAAATGCAAAGTTTTGTAAAAATTTGAAATCACTCCGTTGGCTAGTTTTCGAGTTTTTAAGTAATACACAAACCGAAACAACAAAATTACTATATATATAGATTATTATATAAAGTATAAATTCTAGTATTATATACTAGCTGTTGCTATAGATTCCTTCTTAAACATCTGTGCTCCAAAGAAGACAGCATAATAAATATGACGCTATTTATATCACACCAAGTCTATGACATCATAGTATCATAATAGAGGATATTTAACGCTTGTTTGTCTTATATAAACAATTTTTTTAAAAGAAAAAGAACGTTCACACGCGATCCGACCTTGACGCGGTCCCGTGGGGCGATTGCGCAGGATTCATGCTTCGTTGCACACTCCTTGAAGCGCCATTTATACGCTACGACTACGACACGACTGAAAGTCATATTGTAGTCGTAGCGTCGGAATGTTAATTACTGTACATGTTAAGAACTAAAAATATTAAAAACTAAGATACAGAGCCTGGCACATAGACGCAAAATTACCAGTCTATGTGTCTTTTATAAGATGTACTTCGGTGAGTGTGCAAAAGAGCTGCATGAACTCATAACGCCTTCCCATTTCTTCCATCGGACATACAGACGTACAAATGGTTACCATCCTCATCTTGTCGATATCCCTCTATTTCGGGCCAAGAGCTTTAAAACATCTTTTATAATGCGCACTGCCAAGGTTTGGAACTCCTGAGCTCATATAACCCAAATATTTTCAAAGTCCGAGTGAAAGGCATCTTCTGGGTGAGCTCGCTCCATCTTAGGTCTCATCCTTGCTACACAGTTGGTTGTTGGCCAAGAGCAAAGCCATCTTTAATAAAAAATAAAATAAAAAAAAAAAACTACATGGGAAATCACGACAAAATAATTGCCTTCAAAATCAAGCACACGATCGAGTAACATTGTTAACTGCAATATAGTTGATTGGGTGTCCTTTGTACAGTCGCGTTCACAAGTACCGATGTACTAGAAAATCCGATTTCGCCTCTACGAGAAAATTCTCTATTTGATGATACAATATGGGATCGATTGGTTCACACCATTTTCTTGAAATTTAATATATTTTACAAATCTATAGTAACAATAATAATAATACTATAAAGAGGAAAGATTTGTTTGTTTGTTTGTTTGTTTGTTTGTTTGTTTGTTTGCATTGAATAGGCTCCGAAACTACTGGGCCGATTTGAAAAATTCTTTCACTGTTAGGAAGCCATATTTTCAGCGAGTAACACAGGCTATATTTTATAATATAGTTTGAGAAATGAAGTATTTATTAAATTACCGTTTTTTTTTATCTGATATTTTTATCACAAATTCAACAATTCCAACTGACACAACTGTGAAAATCTCTTTTCCATAGGCGGACGTTACACAAATATTGTAGGTAATTTTATTGATATATATATATATCGCAAAGTGTAAATGTCCTTAAAAGAAACGGACGTTCGACAGTGGGTGACCACGTTAAGGATTTACGGATGGCCGATTCCTTTATGTTACTTTTTTAGTAGGCGAGCTTACTCCTCATCAGTGCAATTATGTGTCAAGTGAAAACGAACTTATGGTCACAAACTCTTCCGAACTATTTTGACCCCTTTCGTTAAGCACTACAACTATTATTTAGTTTTGTCTGGATTTAAAAAAAAAATTATAAACATTTAATTATTTTTTTTAAATCCAAATTTAATTCTAATATAAAAAAGGTTCGCTACCAATCATATAGAGTCAGTTATTATGTTTTAATGGAAATAATATTATAAACTATTGAGCCAACTTTTTTAAAGTTCAATTTCCAAAGTTGACCCAGCAGGAAATCGAATCTAGAAACCCTGGAACAGAGTTTTGATGGTTAACGCAAACATCCAAAACCACTCATCCAATGTCTTTGTACAAGTCAATTAAGTCTTTAACTTTAGGGCCATTTTCAAGTGGCCAACTACAAGTGAAGTGTTGATTAGTTACTTTTACAAATAATTTTATGTTTTATTAAATTATGCACTCGTTTCACTGCATACTTCAATAGGCGATTTTTTTTTTAAATATTTTCTTTTTAATGTTTGTGACTTTTACCGTACAAACAAAAGTATTTCATCCCCATCACTCCCGGTTACCGGTGACTTTAAATGGCGGTTAGCCTACTTGACACATGGTGAAAGTGGCCCTTAGGCTCGAGTTCACCAACAGACGGTTATTTTTAAACAGCTGATTAAAATTTAAACAGCCGTTTAATAATATTTATTTGTTCAAAATCGCTAAAATGCGGGTTAAACGCCCTAAACATCTGAATAACTTAAAGATTAATCTGATGTTTAGGGCGTTTAACCCGCAGTTTAGCGATGGTGATCAACAAAATATTATTAAACGACTGTTTAAATTTTAAACAGCTGTTAAAAAATAACCGTCTGTTGGTGAACTCGAGCCTTAGACTAACATAATGATATACAAATTGTTTTTAATTAAAGATTGTAGACAGCGAATGTGTCCAGTTTAAATAGTACGCCACCTATTATCTTGTCTTACAACGTGTAATTTTCTCATGGAAAACTTAGAAAATTTATACCTTTTACTTTACAAGTTGACTTCTGTGACAAATTTTCACTTGGCCCCTCTTTGTGTGGATAAAATCTACTTGCAACTTTTGACGAGAATACGTCGTTAAATTTCAAATTCAAAATAATTTATTTGCTAAATATTGTGTGTATATAAGTTGTTGTTGTAAATTTTATTACATACTAGCGGCCCGGCCCGGCTTCGCACGGATATTTAACCAATTAATCGATTCCGCATAATATAATACTCCCCTTTTGTACGCCAGTGACGGATAACATCGACCACGCGACTTTTTTCTTATACTTACATTTTTAAACTCGTGATATCTTTACTATTAGTAGGGATTTGCGCTTGATTCACGTTCATGTCTAGATCCGGCTGGATCTATTTCCTACTAATTCTCTATGAATAATTTTAAAACTTTCATTTAGACATCCACTTCTAGATATGTCAAAGCGAATTTTAATATTGGAATCCGACGAAGTTATTCAACAAAGTTGACAGTTGCTGTTTCGCCTCAAAGGAGGCAACCCTAACAGCATTACTAAAAGTCTTTGTCGGATAAAAAGCAATTCTCTTAGCGACTCGCAAAGAAAATCCTCACAATAACTGCATTACCAACTGGCATTGCATCGCAGAGCAATACCGATCATATTTGCATATGCCGTCCAACCTATAATGAACCCTAAACGCACCTATTAAAGTTTAATCTGCAATGGAAACGCCAAATGGTTGCTCTCATAAATTAGAACCGTGAGCGCAGTTTTTAAAATCGAATTTCCAATGGAACATAATATTTTCAGTCGTTTGGCTAGGCTCGTCCGTTTAAATATGAATGCTATGTCTTTATTTTTAGAGTGCGTTTCGAGATAGCAGCGAATCTGTAGCGATAGTTCGAGAGACTTTGAAACAATGGGAGGAAAATGTCAAGACATTTGGCGGGAAAATTGTATAAATGTTTATCTTTGCTCGTCCATTTTGAAGAGCACTCATCTGATTTGAAATGACTCTTAACTTTTTTGAAGAGGCGAAAGAGGTTTCTTTAGTCACACCTATTTTCAGTCTGCTCTAGTAAGTGTTAGGTATTAGGGCCTCTTTCATTGATATTAAGGCTCGAGTTCACCAACAGACGGTTAGTTTTTAACAGCTGTTTAAAATTTAAACAGCCGTTTAATAATATTTTGTTGTTCACAATCGCTAAACTGCGGATTAAACGCCCTAAACATCAGATTAATCATTAAGTTAATCAGATGTTTAGGGCGTTTAGCAGATCTATTATTAATATATACTACTTAGTGCCTCTTTCACCATGTGTCAAGTAGGCTAACCGCCATTTAAAGTCACCGGTAACAGGGAATGAAGAAGATGATATATACCTTTGTTTGACGGTAAAAGTCCCAAACATTAAAAAGAAAATAACAAAAAAAATCGCCTATCGAAGGATGCAATAAACCGAGTACATAATTTAATAAAACATAAAATTATTTCTAAAAGTAACTAATCAACATTTTACTTGTAGTTGGTGAAAGACGCTCTAAGACTTGTTTTTATTAAAATAATTGTTATAATTTGTAATTATTAAGTCAAAATATGTTTACTTAGAGCTCAAAGTTAAATAATATTGAAACAAAGTTATACTTAGAAGTTTTCTGAATTTTAGAGTTCTTTAATAAATATTTAATAGAATAAAAAACATTCCAAAATGTGTTTATCCAATACCTATTAATTTTATAAATGTAAAAGTAACTGTCTGTCTGTTACCTTATCACTAATTGATAACTAATAAGCTTATAATATGCAGAAAAAAATTATGTCTATGCGAAGTCGGGGACGAGTCGCTAGTATATTACCTATCGCTAACATTTTTCCATAATAATAAGTATCCTATAGTTTAATTCAGGTAATTATCAGTTTCTGAGATTATCGTGCACAATCTAAAAAAAAATTAATTATTTTTTTAAATTAATTAAGTAAGTAAGTATACCTGACGAATAAAATTTTTTTTTTAAATTTTAATGTTATTATATGTGTAGATTTTAAAGTACTGTATTGTTAAAATCTTTATATTATATAAAAATTTCGTGTCACGTTGTTTGTCCGCGATGAACTCCTAAACAACTGAACCGATTTTGAAAATTCTTTCACCTATAGAAAGCTATATATATTATTAGTTCGCAACATAGGCTATATTTTATAAAGTTAAGCGGACGAAGTCGCGTGCAACAGCTAGTATAATGTACAACTTAGTTTTAGATATAGATTAGTTATTAATTTTTTTTCTGTATATTAATAAAAATTTATAATTTAAGAAAAATGTATATTATTATATCAGTGTATATGAAAATACTATAAACAAATAAATATATGAATGAAATGATAAAATCCTCTCAATAATACCTAACTAAATTTTTTTTTTATAAAAGATGGGTTTGCTCTTGACCAACAACCAACTGTGCAGCAAGGATGAGGCCTAAGATGGAGCGAACCTCATTTTCAACCTAGAAGATGCCTATTCACTCCAAATTTGAAAATATTTGGGTTATATGAGCTCAGGAGTTCCAAACCTTGGCAGTGCGCATTATAAAAGATGTTTTAAAGCGCTTGATCCGAAATAGAGGGTAACCGACAAGATGAGGATAATAACCATTTGTACGTCTGTATGTCCGATGGAAGAAAGGGGAAGGCTTTATGAGTTCATGTAAACCTTGAGCACACTCTCCGAAGTACATCTTATAAAACAATCTGCCTTAAATGTTCGCAACATCTGCCTGTATTACTAACCAGATGTCATCGTATACCTCGATGATTCTAAACCAACGGCCAATATTGCTTGACCTACCTCCCCCCTTTGTCTTCATAGTAGTTTCAAATTAAAACAGGAGCGAATAGAGATCTCAACGGTTCAAATCTAAACCGGACATATCTGTACGAAACCCGATCGGTGAAACCTCAGCAAGTGATTGATTTATTCCACTTACGACGACCGATATCCTCCCTTTAATTATTTATGCTTGAATAATTTAACTTAATATGAATTTGTCGCTTACACTCTATTTAAGTTAAAATTTATATTTAGCAGATCTATTATTAGTCTCTTTCACCATGTGTCAAGTAGGCTAACCGCCATTTAAAGTCACCGGTAACCGGGAACGAAGGAGATGATATACCTTTGTTTGTACGGTAAAAGTCCAAAACATTAAAAAGAAAATAATAAAAAAAATCGCCTATCGGATGATGCAGTAAACCGAGTGCATAATTTAATAAAACATAAAATTATTTTTAAAAGTAACTAATCAACATTTTACTTGTAGTTGGTGAAAGAGGCCCTTAATATTATAAAGAGAGAACTCAAAAAATAGTGTATTGATTTCAAAAATTCTTTCACCCATAATAAGCTTATATATATTTTTTTATTATAAAGATGACAATTTTTTTTTACAAAATTTACAAACTAATATTTAAAGTGTATAAAAAAGAAGGTATAAAGTTTATCTATGTACAGTATAAATAAATAATTAAGGGTAACAAAAAAATTAGTAGTTATTTCGTATAGCGGCTCCGTTGTCATAGTAAGCTACATTATGAGCGAGTGACATCCGTACTAATCCGTACTAATATTATAAATGCGAAAGTATGTTTGGATGTATGGATGTTTGTGACTCTTTCACGCAAAAACTACTGAACCGATCACTATGAAATTTTGCATACACGTTGCCTGGGACATTAGAAAGGACATAGGGTACCTTTCATCGTTCAACGCGGACGAAGTCGGGGGCACCAACTAGTAGGCTATATTTTAATTAATTAATTAATGTAAAGCTTTTTTTCATTTTTAATTAATTAATGACTGTTAAATTTCTTTGCAGTTAAGAAATATATATTTAAAAATATATGTAAAAAAATTTTTTTTTTTTATTTATTAAAGATGGGTTTGCTCTTGGCCAACAACCAACTGTGTATCAAGGATGAGGCCTAAGATGGAGCGAACCTCATTCTCAACCCAGAAGATGCCTATTCACTCGAACCTTGAAAATATTTGGAGTTCCAAACGTTGGCAGTGCGCATTATAAAAGATGTTTTAAAGCGCTTGGTCCGAAATAGAGGGATATCGACAAGATGAGGATGGTAACCAGCCGTACGTCTTACTATTATTATTTAAAAATAACTATAATGCCACGACTACGTGGTTACATTCACCGGGTGGTAAGCGGAGCGTGTCTGAATCTGATATTAATATTAACGAGTCCCGTGGGAACACACCGACGGATCTCTTCCTACCTTTTGTCTACTCAAAATATACTGTTTTACATATTACCCAAATACATTTAGGCTCGAGTTCACCAACAGACGGTTATTTTTAAACAGCTGTTTAAAATTTAAACATCCATTTAATAATATTTTGTTGATCACCATCGCTAAACTGCGGGTTAAATGTCCTAAACATCAGATTAATCATTAAGGCTCGAGTTCACCAACAGACAACAATTTTTAAACAGCTGTTTAAAATTTAAACAGCCGTTTAATAACATTTTGTTGTACACCGTTGCTAAAATGCGGGTTAAACGCCTTAACATCAGATTAATCATTAAGTTAATCAGATGTTTAGGGCGTTTAACCCGCATTTTAGCGATTTTGAACAACAAAATATTATTAAACGGCTGTTTAAATTTTAAACAGCTGTTTAAAAATAACCGTCTGTTGGTGAACTCGAGCCTTAAAGGATGCTAGTCTCTCTGACACATGTAATAATTATTTTAAACAAAGCTCCTTCATGAACAACGTGTTAGTTTCTAATGTTCGAGAAAAACATTAGAAAACATTTAGATACTCCACGATGTTTTAAGTAATATTATTTTTAAATTAGTGGAGATCAAAGGTTTGTTACTTTTTTTTAACATTCAATATAGTTTCTTGTGTTATAAATGGCGGTAGTCACCTACCATCAAGTGGACCGTTAACCTGTCTGCAGATCCAAAAAAATAATAAAAACATTTGGAGATCTTAAGTTGCAATCTTTGTCTGTGGAATGTCAGTCTGTCTGCGCTGTTTATCATAGAAAATAATCTCATACTCGTAGGAATCTTCTTGATGAGAACCTTAAACTCAATTAATTTTAGTTTAAAATATAACTTACAAGATCTCCGTCCAAAATTTCAATAATTAATTGTGTCTTAAACAAATTTAAATACTGGCAGTTGGATTCGTCGGTTAAATGAATAATTTAAATAAATCGAAATGTCATTCGGCCACAGAGTTCGTTGTCCATTGTTCGAGCGACGATCTCGTCATAAATAAATAATTGGTTTTCCTTAAAATAAACTATAAATTTCTTAACGCAAACAACAAACTCGAGCCAGCGGTTACTACAGAGTCAACAAAGGTTTTTATGTGTATATAATGGCAACCCCGGTTCATTTGCATTGTTAATTATGTCCACACCACAGTACAATTAATCTTTCTCAGATAATTTTCAAGTTATATAAATCATAAATATAAATATCTTCACACATTCCACACACAGCACCATCTAGTTTGCACATTAAGCAACTAATGCTTGTATTATGGATATCAGACAGTTGATATAATACATAGATTACTTTTTTTTTTGTAAATACATACATATTATAAATATAAAACATCCATGACTCAGGTACAAAGGTAAAATGTTAACACATAAACATTTTCCCCTAGCGGGATTCGAACCAGCGAGCGTTTAGTTAACAGCTAGAGTCACTAGCCACTAGACCAAACGTGTCGTCAATATTCATAGTTTATTTATTTATTGGCCTCTTTCACCAACTACAAGTGAAGTGTTGATTAATTACTTTTAGAAATAATTTTATGTTTTATTAAATTATGCACTCGGTTTACTGCACATCCTTCGAAATAGGCGAATTTTTTAAATTATTTTCTTTTTAATGTTTAAGACTTTTACCGTACAAACAAAGGTATATCATCTCCTTCATTTATCGGTTACCGGTGACTTTAAATGGCGGTTAGCCTACTTGACACATTGTGAAAGAGGCCCTAAGATAATTGGACGAACTCATTATTTGCCTATTCACAAAAATATTTGAGTTATATGAGCTCGGAAACACAGATAAAGGCTGTCATATGTCATCGTGCAAACCCGTTAAAACCTATTTAGAAACACTCAAATGGGAAGTTCTATACCACCTGTCATATTCCCCAAATATTACTTATTACTTATTCCGTTCTATGGCACATGGCCTGGCTAATCAGCAGCCTCAAAAGAGCTGCTCAAAAGCCTCAAAAGTTCGTCTTTCTGAGACCGTGACGGTATTCGGGCTCTGCCAGAAAAATGGGAAAAAGTTGTCGCTAGTGATTATTTTGAATGATTCATTTGTAATAATTTTTTCTATATATTTTTTTTTTTAAATTAATCATAGTTAAAAATGTTAAAAAGAAATTCATCATAAAACGAAAGTATAGTGACGGAAAAGCTATGAGCCGTGTGTATGAAAAGCTCACTCGAGTAAGCTCCTTTTAAAAAGGTCACCGCAGCTTAAAAAAATAGTCGAAACGCGGTTCGTTGACACGAAAATGATTAAGCGAATGTTTCTTTTGAACATTATAATGAAGATATTTGTGAAATCAATTTTCCAACCCATGAACATTGCGGTAAGAGACTTTTTTTTTAATATATATATTTAATATTAGCTGTTGCACGCGACTTCGTACGCGTAACTTTATAAAAGCCTATGTTACTCGCTGATAACGTAGCTTTCTATTGTTGAAAGAATTTTTAAAATCGGTTTTTGAATTCGTTAATTATGAACATACAAATCTTCTCTCTTTATATTATTAGTATATTAATATTAGTTATATTAATATTAGTCTAATAATATCGTTATTATTAGACTAGTTTGTAATTGTTAAACTATAAGTGGAAATTTTTTATTAGGTGCAAGCTATCTATTCAAATGGTTATCATGTAATATTATACCTGTAAGTTTCCCTAAAATAAAATAAATATAGGTATTCCTTTGTCCTTTGATCTGGGTTCAGAAAATTGTCCATTTTAATTGTGTAAAAACTCAAAATAATTATGAAAATATATGTTCGACTGCAGCATTAAATGCGTAACGAACGATCGACTATCTCTTCTCGAAACTGGGTCAAAATGATCCTCGAAACAAGTAATAAAAATTAATTTTACCACTTTTGGCAACCCTGGCAAACCAAATAGGATTGTCGCTTCAAATTGTAGTATTCTACAAAATTTACTATTCCAATTTGTGTTCTAAAGAAAGTTGGTGCTGTTTATGTCAACATAAACAGACTATTCTTAGTGGATATGCCTGGTTTTTTTTTAATATACGTAAGGAATACACGTTATGAAGTTCTATTATATAATTACAAGTACAAAGCCTGTCCTAAATGCGAATATTATTTTGACAACCCTAGCAAACCAAATAGGGTTGTCGCTTCAAATTGTAGTATTCTACAAAATTTACTATTCCAATTTGTGTTCTAAAGAAAGTCGGTGCTGTTTATGTCAACATAAACAGACTATTCTTAGTGGATATGCCTGGTTTTTTTTTTAATATACGTAAGGAATACACGTTATGAAGTTCTATTATATAATTACAAGTACAAAGCCTGTCCTAAATGCGAATATTATTTTGACAACCCTAGCAAACCAAATAGGGTTGTCGCTTCAAATTGTAGTATTCTACAAAATTTACTATTCCAATTTGTGTTCTAAAGAAAGTCGGTGCTGTTTATGTCAACATAAACAGACTATTCTTAGTGGATATGCCTGGTTTTTTTTTTAATATACGTAAGGAATACACGTTATGAAGTTCTATTATATAATTACAAGTACAAAGCCTGTCCTAAATGCGAATATTATTTTGACAACCCTAGCAAACCAAATAGGGTTGTCGCTTCAAATTGTAGTATTCTACAAAATTTACTATTCCAATTTGTGTTCTAAAGAAAGTCGGTGCTGTTTATGTCAACATAAACAGACTATTCTTAGTGGATATGCCTGGTTTTTTTTTTAATATACGTAAGGAATACACGTTATGAAGTTCTATTATATAATTACAAGTACAAAGCCTGTCCTAAATGCGAATATTATTTTGACAACCCTAGCAAACCAAATAGGGTTGTCGCTTCAAATTGTAGTATTCTACAAAATTTACTATTCCAATTTGTGTTCTAAAGAAAGTCGGTGCTGTTTATGTCAACATAAACAGACTATTCTTAGTGGATATGCCTGGTTTTTTTTTTAATATACGTAAGGAATACACGTTATGAAGTTCTATTATATAATTACAAGTACAAAGCCTGTCCTAAATGCGAATATTATTTTGACAACCCTAGCAAACCAAATAGGGTTGTCGCTTCAAATTGTAGTATTCTACAAAATTTACTATTCCAATTTGTGTTCTAAAGAAAGTCGGTGCTGTTTATGTCAACATAAACAGACTATTCTTAGTGGATATGCCTGGTTTTTTTTTTTAAATATACGTAAGGAATACACGTTATGAAGTTCTATTATATAATTACAAGTACAAAGCCTGTCCTAAATGCGAATATTATTTTGACAACCCTAGCAAACCAAATAGGGTTGTCGCTTTAAATTTTAATATTCTAAACATTTACGGATCTTACTTATATTCTAATTCCAAAGAAGGTTCGATGCTGTTTATGATAACATAATCTATTTATGATAACTATAGAGTTATAGAGAAGCCTATACTCAGGGTTACACTCAGGGAAAATTGTCAATTTGACATTGACAGTTGACAGTATTTCATATAAATATTTTACACACTATTTTTTCTTTCTTTCTTTCTATTTTAACTATAAAATACCTGAGAAGTTCATATGTGGCGTTGCTTGTGTTACTGGCCACGGTAACCACCTACCATCAAGTGAACCGTTAGCCTGTATGTCGACATTAACATAAAAAAATATGTATGGAAGCTCTATCACGTCAAAAACTCCGTACATCTAATCACACATTTGATTGAATTCGACATTAAAATACAGTCGTGCACAACAATGAAAATTCATTGCGAACGTAACGCGAAACGATATTGATGTAACGCTGTGGAGGCTGCTCGTAAAATTGACGTTAAAATTTGTGCTCGCCGATACCGGCGACGGATGTCTGCCATTTCGCTGAGCGATAACACTCATGTACATGACTGTACCTACACGGTGCTTCAGCGAAGCAGGCCTTAATGACAATGTATGATAGGTAATGTAATAAAATACGTGTCAAACCAATTAAGGCTAAACGTTTGCCTTTTGCACAGATCAGTTTATTATTTTAATACGTATAAAATATGTATACTTTAAAAATTGTGTCAATTTTATTTTTTTGGCATTTTTTTAAAAACAGTTTTTATAAAAATGTTTTGCAGACGTAGTCAGTATATTATATTAATACGTAAAATATGTATACTTTAAAAATTGTCAATTTTATTTTTTTGACATTTTTTTAAACACTGTTTTTAAAAAAAATCTTTTGCAGACGTTACCTACTTTAAAAATAGTATTTTATTTTATTTTTTATTATATTATGTTTTAAAAAAAAATCAAAATGCATGATTTTATAATTAAAACCTTGAATTTTTCTTTAATTTTTAAAGTCGGTCCACTAGTTTTTGAGTTTATTCATTACAAACAAAAATACTAATCTTCTCTGTTTATAATATTAGTATAGAAATGGCTCGACTATATAATATAAAATTATAGTAATCTGTATTTTGCTAGTAGTAACAGCTAAATCATTATAAAATTCGAAATCTCAATAGCCTTGACCAAAATTGCAGTACAACCAGAAATCAATATAAAAGCCTAGTTTTTTTTCTATTTCAGTCAAAAGTTTGATCGTGAATCTATAGTATAGTGACTAGTGAATAATATATCACTAGTGCGCGGCCATTCATCTTCTATTCTACTGACAAATAGTCTCGTTAAAATACAAATTTTCAACAGAATAAAATATGTTTGAGATGAAAATTTAAGTTATATGTAACAGTGAGTTATGATTTAGCAATTTTTATTTTTAGTTTTTTTTTAAAAGGGGAATGGTGTCAGACAGGCTGACGACCGTGAAGTTGACACTTGATGGTATGTGGCTACCGTCGCCTATAAAACAATCAAGTGCTCTGCCTACTACAATAGGATTAAGGATAAGGAATATTGGGTTCTGACATCCTTACTCACAGTCAGCCTGTCTGTCGATCTTAACATCCGTACTAATCCCTACTAATATTATAAATGCGAAAGTATGTTTGGATGTATGGATGTTTGTGACTCTTTCACGCAAAAACTACTGAACCGATCACAATGAAATTTTGCATACAAATTGTCTGTGACACCAGAAAGGACATCGTACCTTCATCGTTCAACGCGGACAAAGTCGCGGGCGCCAGCTAGTAATATAAAAAAAAAAATTAAAAAATATCGTCTCTTACGCGAGAACGTAACCCGATTTCCAATTGTTCAAATGTCATTTCAACACCGCGATCATCTAAATTAAGTCACATAAATTGTCCGTTCCTACAGGACGTTCCAAATTTACGACCCCTCCTATATACAGGGCGCGGTGATTTGTTGCCGGGACCAGCGACGAGTAAATCAAAGTTTCGATGCGGAAAGCACCTGACTTCCCTACCCTGAAATCTTACTCCCTTGGGAACAACCAGAATTATATGTAGTCGCGTTAATACTGGAAATATTGTCACACTAAATACCTTTTTTTAACGTTGGGAAATCCCCTTGGATATAAGGCAGTGTAGGTGACAGTGCGGGGTTATGCCGGATTCGTACCGGCTGAAACCCAACGACTTTGTAGCGAGACCGTTGATGGGTGCTGTCGCGGGGACGTTATGACAGTAACCACCCTTTCTGGTTGCAGTAACCACCCTTATAGAAGATAACAGCACGTGTGCTGTTGTCTTTAGATGTGAGAGCAAATTATATCAGAGCGCATGCCTTATCTTATTATTCCTAATTAATATGTACATATTATAAATGCGAAAGTATGTTTGTTTGTTACGCTTTCACGCCTTAACTACTCAACTGATTATGATAAAATTTTGCATACACGTTGTCAGGGATAGAGAAAAGGACATAGGATACCTTTTATTCAGAAAAAAAGTACTGTTCCCGAGGGATCATCTAAAATAAAATTAAAATTGAAAAAAATATTGAATAAAGTTAAACTAAGAAAAAGTTAAGACGAAGTCGCGTGCAAAAGCTAGATCACTCAACGCAAAAGCTGATATTTTCTAACTAGATCGTGTACAGTTTTTTAACTAGCCCAATAAAGGCTGATATACATCATGTTAAGTGCACAAGTTGGTTCAAGTTAACACCTGGTACAAATTAAACTGACTTGCTTTCGGACCCGACTTGAAGAACTTCAATATATTACGCACCCTACACTATACGGTCAGCGTTTAAGAGAAATTGCACTATTTATGTTTTAATGGTTCATTCGTGAACCATTTTAAGTTTAGAAATTAAATCATTAAGGCTCGAGTTCACAAACAGATGGTTAGTTTTTAAATCTGAATAACTTAATGATTAATCTGATGTTTAGGGCGTTTAACCCGCATTTTAGCGATTGTGAACAACAAAATATTATTAAACGGCTGTTTAAATTTTAAACAGCTGTTTAAAAACTAACCGTCTATTCGTGAACTCGAGCCTAAGTAACTAACCCTCTGTTATCATTTTCGAGAAGATTTAACATCAGGTTTTGACCTTTGTACATAATTTTCAAGGACAACTGGTGACTAATAATTTTGTCTGT
The DNA here is from genome assembly GCA_944738685.1 of Synanthedon myopaeformis. Classification (NCBI taxonomy): domain Eukaryota; kingdom Metazoa; phylum Arthropoda; class Insecta; order Lepidoptera; family Sesiidae; genus Synanthedon; species Synanthedon myopaeformis. Next base: position 5,721,726 of record OX122939.1, read on the forward strand.
GTGTCGTTTAACTTTTCACGCCTCAACTACTCAATCGATCATAGTGAAATTTTGCATACACGTTGTCAGGGATACAGGAAAGGACATTTCATTAAGATAAAACACTGTTCCCGAGGGATCATCATATAAAATAAAATAAAAAAACTAACGTCTGGCCAAAATGTTATAGCAACAAGGTATAAAGCGTTACATTGCTTATATATTTTTCAAAGCGGACGAAGTCGCCGGCACCAGCTAGTAAAAAATATAATCTCAGTCCTCTTTGATAAACTATTATCTCTGTCATCATATTATTATAATCCGTACTTAATATTATAAATGCGAAAGTATTGTTGGATGTATGGATGTTTTGTAACTCTTTCACGCAAAAACTACTGAACCGATCATCATGAAATTTTACATACACGTTGTCTGGGACATTAGAAAGGACATAGTACCTTTCATAGTTCAACGCGGACAAAGTCGCGGGCACCAGCTAGTTAAAAATATAATCTCAGTCTCCTTTGTTAAACTATTAATCCTGTCATCAATCAAATTCAAATTCAAAACATTTTTATTCGAAATAAGATTTACAAAATCGCTTTTCGACGTCAGAGAATGGCAGAGAATGGCACTTATATATTATAAATAATAATCATATATAATTCTTATTATATATAATCATATATAATTCAATTCGTGTAAGTTGTTATGCTGTCGTTACCCCACACAGCAGTTGATTTATAACTGTACGGCCTCCCACCGAAACTAACTGTCATTATTCACAATGGTTTTTATGTCGACCCTACCCGTAAGTGATTGCTTGGTGACGAGAGTTATAATTACTTTGTTGATAGTTGCCAACCCTTTGGGCACACTCTTGCAAATGTCTTACAGATAAAAATATGCCAAATATATAAAGTTTCAGGTAGTGAAGCTCGTTGTAGTCACTAGAACGGTAACTAATAAGTTAATATATAAACCAAAATTTACTAATGAGTATGGCAAAAGAACCTCGCATTCCCCATCTAATTCCCCATCTAATTAATAATTTACCTAACAATCTAAAAAATGAAATTACACAAAAAAACATAAAGCATACCTTAAAAAACCATTACGTTATGACACGACATCGGTGCCCCGCCACGTCTATCCAGCGCAGAGAGGGCTACGCTCCTGTCAGAACCTCGGCGTACCCGAAAGTGTAGATGGGCGGGGTCGCGGGGACGTTGTGACACGACATCGGTGCCCCGCCACGTCTATCCAGCGTAGAGAGGGCTACGCTCCTGTCAGAACCTCGGCGTACCCGAAAGTGTAGATGGGCGGGGTCGCGGGGACTTTGTGACACGACATCAGTGCCACGCCACGGCTATCTAACGCGGGAAGGGTTACACTCCCTGTCAGAACCTCGGCGTACCCGAAAATGTAGATGGGCGGGGTCGCGGGGACTTTGTGACACGACATCAGTGCCACGCCACGGCTATCCAACGCTGGGAGGCCTGTACTCTCTGTCAGAACCTCGGCGTACCCGAAAATGTAGATGGGCGGGGTCGCGGGGACTTTGTGACACGACATCAGTGCCACGCCACGGCTATCCAACGCTGGGAGGCCTGTGCTCTCTGTCAGAACCTCGGCGTACCCGAAAGTGAAGGTACGCCGGCCATCTCGGGGGACCTTACGACGGGCGGCAATCTCCCCCAAGACCACCGCCCCGGGGAATGGGAGTTGCACACGCACAAAGCGTGACGGTTATCTTTTTTTTTAATGCTGTTTACGACCTCATTGTCTAGATGGCGTTGTATGTGTCAGTCCTATTAAGTTAGCAATAAATTATTATAAATTATAAGGTATCTGGAAAAATGTATAGAGGTAGATCAAAGAGAAAAATAAATATAGATCAATTGCAGAACGTCAACCACACACATTGGTTTTATTTATATAATATTAAAAAAAAATCAATTATAGTACAAATTTGGCCATCCATTGGTAAAAACCGCATCAGATCAAACATTCAAGTACGATCCCCGACATTTTGGTCCAATCAAGCTGGATCTTAGTACATTTTGGTTCCATCAAGTGGGAGCCAGAACAAATGCTAACTTAGTTGCTAAGTTGCATCTTGTAACTTGTATGCGATTCAGTTAGTTAGGCATGTTGATGAGTTGTAATAATTATAATTATATTTGTTAATATATGGTGCATTGTTGTTGTGTTGGCGTGAAATAAAATGTCTAGACAAACCTAATAATGGTTTCCAGACATTGTTATCATCTTGTGTGTAAATACGTGTTAGATAATAAATAAATAAATCAAGATTAAAATCTCGTGTAATTGTAAATCTATACTTATAAAATCGTATATCCTGCCTGAATGACTATCGCAGCATTAACTGTTAAGTGTGGAATGCTAAAATTTGGGTTAAGTTCAATAAAACAGCTATAACATTATGAGTGAGTAACATCCATACTAATATTATAAATGCGAAAGTATGTTCGGATGTATGGATGTTTGTGACTCTTTCACGCAAAAACTACTGAACCGATCACTATGAAATTTTGCATACACGTTGTCTGAGACACCAGAAAGGACATAGGGTACCTTTCATCGTTCAACGCGGATGAAGTCGCGGGCACCAGCTAGTAATATTATAAATGCGAAAGTATGTTTGGATGTATGGATGTTTGTGACTCTTTCACGTAAAAACTACTGAACGGATCACTATGAAATTTTGCATACACGTTGTCTGAGACACCAGAAAGGACATAGGGTACCTTTCATCCAGAAAAAGGGACTATTCCCGAGGGATCAATAAAAAATAAAAAAACTAACGCCTGACCAAAGTGTTATAGCAACACGAGGTCGAGCGTTATATTGCTTTTTTTTAAATTTCAACGCCGACGAAGTCGCGAGCACCAGCTAGTAATTAATTAATCTAATTTGTGTACGGATTTAGTATTTGATTTTTATATTCAGATTGAAGATTTCATATTCAAACTAAGTTATAATAGCTTTTCAGCTTGAACTTGTCAAATTTTCATAATGATATTCATTTACAAAAGTTCATAATGTCAAGGCGAGCTTTTTTCACGACACATTTTTCGTGGCGATTTGAGTAAGAAATTAAAAAAAAAAACCTTTTTTTTTATTATTAATTTGACATTTTTACGGATGTAAAAATGTAAAAAAGTAGGTTTAAAATTTAAACAGCTGTTTAAAAATAACCGTCTGTTGGTGAACTCGAGCCTTAATAAGCCAACCAGGTTTTTTTTTTTTTTAAGATTACTATTTATTTAATTTTAATGTTCCCTATAATATTAGAAATACAAATATTTTCAAATAATATATGTAAGTTTTCCTTTTGCAATTTTTAACGAACGACGCTAAAACGGGATGTCATAAGACTGACGTGAGTGTCTGTGCAGATGAAATCGTAACTCCCAAATGGATGGGCCGATTTTGTTCCGAGTTGTTTTCTTGTTTGAAAGCTGATCTATTTGGGATTGTTCTTAACTATAATTTATGAAGATGTTGTGTTTACGGTATAACCTACTAGCTGGTGCCCGCGACTTCGTCCGCGTTGAACGATGAAAGGTACTCTATGTCCTTTCTGGTGTCCCAGACAACGTGTATGCAAAATTTCATGGTGATCTTTTCAGTAGTTTTTGCGTGAAAGAGTCACAAACATCCATACATCCAAACATACTTTCGCATTTATAATATTACTAGCTGGTGCCCGCGACTTCGTCCGCGTTAAACGATGAAAGGTACCCTATGTCCTTTCTAATGTTCCAGACAACGTGTATGCAAAATTTCATGGTGATCGGTTTAGTAGTTTTTGCGTGAAAGAGTCACAAACATCCATACATCCAAACATACTTTCGCATTTATAATATTACTAGCTGGTGCCCGCAACTTCGTCCGCGTTAAACGATGAAAGGTACCCTATGTCCTTTCTGGTGTCTCAGACAACGTGTATGCAAAATTTCATAGTGATCGGTTCAGTAGTTTTTGCGTGAAAGAGTCACAAACATCCATACATCCAAATATACTTTCGCATTTATAATATTAGAGTACGGATATACTTAGATGAGATAATGACATTTGAAAAGTTGAGATTCATCGAATAATACAATAATAAAGTGAATTCTATATAAATTTGGTTTTGGAAAATAATTCAATTTGATTCAGAGAAGCGAGTGGTCGCTTCCAATCCATATATCCATTCGTCTTAACGGGCCTACTAACGTAACTCGATCGTAACTCGCTTTAGTTATTACTTGCTGGTGCCCGTGACTTCGTCAGCGTTGAAAGACCAAAAAATATATAAGCACTATATAATAACGCTTGACCTCTTATTGCTATGACACTTTAGCCAGGCTTTAGTTTTTTATTTTATTTTATATGATCCCTCGGGAACAGTATTTTCTTTCTTAATGAAAGGTACTCTATGTCCTTTCTGGTGTCCCAGACAACGTGTATGCAAAAATTCATTATGATCGGTTGAGTAGTTGAGGCGTGAAAAGGTAAAAGACAGACAGACAAAGTTATTTTCACATTTATTTTACATTTAATATTAATATTAAGTTATAAGTAGGTATATAAGTATAAGTAATATAAGTATAGAAGTAAGGATTGAGCTTGTCTTCCGATAAAGCAGACATCTGCTGAAATTTCAAACAAGCTTTCAAAAATTTCAAAAAGAAAATAATTCGTACCTACTAATATTATAAATGCGAAAGTATGTTTGGATGTTTGTGACTCTTTCACGCAAAAACTACTGATCCGATCACTATGAAATTTTGCATACACGTTGTCTGAGACACCAGAAAGGACATAGGGTACCTTTCATCTAATATTATAAATGCGAAAGTATGTTTGGATGTATGGATGTTTGTGACTCTTTCACGCAAAAACTACTGAACAGATCACTATGAAATTTTGCATACACGTTGTCTGGGACACCAGAAAGGACATAGGGTACCTTTCATCGTTCAACGCGGACGAAGTCGCGGGCACCGGCTAGTAAAATATAAATGTTTGCTTACGTTCATATCATTATAAAATATACATAAAATACATAATAAATTTTATTACATCATTGAAACAATCAACGAACAATACACTTGAGGACAATAAAAATGCATACCAACGCTGTAATTAACGTGAAATTACTCTCCGACCTGGTCCCCTGTCACTACGCAGTACAAGGATCACTACAGTATGCAATCTGCACCTATTAAATCTAAATTTAACAGTATTTACCTAATAATAGTACTTAAAATGATAATTACAATATTTTATCGTGAGACTCATTTATTTAAAAATAATTGTTTATAAGGATTTTTTTTTTTTTCAAAATCCATATAGCGCTAAAACGTGGTCTCTAACTTTTTTTTTTTTTATAAAAGATAGGTTTGCTCTTGGCCAACAACCAACTGTGTAGCAAGGATGAGTCCTAAGATGGAGCGAACCTCATTCTCAACCCAGAAGATGCCTATTCACTCGAACCTTGAAAATATTTGGAGTTCCAAACGTTGGCAGTGCGCATTATAAAAGATGTTTTAAAGCGCTTGGTCCGAAATAGAGGGATATCTACAAGATGTGGATGGTAACCATTTGTACGTCTGTATGTCCGATGGAAGAAAGGGGAAGGCTTTATGAGTTCATGCAGCTCCTGAGCACACTCTCTGAAGTACTCCCTAGTAACTATGGGCCTCGTACGAAAGTTCAACATCGTCGCTCAACAAGCTATGGAGAGGGCTATGCTTGGGGTTACACTGCGAGATCGAATTATAAATGAGGAGATCCGTATATATACTACTAGTTTTATAATATACTAACTAATATTACAGAAAGAAAAATTTGTATTATTGTATATTTTTTTTTGTATTGAATAAACTCAAAAACCACTGCACCGATTTTAAAAATTCTTTCACCTATAGAAAGCTACATTATCAGCGAGTAACATAGGCTATATATTATAAAATTACGCGGACGCAGTCGCATGCAACAGTTAGTGTTATGTAATTGTATTCATGTCAGACTCGTAAGCTTAAAAAGCAGACAATGATAAGGCTTTTTAAGCTTTTTAAGCTCGTAGCCTAAAAAGCAGACAATAATAAGGCCCCGTGTATTACTTGACATTACCTACTGTAATAAGTCTATACTCTGCACTTGGATTCAACAAAGGGTCCCAATTAAATATTTTTGTATGCGTCGTCGTAAATACGTAACAATTGAATGAATTTCAATTATTGTTGCATTTTATATATTTATTGCCATTGGAATGCATATTTTAGGAGGATTTACGCTAAAAATGGAGTTTCATTATGATATTCTATCACCTAAACCGTTAGGAACACTGCAAGGCATAGGTCTTTTGTTTATGATCATATTGGAATGAAACAAACACTGAATGTTACGGGAAGCTCACCATAATACATAAGTGAAAACCGCATTTAAATCGGTTAAGCCGTTTCTGAGATTACAGTGCACAAACACACAGATAAACGGAGAAAAATTCAAAAAACTATTTTTTATTGACCTCAGTAATATTTGAACATATGCAACAAATGTCAAAAATATATAATAGACTAGATTTTGCCAGCGAATTCGTCCGCGTCTCTCGAAAACACCACATTTTCTTGATGACAGGTCAAATTTGCAGGCATGAAAAACGTAAAAAAACAAACATTTTATTACTAGCTGTTGCCCGCGACTTCGTTCGCGTTGAACGATGAAAGGTACCCTATGTCCTTTCTGATGTCCCAGACAACGTGTATGCAAAATTTCATGGTGATCGGTTCAATAGTTTTTGCGTGAAAGAGTCACAAACATCCAAACATAATTTCGCATTTATATTAGTACGGATTAGTTAGCCTTTACAGAAATCATAGCGCGCGGTCATTACCCTAGTTTCATCAGAAAACATTCCCTTTTGTGCGATAATCACCAGTTTTTCTGTTGACCATTGGTTGTTCTGCCAGTGATTGATCGCTCGCCTCTTTCCAGCCGATCATACAAACTTCATTATAATCCCTATACATATATATGTCTCTTAACATTTATATGGAAAATCAATTGTACTTGTGACTTCATCCAATTTTGGTTCAAAATTTATATTTTTCCCCTTTTTTAGAAAAATAAATATTAATCGTTTTTATGGACACCTTCCTTTTCGGTTTTATGGACCGTTTCCTATTTTATTTGAGCTCTTAAAATCACTAATGTTTCACATTGAAATAACATTAACGTAATAATATTAACAAAATATATTTTCATAAAATAAATGTGATTTGGAAAACTATCCACAAATAAAAAAAACAATAATTCACAAGTTTAATGTTCATAAAGTTTGAGAGCCGACGGAATAGCAATACGTTTTTGACAAAAGCCAAAGTTTGTCAAAGTATATATTATAATGTATGGACGTATTGCCAATAAATCATACCATTCATAAGAATTCAGCAATAAATCTCATACCTTTTGCTTGTATTCGAATGTCAAAAGTTGGAAGGCTCAGACGTAACCACCCCGACTCCCCGTCTAGCTTAAAGTACTACCAAGTACTTAGCTCTTTCATATTATAGTACCTGGCCGACAGTACTATCCATACTATAATATATGGATATTATATATATCCATACTATAATATATAATACTATAGTATGGATAGTATTGTCGGTGGTGCTCGAGATTTCGTCCGCGTTGAATATTTTAAAAAAATATAGCAATATAACGCTTGACCTCATGTTGCTATAACACTTTGACCAGGCGTTAGTTTTTTATTTCTTATTTATCCCTCGGGAATAGTCCTTTTTTATGGATGAAAGGTACCCTATGTCCTTTCTGGTGTCTCAGACAACGTGTATGCAAAATTTCATAGTGATCGGTTCAGTAGTTTTTGCGTGAAAGAGTCACAAACATCCATACATCCAAACATATTTTCGCATTTATAATATTAGTAAGAAGTAAGAAGTAAGATGTGAAAATAACTCGGTCTGTCTGTCTGTTACCTTCACACGCCTTAATTATTCAAGCGATCTTCATGAAATTTTGCATACACGTTGTCTGGGACACCAGAAAGGACATAGGGTACCTTTAATCGTTCAACGCGGACGAAGTCGCGGGCACCAGCTAGTAATATTATAAACATGAAAGTAACTCTGTGTGTCTGTTACCTTTTCACGCTTTAACTACTCAAGCGATCATCATGAAATTTTGCATACACGTTGTCTGGGACACCAGAAAGGACATAGGGTACCTTTAATCGTTCAACGCGGACGAAGTCGCGGGCACCAGCTAGTAATATTATAAACATGAAAGTAACGCTGTGTGTCTGTTACCTTTTCACGCTTTAACTACTCAAGCGATCATCATGAAATTTTGCATACACGTTGCAATGTACATTTCGCATATCCTATTAAAGTTATAAATGCGAAAGTTTGTGAGGATGGATATATGGAATAGATGTATGGATGGATGTTTGTTACACAATCACGTAAAAACAGCTGAACCGATTTGGATGAAATTTGACACACTGATAGTTTATTAACTGGATTAAAATATAGGATACTTTTTATCCTGAAAATGTGTAAGGTTCACGAGGGAACGTCTATAAATATAAAAAAATAGTATGAAATCTACACTTCTATACTATTACTAAATATTATAAAGAGAAAAGATTTGTATGTTTGTATTGATTAAACTCAAAAACTAGTAGACCGATTTTGAAAATTTTTTCACCTATAGATAGCTACATTATCAGCGAGTAACATATGCTATATTTTACAAAGTTACGCGGGCGAAGTCGCGTGCAACAGGTAGTCGTGTTAAATATAAAAATTTGTATTTATGGAAATTACTAGGGTGAGAAGGTGACTGATTTTTACGACACCTTCTCATAAAGAAAAATCAATATAATATCAAACACAAAGGTCAGTTTTGTTTTAAGCAACTCAACGATGTGAAGACAACACGCTATCAATCAAACCTGTAAATTATACAGACAACTGTGACACTTAAAACGATAGGCGTAAAATACAAATTGCAACGGCCTCCTTTCGATTAGTATCTGAAACTAAATTATTACGATGGCTAGCCAATCAGCCTGTAATAGTTGTGGTCACGCGAACATTCAATTAAAATAGTACATCTAAGTGCACGGAATAAGGTCCATTTTCGTTTGTATTACATTGATGTAAAACCCACAAATACCTGCCGTGTAATACCGCGCAAATTTTGACATTTAAATGTTTCCTATGTCGGATACATTATTTTAATATTTCAAATTCAATTCCTATTTGATATTTCCGGTCGTTTAATAATAAATATTATATACAGGGTGATCATTAGAATGGGTCAGTGAGGGTAATTATGAAACCATAAGACAAACGACACGTTTGGTCTAGTGGCTAGTAACCCTAGCTGTTAACCAAACGGTCGCGGGTTCGAATCCCGTTAGGGGCAAATGTTTTTGTGTTAACATTTTACCTTTGTACCTGAGTCATGGATGTTTTCTATTTATAATATGTATGTATTTACAAAAAAAAGTAATCTATGTATTATATCAACTGCCTAGTATTAATAATACAAGCATTATTTGCTTACTGTGGAACTAGATGGTGCTGTGTGGAATGTGTGAAGATATTTATTTTTTATTTATTTATAAGAGATGCGAAATTTTGTTTACAGGAACTAAGGCTTCGATTAAGGAAAAACTGTATTTAAACTTTTTTAAATTAAGCTCACACGCAATCAGGAATCGAACCCGCTGAAATCTGATCTGTATGTCTATTATTATTTGTTATGAGCATCAATTATCGATATAAATGCAAAATCAATTTCCATCGAGGTCTAAGTAATAAAATAAAATAAAGATGTTTTTTTAATTATGAAACACGATTAATTCCTCAAAAATTTTCATTCGAATCTCGAATCTAACGAAGCGCGAGGGATCGCTCACTGAAAAAAAAAACTCCCATGTCCTCTCTAATATAAATTATCTGGTGCCAACTACGCACTCTCTTACCCCAAACAGTGCAAAAATTCAAACAAAACTCAACCGTATTGCTTAACAAGTAAAGTCTAAACTTCTTTGCACCATGCAGACCAGTGTAGAATCCAGTATTTCAAATGGGAATTTATGGCTTAGAGAATAAAGATCAATTTTCAAAGTCATTACAGCAGACCGCTTTGTTACAGTATTTGCAACTGTAAACAGTTAGTCTTAAGGTTGATATTTGTGTTGGAAGGATAGAGTTCTTGAAGGAAAGTCGTTTATCAAGTTGGATAGAGGATGTCAGTCGGCGATATCCGCACACCGATATCTTGGGTTAAGAAAGGTGATATTCTCTTGCCATTGTGAACGAGTTTTTATAAAAAAAAAATTCGCCGAATAACCTTTCTAATAACATTAAATTAAATAGACATCGATTATTTTACCCCAGACAAAGGGTAACTTTAATATTAATAAGATTGTATTCGTAGCTCAGACCAAATAAGAACTATAGACAGATTTCGCGGATAACATAGTGAAGCCATATTTATAAAAACCTAATTTTTTTTTTAAATGCTAGTGCCGGCGACTTCGTATAAATAAATAAGCAATATAACACTTGAACTTGTTGCTATAAAACTTTGGCCAGACGTTAACTTTATATTATATTTTAAATTATCCCTTGGGAGCAATACTTTTTTCTGAATGAAAGTTACCCTATGTCCTTTCTGATGTCCCAGATAACGTGTATGCAAAATTTCATGATGATCGGTTAAGTAGCTTAAAGAGTGAAAACAGACAGACAGAGTTACTTTATAATATTAGTATGGAGAGTATGGATATTCGTTTCCATTATGTTTATACTAGCTGGTGCCCGCGACTTCGTCTGCGTTGAACGATGAAAGGTACCCTATGTCCTTTCTAATGTCCCAGACAACGTGTATGCAAAATTTCATGGTGATCGGTTCAGTAGTTTTTGCGTGAAAGAGTCACAAACATCCAAACATACTTTCTCATTTATAAAATTAGTACGGATTACCTTTATGTAACGTTGATCTTTTTTTAAAAAATATTGTACAGATGGCGCACAATATCTCTGAAACTTCAGAGATATTCTAAAATAATCAAAAAAGAACGTAACGCATACTGTGTTACAATTTTGATTTTACTCCCATAAATTTTCATATCACGGGCTTATATATGAAAAAATCGATTCTTCTTAACGAATAAACTCCAAAAAAAACATAACTCGCCAAAACTAAAACGATTTGGCATTTTCACTAGTAAATAATTTATATAAGGTAGTTTGATTGCATTTGTGTGTGTGTAACCGTGCATGTACACGGCGAAGGCGTTGTTTTACCGGCTTCACTCTGCCGTCCACAGGGCTATATCTTTAGTTCTTATTTTATCTGAGATTCGTAGACATAATTAGTTTCATTTTAAATTATATTAATCCTTCATTCAATTTTATCTGTAACTAGGAATGTCACAGATTTTAATGCTTTCAATAATAAATGCTGAAGGATAAAGTATAGATACACTCTATATAGGTAGGTACAGTCGGGGTACGAAACGAAACGTCAGTTTTCAAATTCATGTTACAAAGAATTTTTTTAAAATATTTAATAACGCGAGCGAAGCCGCACACAAAGGTTAGTTCACTATAAAAACTGCATGTTGAATATTCAAAATTCACGTCAAATCTCACTCACAAATTCATTCCGACCCGGGAATTGAGCATGAAAGATTTTTCTCGTTTTAGAAACGGAACGAATTTAACGACAAACTTTGCAATGGATAAATGCATTCACAACGTTGGTCTAGTCTAGGACATGCATGATGCTCTTTGATCTCATTCCATTACCTATGTTATACGGAAAAGCATCGAAGTACTACAACTATAGAATTTGCGTCACAAATTCTAAAGCGGCACATGAAAAGTACGCCTAAAATGGAATGATGGCAGAGTCTTGCCTTCGCGCGTCAATAGTAAAAGATAGTAACGACCAAGTTCTACTATTCATTTTAAACTCAAATGTGTTGACATAAGGTCACATTTTCTTTAAATGACAGACGTTTGGTTGGTTTTAAATGACAGATGACAGAGTTGATGCTCTACCGCATATTATTATGTCACTTTTAAATGTTCCATAAAGTTCGTGGTGTTTTTTATGGCATTCGAAATCCATTGATGCGTAAAAGACTCTTTTTGGGAAAAAGTTCTTGAAAAGTCGATAAATTTACGGTATGTCCACGGCACAAATATGTTTCTTGAAAAATCCCTTTTTAAATTATGGAAAAATGATGGGTTTAATTGGTTTTTTTTTTAATATGAGCCGTCCGTGTATTGCTCTTGGCCAGCATCCAGCCGTGTAGCGAAGATGAGGCCTATGACGGAGCGAACTCACCCAGTTGATGCCTATTCACTCGAACCCAGAAGATGCCTATTCACTCGAACCCAGAAGATGCCTATTCACTCGAACCCAGAAGATGCCTATTCACTCGAACCCAGAAGATGCCTATTCACTGGAACCCAGAAGATGACTATTCACTCGAACCCAGAAGATGCCTATTCACTCGAACCCAGAAGATGCCTATTCACTCGAACCCAGGAGATGCCTATTCACTCGAACTTTAAAAAGATTCGTGTTAGCTCGGAAACACAGACGCCGGCAGGGAGTTCCAAACTTTGACAGTGCCCTAAATAAAGGAAGTTTTAAAGCGCTTGGTAAATGAAATGTTACCAGAAACCTTTGAAAGCATTAAAGAGAAACCGTTGACACAGATTTAAACAAACCAAAATGTAACCTCATTAAGGTAACGTCAACAAAAACCAAAGACTGATGAGTCAACTAGTGCAACTCGAGACTTACAGCTGACAAAGCGATAGTAGTGTCTGTGTAAATGCACTTAAAGTATATATTTCTTACTAGCTGGTGTCCGCCACTTCATCCGCGTTGAATGATGAAAGGTACCCTATGTCCTTTCTAGTGTCCCAGACAACGTGTATGCAAAATTTCATGATGATCGGTTTAGTAGTTTTTGCGTGAAAGAGTTACAAACATCCATACATCCAAACATACTCTCGCATTTATAATATTAGTACGGATTACATCCGATTTACACTTCAATAAGTATATTAGCGAGTTAAAAATCAGTCAGTTAAATGAGTCGCGTCCAAACGCAGGCAAGTCAAGTTGCCTTAACAAGTAGATTTGAGCATCCGAAACAAGTGTTTAAATCTTGGATACTTTTTTAACAAAATGATTAAAACAATGTTTAAACAAATACCAAAAATATTTAATGTATAGAACTCTCGTTTACGTATTTATTATAATGTATAGAATATATACATCTTATATTAACATATGTAAATCTCCTGTCACAACGTATGTTCAGAAGAAATTTTGAAACTACTTAACTGATTTTGATAAAATTTCGTAACCATCTGTAATTTGGTCCAACTTAAAAGATATGATAATTTTTATTTTTATTATATTGCAAATTAGATTTTTTTTTAATATAGAACAAACGGTGTAAAGTTTCACAAGTTTCTAACAGATGGCGATGTCAGTTAGTTTATTCACACAAGATTAATATAACTGTAGCTACTAATTTTGAACATTATAATTTTGACGACACGTTTGGTCTAGTGGCCAGTAACCCTAGCTGTTAACCAAACGGTCGCCGGTTCGAATCCCGCTAGGGGCAAATGTTTATGTGTTAACATTTTACCTTTGTACCTGGAGTCATGGATGTTTTCTATTTATAATATGTATGTATTTACAAAAAAAAAAGTAATCTATGTATTATATCAACTTTCTGGTATCCATAATACAAGCAATATTATTTGCTTACTGTGGAACTAGATGGCGCTGTGTGGAATGTGTGAAGATATTTATATATTTAGATATTTATTTATAATTACAAAATCATACATTAAATCACTAACTTACAATAAATAAAAATTGACATAACTCAAATTATTCCAAACATAAGTTTACATCTCTTTTAAAGCGCCAATAAAACTTTAACATACAAATTCAACTTTTCACATTTGGCGGCCATTTTTGCTCAATTAACCTTTTAAAATGGCACAGTTTCCTACGAAAATAGGTTGGAATGAAATTAACAAATATAACACGCAGGGAATAACTGCAAAAAACGATACTAAGGCTTTAGAAATAAGAGTCATTTTCGTATTTGTAAGTAAACGTCTCGTTCGGAACGTTTCGAGGCGATGGGTGGTTTTGTTGAAACAATTAAGTTGTTAATTTCTTAAGTTATCTGTACTTGCGGCTTAATCGCTAACACTGTCGTCTATTTCAAGAAACACGTCTATATATATATTTATCTTACTTACACTAATATTATAAATGCGAAAGTATGTTTGGATGTATGGATGTTTGTAACTCTTTCGCGCAAAAACTACTGAACCGATCACTATGAAATTTTGCATACACGTTGTCTGTGACACCAGAAAGGACATAGGCTACCTTTCATCCAGAAAAATGGACTATTCCCGAGGGATCAATAAAAAATAAAAAACTAACGCCTGGCCAAAGTGTTATAGCAACACGAGGTCAAGCGTTATATTGCTTTTTTAAATTTTCAACGCGGACGAAGTCGCGAGCACCAGCTAGTCCAAACATACTTCCGCATTTATAATATTAGTATAGATATAGATTACCTAGATCAAACTATAGGGCTTGATTACTATCTGATTAATCAAGTTTTATTCTTAAGTTACCGTCGGCAGACTGGCGGTAGCCATCAAGTGGCTACTGTCGCCATTAGCACAAGAAACGCCACAGGTGCTGCAAGTGGAGTTAAGAATAAGAGAGAAATAGTCTCAGACATCTTTTACTCACTCACCGAAACACATAAGCACATATGCTATTTTACGGTGATACCTATTGTGTAAAAATGTGGTTACTGACACACACACACACACACACACACACACACACACACACACACACACACACACACACACACACACACACACACACAATATTAATAATTTATATAATTATAGATACATATGTATATATCTTTTTTTTTAATTACTAGTATATTTTTTTTGTACTTATAAACTTTAATATGTCTAACCTTGTAATAGGCTATATAAAAATTTAACTCTTTTTTATGTATTTCTAAAATGTTACGTGCATTTTAGAATTTATTTATTTCATAGCCATATTTAGCTTAAATATGGTTATTAAATAAATAAATAAATAAAATCTATATAACAGCAACGTATAAATGTTTATTTATACATGATATCACGTCTATAGCCAAAATAGCTCGACAAAATCACAGCAATATCGGAGTCAATCATAATTTACCATCAAAATATGTTATTAACTGTTACCAGGTACAATAAATGTGGAATTTTGTTTAAACTCATTAAATTTCTATGCATCTAATCTTTTAAACGTACTTAAGCATTTATATTTTCACTAGCTGGTGCCCGAGACTTCGTCCGCGTTCAACGATGAAAAATACCCTATGTCCTTTCCGGTGTCACAGACAACGTGTATGCAAAATTTCATAGTGATCGGTTCAGTAGTTTTTGCGTGTAAGAGTCACAAACATCCATACATCCAAACATACTTTCGCATATATAATATATATATATATATATAAATATTTTCAGTAACTAAATTTAGTAATATACTCACTCTAACATAAATAGAAACGTGAGAGTGTCTAGTTCCACATTAAGCAACTAATGCTTGTATTATGGATATCAAACAGTTGATAAACTACATAGATTACTTTTTTTTTGTAAATACATACATATTATAAATATAAAACATCCACGACTCAGGTACAAAGGTAAAATGTTAACACATGAACATTTGCCCCTAGCGGGATTCGAACCGGCGAACGTTTGGTTAACAGCTAGGATTACTAGCCACTAGACCAAATTGTTTTGCCATAACCGTTCTATTAAATGAAGTACGAAATTCGTGTGCCGTGTCATAGCCCAAAAACTGTCAATTACAATTAAGTACAGCTTGGGGTGAATTTAAAATATTCAATCCCCCGGAGGCATGGGTTCGTAAATGACAAGTGAAGGGGGTGATGTTATTACAGTTTATTATTCGAAACTAGTAATAGTCTGCCAGTTCGTCTGCGATCTAATGTGTATCATTACTTACTTATGTAGACAGAACATATTTGAACATAAAAACTTCTTAACAAAAAAAAAATTAAACCACCGAAAGAAATAATTTTATTAAACCTTAATAACTAAGTTCTTAAACTAATGTAAGTATACATAAGAAATAATTTTATTCAACTTTAATAACTAAGTTCTTAAACTAATGTTATACATAAGAAATAATTTTATTTAACTTTAATAACTAAGTTCTTAAACTAATGTAATTATACATAAGAAATAATTTTATTTAACTTTAATAACTAAGTTCTTAAACTAATGTTATACATAAGAAATAATTTTATTTAACTTTAATAACTAAGTTCTTAAACTAATGTAAGTATACATAAGAAATAATTTTATTTAACTTTAATAACTAAGTTCTTAAACTAATACATAAGTAATTTTGAGTCGCCGCCGCGCATCACGCTTTACGTAATTAATTAATTTGCTTGTTTGGCGCCTACTCAAACTTTTCAAAGTTAGCTCTGGTATGGATTTTTAAAGTAGTGGTAAATCGTACAACGCGGACGAAGTCGCGGGCACCAGCTAGTGAGAAATATAACGCTTGACCTCTTGTTGCCATAACACTGGCCAGGCGTTGGTTTTTAATGTTATTTGAAATGATCACATGAGAACAGTTCTTTTTTTTTCTAGAAAAAAAAAGCCCTATGCCTATGTCATTTCTTGTATCTCTGAAACGCATATGCAAAATTTCATGATGATCGGTTCATGAGTAGTTAAGGAGTGAAAAGGTAACAAACAGACAGACAAACAGAGTTACATTTCACATTTTGACGACACGTTTGGTTTAGTGTTTAGTAACCCTAGCTGTTAATCAAACGGTCGCGGGTTCGAATCCCGCTGGGGGCAAATGTGTTAACATTTTAGATTTGTACCTGAGTTATAGATGTTTTATATTTATAATATGTATGTATTTACAAAAGAAAGTAATCTATTTATTATATCAACTGTCAGGTATCGATAATACAAGCATTAGTTGCTTACTGTGGAACTAGATGGTGCTGTGTGGAATGTGTGTAGATGTATAAATAGATGTAAGTATAAATATTTATAATATAAGTATGAATATAACCTGTGTATATACTATAGATATACTCGTAAGTAATATGTGAATTCACTTGGATACCATTTAAACGGACGCTTCGAACTTTTTGTTTCTAGAACAATTTTTCACTAGCGCATAAAAAACGTCACATCGCACCGTACACCGCAAAAGTGTAGTCTACTTCGTAAAAATAAGATTTCATTCGAAATTATACTTTAAGCCACCGCAATAAGGAGCATTTGACAATAGCACAGACGCATATGTAAAATTGCGACATTGCTACGATGATGGATCGCCGATTTAATTCAATCATTCACACGTTCAGTCGGTCATTCATTCATTCACACTCTTTCCGTTTAGAGTGGCGATCGATAAGAGTAAAGTGAATATTAAATTAACAACTACCTTTTACACGCGAATTCGTCCGCGTGATTTTATAAAATATAGCGTATGTTACTCGATGATAATATAGCTTTGTATGGGTGATAGAATTTTTAAAATCGGTCCAATAGTTTTTGAGTTTATACATTACAAACAAAAATTACACTTTGAATACACTTGAGTTTTCATAGAAATCCTAAATTTAAAACGTTTAACAGTATACCCTATGTTACTTTACGCCTTGCCTATGCGACATGAAGGGAAAGTACCTTAAATATTGTAGATAGGATATTTTTCTGAAAGAAGACTTTATGTTATTTTTAAAAGTTAGTAATACTGCATTCAAAGATTTTCTAACAATTACTTGCTTCGTCGGCAATAATATTCTTATTACTTAAGTTATTCTTATTCTTATACTATAATAAATTATATGAGTGGACCTTGTGGTGGTCTTCTGTAAAGGAATGGTTACTGCCGCCAGAGCCCTCGAACTACTAATATTTCTTATTAATTGTTAGTTTGTAACAAAAATTGATCTAATCAGGCGTTACCGGCGCCCTTTTTGTATAATGAATGTACTCTGTGTATATACTTTGATATATACACAGAGTACACACACACACACGCACAAACACACACAAACACGCACAAGCACTCATATATGATTATAAGTATATACTTATAATCATATATGCATGCATATATATGTTTATATAATTATAGATTCTTTTTTTAAATTATTCGTATGTACTTATAAATTTTAATAAGTCTACCCTTGTACTAAGGCTATATAAAAATTTAACTCTTAACTCTAGGTGGGCTTTTAAATAAATAAATAAATGCTACTGTGTATATGAGCCCTGGTGTGTGTTATAAATGTTTAGTCTGTTGCCACGTCCCCGTCTTTTGATTACAATACTTTTGAAGATGACTGTACCTACCAAATTGCATACATGGGCATTGTAAAGTCCATACTAATATTATAAATGCAAAAGTATATTTGGATATATGGATGTTTGTGACTCTTTCACGCAAAAACTACTGAACCGATCACTATGAAATTTTGCATACACGTTGTCTGGGACACCAGAAAGGACATAGGGTACCTTTCATCGTTCAACGCGGACGAAGTCGCTGGCACCAGCTAGTATAATATACTTTTTGCATATAGCAAATTATTTTGCTATTTGACAACGCCGATATGTAAGATGTCATCTTGTGTCAGTAGAGAGTTTCTTTTTTTACATAAATTATGTGAACCATGAACGCATTAATTTTCATATTCATAATTATTACGAGTAACAAGCGTTGAGGCACCTAAAATGCCACTCCTACCAAATTGTGTACATTAACGTCACTGACTTTGTCAAATAAATTGATGTTGATTATTTAACCGTGTAATTTGCATGTAATGAATAATATATATTTATAGCAAATAACTATAATTGAATATATATGTACATTATAACTTCTATAATAATAAAATTAGTGAGGCCATTACGGATACATATATAATGTAATTTAGCGCAAATTTTCTGTACTGATTGTTTCTAAACTACAAATTGAAACACTGCTAAGCGTGTTTAAATTAATTAATTTGTGTAATTTCTTTAATTCACTGATAATGTAGATTTATAGGTGGAAGATTTTTTTTTTGAGTGTATTAATTAGAAACAAAAATACAAATATTTTCTTATACTTTTTATACTCGTACTAATACACAGATTAGAATCAATGTATATAATTCAACAAATGATTATAATAAATAACATTAGTATTATTTTATTTAACATTGGAACACTAAACATTGATAAAGTTTGAAACTGAAAACCTTAAAACAATTCACCAAAAAAGTATGAAATCATAAAATCAGTTCACAACATTTTCCGATTTTTTTAAAACCGAAACAGCATTTAGAAAACGAGTTGGTAAAGTTTCAGTGTAATTGGCATCCAGACACGGCGACTTTTTAATTACCCTTCAAATACTACATAAGTTTAGTTTACGAGTTCCGCGGGTTAAGTTCCGCGCTCATTTTTATATGAACACTAGCTGGTGCCCGCGACTTCGTCCGCGTTGAACGATGAAAAGTAACCTATGTCCTTTCTGGTGACCCAGACAACGTGTATGCAAAATTTCATGGTGATCGGTTCACTAGTTTTTGCGTGAAAGAGTTACAAACATCCATACATCCAAACATACTTTCGCATTTATAATATTAGTACGGACTTTACAATGCACATATATGCACTTTGGTAGGTACAGTCAGCTTCAAAAGGATTGTAATCAAAAAACAGGGACGTGGCAACAGACTAAACATTTATAACACACACCAGGGCTCATATACACTGTAGCATATCAAAGTATATACACAGAGTACATTTATTATACAAAAAGGGCGCCGGTAACGCCTGAGTAGATCAATTTTTGTTACAAACTAACAAGTAATAAGAAATATTAGTAGTTGGAGGGCTATGGCGGCAGTAACCATTCCTACGCTTGATAGATGCAAATATTCTGTCAGCTATAAATAGACTAGGTGGAATACCGTTTAAATTTCAAGGCGGACTAAGCCGTGAGAAACAATTAGTTTTATTCAAAATTAAATACTTCAGAAGAGCCTTACAGGATCTCTGCCTGTAAAAGGCTAATTTATTACTGTCATAAGATTCGTGAACATTCATTACTCTATTACCCAACTGTCAATGTCAAATTGACATTACATCTCACAGTCTGTACCTGTGGCAATACAGAGTACTTTTTATACTGCCATTTAAAAAAGCCATGCAACATTTTAACGCTCCAATATTTGTTAATATTACAAATATAATGTGAGCACTCAGCCGTGAACAAACTCACCTAAATTACGAGCGCACAGTGTAAACAGTTATATGAATTGATAACAAAAGCAGAAATATAATTATTTATAGTGCATATAGTACGAAAAATGATTTAGTTAAACATTGTACTAACTTGTTAAACTTGTATTTTTTTGTCAGGCTAAGTATGAATAATATGATATGAAAACCGTGGTCAATAGTTTGAAATTATTATATTAATAAACAAAAACAAAATAAATAAAAAGTACTAGTTTTGTCTTTGCCTATTTAAATACATTTAGAAAACAAATTAAGACAAAATTATTATACCAAGCAACCATCGAAGTACTACAACAATGGAATTTGCGTCACAAATGCCAAAGCGGCACATAAAAAGTACGCCTAAAACGAAATCATGGCGGAATTTTGCCTTCACACATCGCGATGGTAAAAGGAAAGTTCTACTATTGATTTTAAACTCCAATGTGTTGACGTAAAGTTACATTTTCTTTAAATGACAGACGTTTGGTTGGTTTTAAATGACAGATGACAGAGTTGATGTCACTTTTAAATGTTCCATAAAGTTATTAGTGTTTTGTATGGCGTGCAAAATCCATAGTTTTAGTACATTGATGACTATTACCTATTATTTGGTTAAGTGCGATTTTTCCATACTTTGTTAGTATTTGACATCGCTGTTAAGTCATTTAACAGACGTTTACAGTATGCGAGTGACATCGTTAAATGACTTAACAGCGATTACTTAAAATAATTCGTTATTTAATAAGTAACTATGTCTAACGGAGGTGGTTACTGCCGCCAGACGGGCTGCCCAAATGACTGCGAAACGCAATATCCCACTACTTTCGAGATTCACACTAGAGTTAATTTCGAAAAGTTCATTTCCAAAGTTGACTACCGGGAATCGAACTCGGCTATCGTACTTTTGTTTTATGTAGGTAACCAATGTAAATAATAAAAAAAATCACTTAGGTACTTAATTGCCTTAGGGCCTCTTTCACCATGTGTCAAGTAAAGTAGGCTAACCGCCATTTAAAGTCATCGGTAACCGGGAGTGATGGAGATGATATACATTTGTTTGTACGATAAAAGTCCCAAACATTAAAAACAAAATAATAAAAAAAATCTCCTATTTCGAAGGATGCATTAAACCGAGTGTATAATTTAATAAAAAATAAAATTATTTCTAAAAGTAACTAATCAACACTTCACTTGTAGTTGGTGAAAGAGACCCTTAGGTAACTAATTCTCTACAAGTTATTACTCCTATAATTTTGTTAGGCGTTGATTTTGAGGTCGTACTTTAGAGATTCATTAGGTACCAATTCAGTTAAATAAAATGTTCAAATGCCACAGATTAATGAATAGGCAGTAAGTAACTAATTATTGGAATGTAATTAGTGTTACAGTACATAATAGTAGGCTTTCAAAACACTGGCCTGAATTCATTAGAGTAATGTTATACCATTCACTGATCCGTTCAAACATTCATTCTCTATAGTTCATTCAATACATGTTTTGGGAAGATAAATTAATCAGTTGTTGGTAATATTTTTGTCTGTCTTAAAATATATTCATCGGTTTATATGTACAGTCAGGGTACGAATACCTTCGTCAGTTTTCAAAGTCATTCTTTTATCAAGTCGTAGTCTCTTAGAACCTTTTGAAAATAAGCAGACAACTAACAGATGTTTGAAATGAAATTTAGACATGTGCAATGATGATTGGCCCCGTGCAAGCAAATTTCGACTTATGACGAACCTTTTCTTACCCCGACTGTACACTAGCAGGAATAATGTAAAATATGAAAACCTGAAGAAAATATCTGACATTTTTATCGATGTTACGACAGTGTGGTGTCGACACATTTTTTAAAAAAATTTTTTAGACGATTCTTCGAGAGGAAGAAAAAGTATCCTATATGTTAATCCAGATAGTATCCGATCGATGTCTATCGTTGTACCAAATTTCATCCAGATCCGTTCAGCCATTTTTGCTTTAGGTACTGCGGAATATAAACCCAAAAACTCTGAACATGCAAACTTCCAGTGCAAGGTGTCAGAGATAAGTTTCTTATATGTATATAAACAGACGAGACAATAAAATACAGATAATAATATATCAAAATAAATATTCAAAATAGAAAAGGTGTCAAGGGCTAAGTTTTAAATTAAAAATAACGCGAGACCGGACCGTAACTAGAATCGTAAACCGCCGTAATAAATCTTGGACGGAGAGAGCTCAAGATACATTGGTATCAACTTTAAATAAAACAAATAGCTGAACAGAACCGTAATGGATAGTATCGTTGCCGTATTTTACATTACACAATGCTTAAGTATATTTTCGAGTAGTTTATAGCTAAAAATTGGTCCATAAATTGAAGTTAATCAGCATGTATTACTCCGATTTTTCTTATCCGTGAAAATAATTTAATACTAACAGTTGCACGCGACTTCGCCCGCGTTTTGTTTATAAAATACTGCCTATGTTACTCGCTGATAATGTAGCTTTCTATAGGTAAAAGAGTTTCAAAAATCGATGCACTAGTCTTAGAGTTTATTCATTACAAACAAAAATACAAACATACATAGTGTTAGAAAAAGGCACTTTTCTAACAATTAGAAAAGTGTTTCTTACGGGTGGTTACTGTAAGCAAATTCTGCCCTAACAATACAAAAAAGCTTTTTTCTTTTAATAAAAATGAAATAAAAACGCAAATTAAGACCGAAAATATAAATAAGCGTAAAAAACAATTGAGTTAAAACATAACTGCTGGAAAAACTCTTTCTAATAAAACAAGCCTTAAGAAAAAACTCGTGGAAAGCTAAAAATGGCGTGAAATGGCCTCGAACCACGCCCTTGAGCGGAATTCATTAAAACTGCTTTAAGAAAATTAGGAAACTTTGACAAATCATTAATCTTTCGCCGAGAAAAATATACGATGAATATTCTCGACTTGTTTTTGGGGACGTTATAGATTTTTCGTACAATAAAACATTTCAAATACTTAGATACAGATTTATAGTATATACCCAGAACTGGGATTTAGCGAAGTAGCCCATTTCAGGGATGACAAAGACTATTTCTTCTTCTTCAGGTACTGGATAGGTGAGCGATAATAAAGTATAGACGAGCTCGTAAACAGTTTTATTTTGCAAGTACCCTACATCACAAAGTCAAGTTAACAAGCTAAGAAATAACAAGACAGCGTACGCTACACGTTCCGCGCATCAGAACTTGAAGTTACTTGACGAGATATCTTTAAAAATTCACAACTTTGCTACGTACATAGTATTCTGCATACAAGCTTCAGTAACACATTTACTAATCATTATATATTTTGCAGAACAAAGATAAAAAATTTGTGTTAAAGTTTTTTTAGAATTTATTAACATAATATTTAGAATTTTTAGGATTTTTCAACATTTCAACATAATATATTTTTTAAATAATGTTAATGTTCACATGTTTCGTAGTTGAAACATTTTTAGAAGGACCAAAAACATGATAACTGCTCTTCATAAATGTCATAAATAATTATGACAAACATAAGTTTTTAAAAATGCGCCAAGTGTTTCGAATTTCACCGGAAACTTCTAAATGGAATCACTTCATAATAACAATACACAAATCGATAACTATATTTATTTATTTATTTAAAAAGGCTTACCAACTAAAGACATACTTAATCATAATATACAACACTCACAGAAAAGAACATCACAAGTATGAATTTAAATTATAGGAAAGCACAACATTAGATATTTGAGATTAATTAAATTATATTAAATTATAAATGTATCAACAAATGTCAGTGAGATCAAAAAACTATATGTTTTATACAAGCTTTATATCTATACTAATATTATAAAGAGGTAAAGTTTGTATGTTTGTTTGTTAGTTAGCATGTAGAAGGTAACCTTGGATAGTTAGTATAGAATTTCTATCTATCTAAAAAAAAACACTTGAAAAAAGCATACTGTTAGGCGTCAATGTATGTAAAACAATGTAAACTCGTATCTTTTATTTTTCAACGCGAACGAAATCGCTGGCACCAGTTTTCGATATAAAAATCCATATATTTGGAGCTATATTAGTATTTATACAGTGGGAGGTCATCCATAATTGGATATAATTAAAATATAAGGTGCTCTGTCGTAGCATTGGAATTCAATGTAACAAGGGTTCAAAGTATAATGGTTTATTTTCGAACATGCCTTTCAACATTTCTCTCGTTTACAACTTTGAAGTTATTTATTTAGTAAGTTTTTTTTTTCATAATGACATGGTTAAACTGTTTTGTAGAGATTTATGTTTATTTTTAAGTTCGTTTTTGCAAGGTTCTCTTGGAAGATTCTATTTGTGTAGTAATATTTATTCCTCATTTTAACGACGTAAAGTTTTGAGGATACTTTTATTGGACTTTTAATACTTTTTCATCTGAAAAATTATTTTCGCATTTAGATTTATAAATTTAAAAAACATTTTTATTGTACCTATTGGGGAAAGAAAGTAATTTCTGTTTTTCAGTGTGAAATAAAACTAATTAACACTTTCTATACAAAAAAATAATTTTATTTAATTGTTATGTGTGATTGATATATTTAATTGTTTTATAGTTTCGCGTATAGTTATCGATTGATGCCTTAAAAGTGCAGTTCAATTCCCGGGGTGTGGCAAGCGTATTTTCAAAAATCTTTGAATGTATTATAGTTTTGAGTCTTTTAAAAAAATGTTTCCTTTGAGATCACCAGTATTTAGAGTTGCTACTTTCCCTGCAGGTACGGTGAAGAAAATTTACCCTAATGAAACCATAGTTTATAAAGTATTATTTATAGTTATCAATTATCAATCACGTATAAACGTTATAAAGCTTATCAATTATCACAAGTTGACCTTATTTACTTAATGAACATAATTTATTCTGTATTTCTTTACTTTGAAGTAATTATAATAGACTTCATGTGGATTTATGTAAGAATATTTTCAGTGTCGTGCTTATTTAGGCTTAAAAGGAAAGAGATGTGTAATTAAGACAATTATAGGACGAAAAATCACAGAATGGGCTTCAAGGGAGTCATTACGTAGGTTTATTTACACTAAC
The DNA here is from genome assembly GCA_944738685.1 of Synanthedon myopaeformis. Taxonomy (NCBI): domain Eukaryota; kingdom Metazoa; phylum Arthropoda; class Insecta; order Lepidoptera; family Sesiidae; genus Synanthedon; species Synanthedon myopaeformis. The sequence goes on from OX122939.1 coordinate 5,747,268, forward strand.
TCCCGTTTCTGTTTTTTCAGGCTCCAACACCAGCTTTGAAAATGTATGTGAAATGTCTAATCAGGGTACGAAAACCTTCGTCAGTTTTCAAATTCATGCTTATGTACATTTAGCTTCAAGTCGTAGACAATTAGCCCATTTTGTTATTGTAGACAACTCAAGTGTACGGTAAAAACATAATTGAGTTTATAGTACACCTAAACTGTGTACCACCAATTGTATTTTTTTTGTGTAAATAAAGTAATTTCCCTATCACTTGCCAATCCCTTATCCCGATGTTTGGCAGGACGGCGTGAAGAAACACCGTGGGGTTAGTGGGTAGAAGTCCCACATACCCCGCCGATCTCCCCATGGTCGGTGGGGATCTGGTTCGCAGATTTTCCCACGTAAAAAAAATAAGATATGTGACGTTGCTTGTGTTATAGGCGACGGTATCATCAAGTGAGACGTCAGCCTGTCTGTTGACCTTAACATAAACAAACAATGTATTCCAAAAAACACAATATATTCACAATACAAACTCAACAGACAAACGTCAGATGAAGTTTTACTTTTGCATTAATATATTAGTGTAGACATTCCGCCAGCGAGTTCTGCCAGACTATTTCGGAATAAACTCCAATCGGAGCTAGGTAATAACAATTCCACAAATCCATTTAAAAATGAAGGGATTTTCTAACTGCGCCCGCAAACCGAATCTGGATACGATTAAAAGCTAAACCGTGCTGAAACAAATGGATTAGTTATACACAACTTTGACGTGTTGGTGTCAGGAATAGCTCTGCAATAACGTCCATGCAATTTTATTACATTCGGAGAACAATATAATAGTAGCAATATAGACAAATCAAATTTATACAGTTTTCGCATATTTCTGTGACTTGATACGCTGATATGTAAGTAATAGTGTAAGTGTGTGTGTGTGTGTGTGTTTGTGTGTGGAGTAGCATTATCTATATAAGTTGTGTAGCTTTTACATTAGTCAAATTTCATAATGAAATAAGTGTTTAGATAATGAATATTTAATTTAAGTAACAGTCTTTAATAAAGATTCGGTTTCATTATAATTGAAGATCTTGAGCCAGTCTGTCAGGGCTTTTTTGCAATTATAGTGTGTCATAGGATAAATATTAAGTTTCTTATTTAATTTGTTATATAAATAAGAAGTTTGAGTAATATATAGTCTTCGAGCAAAGGCGGTTTTTACAATTTTTGATTGAACAATCATATCATTTCTTCTCTTTTTAATTATACATTTAATATATAATTTTAATTATATATTTAATATATACAAATCTTCTCTTTTTACAATATTTGTATGGATAACAAAATGTTATTATGTTAAAAATGCTAAACCTTTTTTGTTTAATTTGAATTTAAATAAAAACAATTAATAGATTTTTAGTTTCATTTTAGATACCCTATCTTAATTTTTCTACAAAATTTCACGATCAAGGCTTACGTAGATAACAATCTCTAACGTGTCATCCATTAAACAACTGGAAAAGAGTCATAAAAGCGAATCAAAGACCGAAACAACTACAATATCTCATGTCCAGTTCAAGCCCGATGGGAACGATATTGAGATACTATTTTAAACTGACCTCCCCTCCCCTCCGCGAAACCTTTCTTACGTTTGCAGATAGTAGAGCATGGTAATGTTTGGAGGGTCATTGTAAATTGGCGATCATACAACCAACATATCTTGATCTCTAAGTTGAAGCGTAAGGCGGTTGTGATTATAGTATAGTTGGAGGTCTACAGTACGCAGTCACGTTTGGTTTACAGAAGATTTGGCTTTATTGTTGATGCTGTTGTTATATTTCTTAGCAAATGCGACCGTTCTGTGCGCCGATATCTTTATTTTCTTACCCTTTTGGCTCGTAAACGTTTTAGCTTTATATTCCGTTACTCGCACTGACCACTTTATTAATGTATAGGGATTTACAGTTTATAAAACTATATAAGTACTTAATCAATTGTATAAATCATTCAACTTTTAGTTGGAAAGTGAGTCAAGTGGTTTACGAGGTCTCCTGATACAAGTATTTTTATACTTAATAGGAGTACCCCTACACCATTTTTGTACCTAGGCTTATAAGCCTAGGTACATTTCTTAAGAAATGAAAATATAAAAAAGGCACACTGCGATCCGCAATCATTTTAGTCGGTGATTTTTGGACACATTAATTCCTACAGTTCTCTTCTCTTGTCTTGAATAAAGTTTAGGTTTATTAGAAACCTGTGTTAGATTTTTCTCCCTTTCCCGAAAAAATAATTACGAGAAGTAGGGGGTAAAATATTTAATTGTTTTAAACTACTCTCGTATATTGTATTGTACTAAAAAATTTTTTTTTTTTTGAGTTGGTTTTGTATGCTTTCACGCTTTAACTTCTCAACCGATTATTATGAAATTTTGAATACGCATTGTAAAACATACAGAAAAGGAAATAGAGTACTTTTCATCCAAAAAAAAGTACTGTTTCCTAGGGATCATCTAAAAATGGACATATGAAATTCAACACTTGACAAAAGTATATGAGCATTATACTACTAATAAAAGACAAAGAGGTGCGGACTAAGTCGCGAGTAAAAGCTAGTTGTCTATACTATAATAATATTATAAAGAGAAAAGATTTGTATGTTTGTAATAAATAAACTCAAAAACTAGTGGACCGATATTGAAAATTCTTTCACCTATAGAAAGCTACATTATCAGCAAGTAACAAAGGCTACATTTTATAAAGTTACGCGGACGAAGTCGTTTGCAACTGCTAGTATAATATAAAACTAGTCTCCAAGTCGTCAGGAATGAATTTAGAAATGTCGCATCCATGGACAGTTTTATCCGTCTGCAGTAATACCATTAGCAATACTAGAGCCGTAATGAAACCGAACAATAAACTTTTATAATGCAATTTAAACGCTCTGTCTATACAAGTACGGTGTACATTCCAACGTTTTACTATCAAAGGCTTTGTAAATTGTTACCATCGAGACGTTTTATGGTGTCTAGTAAGTTCTTCGCTTTAGAAAATAACTTAAACTAGCTGGTGCTCGCGACTTCGTCCGCGTTGAAAATAAAAAAAGCAATGTAACGCTTAACCTCGTGTTGCTATAACACTTTGGCCAGGCGTTAGTTTTTTATTTTTTATTGATCCCTCGGGAATAGTCTATTTTTTCTGGATGAAAGATACCCTATGTCGTTTCTGGTGTCTCAGACACGTTATGAGTTACGTGATACCAAAAACGCGATTTAGCGTGTTAATCATAATCATAATCATTTATTTATTTGCCTAATATAGGTTATAATTGTTTTACAAAATATAATAAATCTCGCCAAATTCTACCCTTTGATTGTGTGCAAATATTTTAAGTAAGTAAACTAAATAAATCAAATAAATCATTAACATTAATAATTAGTTCACTTATTAATAGGTACCTACGATTTAATAATCGTAGTTCCCCGTAAAAATAGCTTTTTTGAGCATTAAATCCTGTCACTAAAGAAATCATGAATGGTGTATTAAACCCTTTCGACCAACGCTGTCTTAAGATTCCTTTTAAAAATCTCCTATTTCTTTGTTCTATAATTTTATTGATAAATTGTTATATATTGTTATTGCACAAATTGATAGAAAGTTTTCGCCTGTCGCAAGTTGGTCGCAAGTTGGTCGCAAGTTGGTCGCAAGTTGGTCGCAAGTTGGTCGCAAATTGGTCGCAAGTCGTCTGCTGTTAGATAATAAGGCAGAGGAGCATGTTTTCGCGCCGGTTAAACCCTAAATTTATGCCAGCCATCCACCAGGGCATTTATTAATGACTCAGCCATTCGAGATAAAGGAAGTTTTTCAGGAAAAATGTCCCTTCATTTAAGGTAATCGGTTCTTCGCAGACGCGACGTTTTCGTTTCAAATTTTAAATTTGGAATGCATAATTTAACGATGATTTACTCGCGTTTTTTTTTTCTGTTTATTGTGTTTTTTTTTGCGAGCAAAAATTTATTATTTTGGCGCTTTTTATATAGCTCGTTCACTAATTTTTTAGTTAAACATATTTTACTGACTGGCTTTTGCTTGCGACTTCGTCCGCGCCCCTTTCCTTACAATTTGACACGACAAATTTGACACAAAGGTACACACACACACACACGCGCGCGCGCGCGCGCGCGCGTACGTCAAACTTATAACACCCTGTTTTTGCGTCGGTTTTTTTTTTTTATTTTTTTTTTTTTTTCTTTAAATAAAAAAATAAAAAAAACATGTAACGTTTTTCTCAATTGGCTCAGTAACACCATGTAATATTTTTCGGGTGTACGGGAGTATTTATAATGAGCAGTTAAAATCTATATTTTATATGAATAAACTCAAACACTATTTTAAAAATTCATTCACCTATAAAAAGCTATATTACCAGAGTATAGTATAGTATATATACTCTGGTATATAATATATATATATTATATATATACAATAAATATATATATTTGTATATAATTTATATTTATAACTTATGAGTACGTGGATTATTTACTTTTTTTTAAATTTATATATATATTTGAATTTAAGGTTTAATATATAAACATATATATATGACTACATTTTATAATGTTACGCGGACGAAGCTAAGTTATAGAATAAAAATGAGTTTGATAACTTAAAAGTTTATCTTATTTTTTTTTTGAACACAGAACCACGCCTCGGAAGTTGGAGGGAATCATGAAAAGTTTTTTTCCTTACGAAAGCCTTCGAGCATACTTCAGCGGAACACAGAAGTTCGTTTACCTGAAACAGAAAAAGAAAAATTTTATTTGAATAATCAAATGGAACAATTTGAAAGATGATTTTTAAAGGCTCCGTTGCTAGGTAACTATTTTTTTTAATTATTATTTTTTTTTTTTTATATAAATACATAGTATTTTTTTTTTAAAATATTTATGTATTTTATTTTTAACAAACCTCGATCAGCATTACAATGACATAAAAAAAAATTAATTAAATTTATATGTATATTGACTATTATTAGTTTTTGGCAGTGTTTAAATTTAATAATACACGTTTTTTTTGTGTATACTAGCTGCTGCCCGCGACTTCGTACGCGCTGAAAAAATAAAAAAATATTATTACTAGCCGGTGCCCGCGACTTAGTCCGCGTTGAACGATGAAAGGTACCCTATGTCCTTTCTGTTGTCTCAGACAACCTGTATGCAAAATTTCATAGTGATCGGTTCAGTAGTTTTTGCGTGAAAGAGTCACAAACATCCAAACATCCGAACATACTTTCGCATTTATAATATTAGATGAAAGGTACCCTATGTCCTCTCTGTTGTACCAGACAACGTGTACGCAAAATTTCATGGCGATCGGTTCAGTAGTTTTTGCGTGAAAGAGTCACAAACATCCATACATCCAAACATACTTTCGCATTTATAATATTAGTACGGATACATATAAGTAATCAAAGATGCTTGATCTCTTATTGCTATAACACTGGCCAGGCGTTAGTTTTTTATTATATTTTAGATGATCCCTCGGGAACATCACTTTTTTCTGGATGAAAGGTGTCCTTTCTTCCTTCCACATCCCCGACGATGTGTATGCAAAATTTTATGATGATCAGTTGAGTAGTTAAGGCGTGAAAAGGTAACAGATAGAGTTACTTTCACATTTGTAATATTAAAAAAGCATGATAAGGTACATAAGTTGATTTAAATAAAATTTGAAAATATTTACTATTAATCACTCAGGTGTTATTGGTTTCGTTACATCTGTACGTTACAGGTTTCTATTTGATTAAATGTTTTAGTATTATCGTGTAATGGACAATCAAATAAAAATGTCCGATGACTTAAAAAATTACTGCTCATTCTGTTTGCAACAACCGGTAGAAAGATTATTTAGTTGTCATCTCGCACGATTTTATTTTGTACGAAATGTGCGAAAGGCCACCTTGAAATTTTCTGCAAGTTTTTTTTTTTTTTTTTTCTCTTTATTCAGGAAACAAACAGTCATTATACATAATTTTTTGCAATATACATAAATATTTAAAGACTTAGAGTTCCATACATAAAACAAAATAAACATTAAACAAAATAGATACATAGGTACTATGAACAAAAACAGAACTGAAATATTCATTAAATAAATTACAAGTGTCTTCGCCACAATTAGAAACACGCTGGTTTAAAGAAACTACTTGAGGAATTTGATTGGAAGGTGATTTTGAATTTACATAACGCCAGAAAAGTTTGGGGCACTTTTTAATGTTATCTTCACTCAGTCTTATAAAATTTCGATATTCAGTACTTTGAAGTTTTGACTCTCTCTTTCGAAGAGTACAGAATGTTTGAAAGTCCAATGGATTTCCATATCGCTTCCACCTGGTGTGGTATTTTCTCTTTTCTCTAGTTAATTTAATAAGTGGGATAGTATACCAAGGCGGGTAACGAGCGGTATTGGTCGATTTACGAGTAGGGATATGTTTATCAATTATTTCATTAATCGTGTCATAAAATATATGTACTCTGGAATCAATATTATTACTGGATGTGATTAATTTAGAAATTCAAATTCAAAGAGTTGTTCAAATAAATAGGGTTAGTAAAAATCTGTGTGAGGCAATCGAGATAGAACAGTTTAACAGAACTCTCAATTAACTAAGAATAAATTACAGTTTAGTAGGCAGAGTTCGTCTACCTTTGCCGGGGTCAATTGCACGATGGTACGTTAAAACATTCGCTTAACTATTTGTTTAATATTTAATCTTGTGTCATTCGAGGTCGTTTTAACATACAGAGACTATGAACGGTTATTAATGTAAAGTAATGGTTTGGGAAGTTTGGGTTAAAGTAATTATTGTTTTATTGAATTTTTTTTAAAAAATAAAATTGAAATAAATCAATGCCATAATAATTTCAATTCGAAATACATCTATGCATTTTATTTAATATCGTGAAACTAAAGTTATTAAACATATGCAGTATAATCATTGTACAATAAGTATAAATTTGAATACTTATTTTTGAGTATAAATAGTTTGAATCAAATCGGATTTTTCTTCATAAAAAAAAATTAAATAACAGACACTAACAGGATGATTAACCCACAAATTGGCATAGTAATAAATTGGGATAGAGAAATTAGTTCTAGCACTAAAAATATTCTTCTACGGTGATTATAAATAGTCGTATTAATTATAAAGTTAGGCCTTTCGTATTAAATATTTTTTTTAGTACCTACATTTTTTTTATAAAAGATGGGTTTGCTCTTGACCAACAACCAACTGTGTAGCAAGGATGAGGCCTAAGATGGAGCGAACCTCATTCTCAACCCAGAAGATGCCTATTCACTCCAACTTTGAAAACATTTAGGTTATATGAGCTCAGGAGTTCCAAACCTTTGGCAGTGCGCATTATAAAAGATGTTTTAAATACCGCTATTGCCTTTTTAATGTGGCAATCAATATTCAATGTCTCCAATACACATAATTCAAATAATTAAGTCTAAACACGAGGAAAAACGAGTGAACTTGACTAAACGGTGTACCATTTAACCGTTGTTAAACCCCTGTAATTGTATTTAATCGACCGCGGTGCCACCGAACCGAATACATTAACGGAGACAATAGAGTTTCCCATGAGCCGGTTACCTACGAATCTATGGTTGTGTATTATTTCCACTAAGTTTACATTATAAAGGTGATCATTAATTTTGTGTACATATTACTTTGTACTGATATAATTGATCAGAAGGTCAAACAACGTCATTCCAAACAAAACCAGAGTCTGTCTAACTAACCTGTCCTGTCTGTCTATCTGTCTGAAAATTTAGCATCAACCAGGCGAGTTATTCGACTACTCGTCCGAATTTATCTCGCCCGGATGGGCGAGTTATCGTGTTTAATTTTTACCTATTATTTTCATTAGACAAATCAATGAGTGATTCTTTACAGTTGAACATAAAAACTTAATAAAATATTAATGTGGAAACTAGATATTGCTTTTAAATAAAACAAGTTGTTAGTATAAATCACTATAATATTTTAACATTCTAAAAATTTTCAAAAAAAAATAAAGGAACTATAGAAATTTGAATTTCGTATGAAATATTTACTGACATTAATAACTTCAGTAAAACAACAATTAAAATTGACAAACAAATTGTTAAACATAAAAAGCGGAGGACTTAACAATAAATCACTGATAATAAAGCGAAGTATCTCTACGTAGTTATAAATTATTCGAAGAATCCTCTTTCCTAAGAGGAGCTCATTTTGTTTCCCAAATGACTCTCAATACAAAATCAATGACTTTTTAAGGTATCAGACTTTTCCTGCCTCCCACACTTTCTCTGGCCCAAGTTAAAAGCGGACAGCGTGCGCTCGTTAAAATTTTATCACCCTTATTTTTATGATGCCAATCGAAAGAATGGACAAAAAAATAATTATTCTTCTGAAGTAATATACTAATCTTAAAAGACGTTTGATCTTAAAATCTTAAAAGAATAACGTAAAATGTTTGATTCAAATTTCAAGAATATTATTTATTGCCATCGAAGCAAGTAATTTTAAAAAAATCTTTGAATGAATATTAACTTTTAAAAATAACAATTTAAAAATAACATTAAGGAGTTCACAAACAGACGGTTATTTTTAAACAGCTGTTTAATAATATTTTGTTGTTCAAAATCGCTAAAATGCGGGTTAAACGCCCTAAACATCTGATTAAACATCTATTTTGCTGATGGTGATCAACAAAATATTATTAAACGGCTGTTTAAATTTTAATCAGCTGTTTAAAAATAACCATCTGTTGGTGAACTCGAGCCTTAGTCTTCTTTCAGCAAAAATCCTATCTACGATATTTAAAGTACTTTCCCTTCATGTCGCATAGTCTTGAAACGCCCTGTATAAACATTGATAGAATAATCGAAAAGTAGCACTGCACTGTGGTTTGAGACATTTTTATTCATCGAAAACATTAATATTTATTATAGAATTTAGGAAAAAAAATTTTTTTTCCAATGTTACTATTACAGTAACAAAATGAGTCAACACGTTATCGCTCGCGTTTTGTAACTTGTACCGCGCATTTCCTGTGACGTCTAAATGAGCGTTATTCAAAATGCTCTTTGAGTCTTAAGGAAATCGCTTTATCTTATTTGTGAATTGTGACATCGATTCTTTTTATTGCGTCTCTTCTTAAATGAGGCGGTGAAGTACATTTTTAGAGATGGAATGTTCTCGTACATTTTAGCTTCGTTAAAGGATGATGTCAGATAAAATTACTGAACATAAGGTATTACAATTGTATTTTCATATTTATAAAATATTTGAATTTATTGTAATAAGAAATGGCTCTAAATTGAATGATTTATTTGCCCTTTTTCTTTTTTATGTTAAGGTCAACAGACAGGCTGAAGGTCCACTTGATGGTAAGCTACCGTCGTCTATAACACAAGCAACGTGAGACGTGCTGCAAGTGCGCTGCCGACCATTGTAGAATTGAGCATATGGGCAAATGGGCTTTAGAATACCTTATACTCATTCAATGAAACACAAGAGCACACATATTATTATTTAAGGAAGTGGTTACTGTCGCCAGACGGGATGCCCAAATGACTGCGAAAAAGTACTGCGAAAAATATTTACATGACACTGCAGCATCAAATTCTTTGAGGAATTCTTTGAGCGTGTTCATCTCGATATTTTGAAGAAAGCTCTGACTCTGAGCTTTCTTCAGACTTTTAAAAAATATATAGAGAGAGTTTTCATACTAAAATTTAATTTTTTTAAAAACCTATATTTTTTGAATTATTTTTTTTCATTTTTTGGAGCTTTTATGTATGTACTATGTTTTTTTTTTTGTTAATAAGTGCGTAACCTCACCATCAACTCTAACGAAAGACCAGCGCAGGTTTCTACAACCTGCTTTATGCTGAGTTGGAGCCGGTTTGTGGCAGGGGACGTTTAAGTTTGTGTGTGTCTTTTAAGTTTGTATATAAATCTATGTCCTTTGTTGCAAATAAAATTTTATTCTATTCTATTCTATATTGGTCAACTCGAAGTTAGTGTGACTGTCCTATTAGTCAGTAGTTTCAAAGACTTCTTACAAACAAACAAATCTAATCTCTCTATAAGGTTTAGTATAGAGTACGTATATCTGTAATATATATTAATTAATATTATAAATGCGAAAGTATGTTTGGATGTATGGATGTTTGTGACTCTTTCACGCAAAAACTAGTGAACCGATCACTATGAAATTTTATATACACGTTGTCTGGGACATCAGAAAGGACATAGGGTACCTTTCATCCAGAAAAAAAGGACTATTCCCGAGGGATAAATAAAAAATAAAAAACTGACGCCTGGCCAAAGTGTTATAGCAATACGAGGTCAAGCGTTATATTGCTTTTTTTTAACTATAAAACACATCTCTGAAGTAATCACGAATATCTTTCGGACTAAGTACACTAATAAGAATTTTTCTTTTTTAATTCAATTTTTTTTTAAGTTTCTATTCAACTAAGTATTATTTTTCTAAATAGATACTCAGAATAATTCAAAACTATTAACGTTTCCCATCATGCGCAACAACACAAATACTTAGTGCGTATAAATAACATAATTTCTCAGTAAAAATTGACACACACAAAAAAAAATCTAATTTCATATTGATGAACTTATGGGAAAACTTTAACCTCTTTAACACGATTTGAAATTTTACAAAAGTGAATCTTATTCGTGCACGAATAGCGTTTATAATTATAAAATTCAGTGTCGACGTGTCGGCTTTAAACGATAGTAAGCTCTATTTGAATGAGCGTAGAGTTTAAATTTGTCTCGAATACGTAAGTATGAGCCGTGGGAGATTTTCACACAATAGTCTTTAGTTTTCTATGACCTTCGTGTTTCGGTTCGTTGAACCGGAATCCAACTGTGACTGCATTGCATTGGAGATATTATTGGAATTAAGATTTGGTCTAGTGGCTAGTAACCAAACGGTCGCTAGTTCGAATCCCGCTAGAGGCAAATGTTTATGTGTTAACAATTTTACCTTTGTATCTGAGTCTTGGATGTTTTATATTTATAATATGTATGTATATACAAAAAAAAAGTAATCTATATATTATATCAACTTTCTGGTATCAAATAATACCAAGCATTAGTTGCTTAGTGTGGAACTAGATCGTGCTGTGTGGAATGTGTGAATATATTTATTTATTTATACTAAAAATAATAATTTCTAATAAATAGTTATAAATATTTTTTCTTATTTTTTTTCTATTTTTTCATTATTGAATAATTATTTCTCTGAATTATTAATTGGTATTTTTGTTTTATTGACTTGATTGGTTTTATGTTACTGATTGATTATAGTAAATATGTAAGTTGATTTTAGGTATTTGTATTTTTGATCTCATTGATATTTGTTAATTCATTTATATGAATTAACATATGTGTATACTGTGTGTTAGGGACAGCCATGAAAAGTATAGAATAGTGATTAAAAGTGACTTATAGAACTAGTGGATTATGTAAATAGATAAATAGTGTTAGAAAGAGACAAATACAGTGAAACGGAAAACACTAATAATACATATTATTTCGGGCGGTTGTGTAAACTTTGTTCGACGCATGTCACAACCGCCACTAGTTCTGTAAGCAAATATTGTAATATAGATAGGCCATTTTTTGTAAATAGTTAGTCTTCTTCTTGCTCCGGCATAATAAAGACCATTGTACCAGTACAAACTTGTTTGGAACATACAAACCCTCTCCTCCTCGACTAACCATCGAACGGCTGACCAGTGAGCCCTCCTTAGCCGGAGGCCCTGCCCACTCAGTAAGCCATAACAGCCAGGCCTAATCAAATACGCGGGTGCTACAGGCCCGTACACTGTGTATACTGTGATTAAGTATGTCTTTAGTTGGTAAGCCTTTTTAAATAAATAAATAAATAAATAAATAAATAAATAAGTGTATTATTTTAAAAGAATACGACCTTTTATAATGCGCACTGCCAAGGTTTGGCGTCTGTTTTCCAAGTTGGAGTGAATAGGCATCTTCTGGGTTGAGAATGAGGTTCGCTCCATCTTAGGCCTCACCCTTGCTACACAGTTGGTTATTGGCCAAGAGCAAACCCATCTTTAATAAAACCTTAATGTTTTGTTAAAACTTTCAGATATTTTTCGGCACAACTATTATTATAAATAAACGATGAAGAGTCGCGTCCTTTAGACGGTCATCAATGAGTGACGTCCTCTTCAAACGGCCTGTGTAAACTGATGAAACTATGGACGCTTATATTTAAGCCTGTGGCAAACATCTGTCATTGCACAATATGTTATTCTGTGTATAGAAGCAGCGCGCTCTCTCGTCCTTTGTGCGTAAAGTGATTGTCATACCGTTTGTTAAATATATTTCTAAATTTAATAAATTACTATCCTCTCAAGTGGCGTGCTTTATTTAATAAAACCTTAATGTTTTGTTAAAACTTTCAGATATTCTTCGGCACAACTATTATTATAAATAAAGGATGAAGAGTCGCGTCCTTTAGAGGGTCAGCAATGAGTGACGTCCTCTTCAAACGGCCTGTGTAAACTGATGAAACTATGGACGCTTATATTTGAGCCTGTGGCAAACATCTGTCATTGCACAATATGTTATTCTGTGTATAGAAGCAGCGCGCTCTCTCGTCCTTTGTGCGTAAAGTGATTGTCATACCGTTTGTTAAATATATTTCTAAATTTAATAAATTACTATCCTCTCAAGTGGCGTGCTTTATTTAATAAAACCTTAATGTTTTGTTAAAACTTTCAGATATTCTTCGGCACAACTATTATTATAAATAAAGGATGAAGAGTCGCGTCCTTTAGAGGGTCAGCAATGAGTGACGTCCTCTTCAAACGGCCTGTGTAAACTGATGAAACTATGGACGCTTATATTTGAGCCTGTGGCAAACATCTGTCATTGCACAATATGTTATTCTGTGTATAGAAGCAGCGCGCTCTCTCGTCCTTTGTGCGTAAAGTGATTGTCATACCGTTTGTTAAATATATTTCTAAATTTAATAAATTACTATCCTCTCAAGTGGCGTGCTTTATTTAATAAAACCTTAATGTTGTGTTAAAACTTTCAGATATTCTTCGGCACAACTATTATTATAAATAAAGGATGAAGAGTCGCATCCTTTAGAGGGTCAGCAATGAGTGACGTCCTCTTCAAACGGCCTGTGTAAACTGATGAAACTATGGACGCTTATATTTTGAGCCTGTGGCAAACACCTGTCATTGCACAATATGTTATTCTGTGTATAGAAGCAGCGCGCTCTCTCGTCCTTTGTGCGTAAAGTGATTGTCATACCGTTTGTTAAATATAATTCTAAATTCAATAAATTGCTATCCTCTCAAGTGCCGTGCTATATTTCATAAAACCTTAATGTTGTGTTAAAACTTTCAGATATTCTTCGGCACAACTATTAGTATAAATAAAGGATGAAGAGTCGCGTCCTTCGGAGGGTCAGCAATGTTGACTCAGGCATGAGTGACGTCCTCTTCAAACGGCCTGTGTAAACTTAAGGCTTCCAATAAATGCCAAGTATCTGCATATGTTCAAATGGAACAAATGTTTGGCCTATGTAAATTGTTTATTTGTATTCTATAGACAGATAGATAGATATAGACGATTACAATGTGCTCAAATACAAATTGTTTTCAAATATAATTTAAACAAATTACATTTTAACGAATTAAATTATTTGTACACCGCAAGGAGTTTTGCCAATCCATTAACATGGGTATCATCTGTATTAATATGTAATAGATATACATACTTTTTAATGTATATAATGCTTATTTACAGTGACACCCTGTGAGTTAAATAATGTATTTATTTATTTATTTATTTATTTATTTATTTATTTATCAGGGATACACTGAGCACATTGAGTTTATCAAACAGCATTAAGACGAGCTCAAATGGGACGGATTTAATTTATAAACGTAGTATTTCATTATTTGCGCACCAGTTTAGCACAATAAATGTGGACAAGGCTTTTACATTGGAACTGAATTTTATGGATTTTATGTTGGAACAACAGGACTCGGGAGATTTATTAAAAAAACTAGCTGGTGCCCGCGATTTCGTCCGTATTGGAAAATATATAAGCAATAATTCGACGACACGTTTGGTCTAGTGGCTAGTAACCCTAGCTGTTAACTAAACGGTCGCGGGTTCGAATCCCGCTAGGGGCAAATGTTTATGTGTTAATTTTTTACCTTTGCACCTGAGTCGTGGATGTTTTGTATTTATAATATGTATGTATTTATAAAATAAAGTTATCTATGTAGTATATCAACTGTCTGGTGTCCATAATACAAGCATTATTTGCTTACTGTGGAACTAGATGGCGCTTGACCTCTTGTTGGTGTAACACTTTGGCCAGACGTTAATTTTTTTTATTTTAATAGCCCTCAGAAAATGCCCTTTTTCCGTATGAAAGGTACCCTATTTATTTTCCTGTATTGTTTTTCTATGGTCGGCAGCATACTTGCAGTACCCGTGACTTTGATTGCAGACTTTGCTGACCTTAAAAAAACAGTGTATGAATCGTACGATAAATAAATGTATTTTTCATATCTAAATCATTAAAGTAATGTTGAAAAAATTAGAATTTATGTCCTAGAAAAAAACATAAACTATTCAATATTTTAAATAATTGAAAAACCTAAAATTTCTAAACAGAAGCGCATTCCACACAATTTACCAACCGCATTTAATTTTTTTTTGGTCCGTCCTTTCGTTATTTTTCAAGCTCTGTTGTACATCGAACGCGAATTGTGCGATCGCCCGATACTTTTTTATCTTTTTTAAAACTCCATACTCAGGTCGAGGAAACATCGACCGAATTTGAATCTTAACTCAATGGGGTAAGGGTTCAAAACATAAAAGGTCGTAGGGTTGGCCAATTTTCAATATTATTTTGATTAAATTAAAAACAGCGACCTATTTTTCTTTACAATGGCTTCTATTTTTTGGAGCCCTCACCGGGAGAGGCTTTTTTAAGAGGTTTTAGATTGCTTTGCTGTTTTCGTACATAAGAACATTTTAGAATTAATTATCCAATCTGAAGCTTTAAAAAGCTTTTAATACCTAATGTGCTTTTTAATTACATCTTCATCTACATAATAAAACTTTTAATAAGTAGGCCTTATTACTTGTATTTGGAATCAGAAAATTTTATTTAAATTATGGACATATCTGGATACAAGGGTAGAACAGAATTTGTATAAAATTCAAGAATACCTTCAAGCCTCGTGTTTATGCACTGTGAGAACTGTAGCGATTTGCTGAAAATCCACGTAGGTAAATGGATAACCTAGTCACTAGGTCTTAGTGGAACTGGTGTTGATTGGAAAAGTTGATGACAAGATGTCTTGTGAACAGTTCTCTAGCCAACGGACAGATCAAGTTGCTGCCCTTACAGGCCTGACAATGGGGAAAGCTGAGGGATTATCTTAAACTGAAAGGTTCTATTATGTGACATTGGATCGTCAGACGCTTCAAAGTGTCAAAAAGATACCTGCCTAGAAGTTAGGGAGTGGGCTAATTTGGGCCTTATAATTAATTACATTTTCAACAAAATCATAACACCTTATACCACGAGAAAACAATTTTTATTATAGTTGCAATAATTGAATTCAAGGTCTGGAGGAGGCTTTTGCCTGGAAGGGAAGGAATGGTTTAAAAAAAAAAGGAAATCTTATACAAATATTAATTGTAAATTTATTAGTAGGCTATGGAATTAAATAAAGCTTTATTATTAACTAGCTGGTGCCTGCGACTTCGTCCGCATTGAACGATGAAAGGTACCCTATGTCCTTTCTGGTGTCCCAGACAACGTGTATGCAAAATTTCATGGTCATCGGTTCAGTAGTCACAAACATCCATACATCCAAACATTCATACATCCATACATGCAAACATCCATACATCCATATATCCATACATCCATACATCCATACATCCATACATCCATACATCCATACATCCATACATCCATACATCCATACATCCATACATCCATACATCCATACATCCATACATCCATACATCCATACATCCATACATCCATACATCCATACATCCATACATCCATACATCCATACATCCATACATCCATACATCCATACATCCATACATCCATACATCCATATATCCATACATCCATACATCCAAACATACTTTCGCATTTATAATATTAAAATAATATAATACGGATTTAATGGTATTCAAATAGCTCTGTCTAACTGTACATATTTTACGATTGACTCAATAGTATAGATTTAGTATATTGAAGACACTATTGTTAATTCCTATCCGGCTTCAAGTCGAGCTGCGAGCTTCGAGCTTTTGCTGGAACGATATCACGTACACCGTATTATGTCAAATTTATTTCGATAACAGATATATAGTGTGAGCGTGCCTTTAACAACTCAATATAAATCTTGGCTTCTAAATTGAGAAGATATTTTACTAGTTGCGTTTTATTACCCTCCTATTAATGCTTAGATATGCGTACTAATATTATAAATGCGAAAGTATATTTGGATGTATGGATGTTTGTGACTCTTTAACGCAAAAACTACTGAACCGATCACTATGAAATTTTGCATACACGTTGTCTGGGACATTTGAAAGGACTTAGGGTACCTTTCATCGTTCAACACGGACGAAGTCGCGAGCTTTTTACTCTATAAAGTGAGAGTACGTTACTTTGTTTGAAATAATTAAGAACTTCATTAGGTTTTGTGATAAGGGTGGCGTTTAGGTAGACTGTCCATTTAATGGTAGGTGGCTGGCTTTATGGCTACCATTTTATATTCCTTATATAATATATACTAGTCTATACTAATATTATAAAAAGAGAAGATTTGTATTTTGTAATGAATAAACTCAAAAACTAGTGGACCTATATTACCAGCGCTTACCATAGGCTATATTTTATGAAGTTACACGGACGAAGTCGCGTGCAACAGCTAGTACTTTACAAACACAAATAACACAATTAATATTCAAACCATAGATGCATCGGTTTTAGATTAATAAACCGAAGGTTCGTAAGAATATTTAGATATCTGAATCCCAATCACTTGTAAACCACTTAATACTTAGATTAGGATGATGACTATAGGTATACTTTTACCTACCTAATTACCTAAACTAAATGTCAGTAGGAATAGGAAGGCTGTAGTTCAACAAGTTGGACGGTCCACTTGTTGGTAGGTGGCTACCGTCGCCTATAACACAAGCAACGCCATAGGTGCTGCAAATGTGCTGCTCAACATAGAAGGATTAAGGATAAGGGATAAGGAAGGGATGGGATAATGGTCTCTGGCATCCCTTACACACTTACCGAAACACATCAACACATATGCTGTTATTTCACGGTGGTTTTCTTAAAAGGGTTGGTTACTGCCGCCAGACGCGCTTCCCAAATGACTGCGGAACGCAGTGTTCCCTGCCATTACTAATGGCCATAGGGATTGATATAGGTTTACTGATCTTTATATCACATAGACGAAAAGTTGCCAGTCTATGTGTCTTTTATAAGATGTACTTCGGAGAGTGTGTTCAGGAGCTGCATGAACTCATAAAGCCTTCCCCTTTCTTCCATCGGACATACAGACTTACAAATGGTTATCATCCTCATCTTATCGATATCCCTCTATTTCGGCTCAAGCGTTTTAAAACATCCTTTATAATGCGCACTGCCAACGTTTGGAACTCCTTACTACCGCATGGTTAGTGGATTCGCAACTCAACTTAGTTCGCACTTTGAAAACTTGTATGTCTGTTCGTCATTTTATAGATCGAAGTATTGGAATAAAATCTACATATAAATGCTGTTTTGTCTAATGGGACCATCCTTATTTTGTCGAAATCACTCTTTTTTGGAGCTATTTCTTTAAAACATCCTTTATAATGCGCACTGCCAACGTTTGGAACTCCTTACTACCGCATGGTTAGTGGATTCGCAACTCAACTTAGTTCGCACATTGAAAACTTGTATGTCTGTTCGTCATTTTATTTCCAAGCATTTAAGAAGATCGAAGTATTGGAATAAAATCTACATATAAATGCTATTTTGTCTAATGGGACCATCCTTATTTTGTCGATATCCCTCTTTTTCTGACCAAGCGCTTTAAAACATCCTTTATAATGCGCACTGCCAACGTTTGGAACTCCTGAGCTCATATAACCCAAATCTTTTCAAGGTTCGAGTGAATAGGCATCTTCTGGGTTGAGAATGAGGTTCGCTCCATCTTAGGCCTCATCCTTGCTACAAGAGAAAACCCATTTTTTATATAAAAAAAAAAAAGATTAAAAGGTTGGAAATTGGCTCTGACATCTGACTCTGACACTCATTCAAACACACGTTTTCTCTAAGAGGTTTTATTACTGTCAGTCTCTGAGGGCGTGATTACATAAATGTTTTAGTAACACAAAAAAACAACATAAAAATCCTTGATTCACATCCTACACAATCAAGTAAATGCGATATCACGATCGGAAGAAGATATCCCGAATTTTATTCCTACAATGATTGAAACCGAAGGCCCTTATCAAATCTACTGTCCGTACTATTACCAACACTATTTATCTTTAGGAAAGACCTTAATACGTCGCGTTAAAGTTGAGATTCGTATGAACGAAACGTGGATTCGTATGTGCCCTGGGAAATGTGTTTTACAAAGTTATGTTTGCGGTCGCGAAAATCGTTAATACACAGTAGAGCAATGTGAATTTTCCAACGTACCAGCTGAATTGGAATTACATTTTCTTCTTTAGATACACAAAGTTGAATTTTCAGTTGAATCGAGTAGTTTTCCGAAGGTTTTGTGTGGTGTTTGCAGTTTTAGAACAGCACACGTTCAGCAGTTGTGCGAAATAGCTTTGTTTCTTCTAAATTAGGTCACGTTTCGGAGAAAAGGCTCGCGGCTGCATACAGCCTCCACCTCTCAGCAGACTAATGTAATATATTTCGCTATCGCATTGATTTGTCCGATAGAAAATATCTATTCTATTGTTTCCTTGTCGATTGCTTTTATCTGCTAATGGAAAGAACGCAGTGAAAGGCCATTTCATTTTAGCCGATCGAAGAATGAAACACGTGGGCTTATTAGGCTCGAGTTCACCAACAGACGGTTATTTTTAAACAGCTGTTTAAAATTCCTGAGCTCATATAACCCAAATCTTTTCAAGGTTCGAGTGAATAGGCATCTTCTGGGTTGAGAATGAGGTTCGCTCCATCTTAGGCCTCATCCTTGCTACAAGAGAAAACCCATTTTTTATATAAAAAAAAAAAAGATTAAAAGGTTGGAAATTGGCTCTGACATCTGACTCTGACACTCATTCAAACACACGTTTTCTCTAAGAGGTTTTATTACTGTCAGTCTCTGAGGGCGTGATTACATAAATGTTTTAGTAACACAAAAAAACAACATAAAAATCCTTGATTCACATCCTACACAATCAAGTAAATGCGATATCACGATCGGAAGAAGATATCCCGAATTTTATTCCTACAATGATTGAAACCGAAGGCCCTTATCAAATCTACTGTCCGTACTATTACCAACACTATTTATCTTTAGGAAAGACCTTAATACGTCGCGTTAAAGTTGAGATTCGTATGAACGAAACGTGGATTCGTATGTGCCCTGGGAAATGTGTTTTACAAAGTTATGTTTGCGGTCGCGAAAATCGTTAATACACAGTAGAGCAATGTGAATTTTCCAACGTACCAGCTGAATTGGAATTACATTTTCTTCTTTAGATACACAAAGTTGAATTTTCAGTTGAATCGAGTAGTTTTCCGAAGGTTTTGTGTGGTGTTTGCAGTTTTAGAACAGCACACGTTCAGCAGTTGTGCGAAATAGCTTTGTTTCTTCTAAATTAGGTCACGTTTCGGAGAAAAGGCTCGCGGCTGCATACAGCCTCCACCTCTCAGCAGACTAATGTAATATATTTCGCTATCGCATTGATTTGTCCGATAGAAAATATCTATTCTATTGTTTCCTTGTCGATTGCTTTTATCTGCTAATGGAAAGAACGCAGTGAAAGGCCATTTCATTTTAGCCGATCGAAGAATGAAACACGTGGGCTTATTAGGCTCGAGTTCACCAACAGACGGTTATTTTTAAACAGCTGTTTAAAATTTAAACAGCCGTTTAATAATATTTTGTTAATCATTAAGTTAATCAGATGTTTAGGTCGTTTAACCCGCATTTTAGCGATGGTGATCAACAAAATATTACTTTAAATTTTAAAAAGCTGTTTAAAAATAACCGTCTGTTGGTGAACTCGAGCCTTAGAGTGTAGATTTTGAAACACAATTTCTTAGGCTTAGTTAATATTAAAATCACATGTGCCTCAAATTATTACATGAGAACTTGTCTTGTAAATTAATATGGTTAAGCATGATTTATGATTATAATTTATGGTTAAATGGTTAAATATCCTAACTACATCTTACTAATATTATAAATGCGAAAGTATGTTTGGATGTATGGATGTTTGTAACTATTTCACGCGAAAACTAGTGAACCGATCACCATTAAATTTTGCATACACGTTGTTTGGGACACCAGAAAGGACGTAGGGTACCTTTCATAGTTCAACGCGGACGAAGTCGCGGGCACCAGCTAGTATTATTATATTTGTGCTTTTGTATGTTTGTAATGAATAAACTCAAGAACTACTAAACCGATTTTGAAAATTCTTTCGCCTATGGAAAGCTACATTATCAGCGAGTAACATAGGCTATATTTTATACTTTATAAAATAAAGCCTATGTCTAACGCGGACGCAGTCGCGTGCAACAGCTAGTCAATTATATGCGGCTACCGCGCTACAGATGCCCTGACTTATGTAAGCAGAAATTCGTAAAATGTTACTCGTACCTATTTTTTTGCTAATTTTTTTTTCGCCTTTAAAAGTTTAGACTAAAATGCATTTCGTCTAAAAATCTGAGCTAAAAACATTCGAGATTTCCTTTGTAGAAAAAATCTTCCATTTTGGTTACGCTAGCGTTAGACTACAAAATTTGATAGAAAACCCATTTAGGGCATGCAATGCCACTGGACTGTATATATTATATATCTAGCTATATAGATCCGCTTCCGGTTTTGCCCACGGTATCCGTACTAATATTATAAATGCGAAAGTATTTTTGGATGTATGGATGTTTGTGACTCTTTCACGCAAAAACTACTGAACCGATCACTATGAAATTTTGCATACACGTTGTCTGCGAGACCGAAAAGGACATAGGGTTAGGGTACCTTTCATCCAGAAAAAAGTACTATTCCCTAGGGATAAATAAAAAATAAAAAACTAACGCCTAGCCAAAGTGTTATAGCAACACGATGTCAAGCGTTATATGGCTTTTTTTTAAATTTACAACGCGGACGAAGTCGAGAGCACCAGCTAGTAATTTTATATGTAAAGGAACCTTCCCCGTTTATACCTCTTTCCATAAGAGATTGATTTTTATATAATATAAAGTTAATATAAAAAATTTATAAAAAAAATTGATATGATATCGAATTTCTGCTATGAAACCAATTTATCAAGGATAAATTTATTTCTAGATCCCATTAAGTATCGTTTTAAAATTAACGTTAGATACGAAAAAATTAAATCCCCATTAAAATTGAAAAGCAAAAAATAATTTTATTTAACCTTGATAACTAAGATCTTAAACTAATGTAAGTATACAGCTAAGTAATTTTGAGTCGCCGCCGCGCATCACGCTTTACGTAATTAATTAATTTGCATGTTTGGCGCCGATTCAAAATTACTTAGCTGTATACTTACATTAGTTTAAAAACTTAGTTATTAAGGTTAAATAAAATTATTTTTTGCTTTTCAGTTTTTTCGGCGGTTTAATTTTTTTGTTAAAAAGTTTTTATTTTATAATTTTTTGTGGCTATAATTTACTAATTACAACATGCTTAATTTTTGATTACTTTTTTAAATTGTAATACACAACTTAGCATTAAAATATGTGAGTGAACAATAAATCACCCCTATTTTCCCACCCTTAGGGTTGGTGGACGCGCCGCTTCCGTTTCCTATCCCTTTCCTTGTCCCGTGCACAACCGTCCAGTGAGGCAGAGGGAAAAGGAAGATGTCCGATGCGCTTGCATCGACGCATCGAGTATTCATATGGCACATACCATTGTCGCATATTGGCTTCGTAAAAACGAAGCGGACGTCCGAACCGCTCCGCTACGCTTTAAATTGAACTTTATTAAGCATAACCTGGTGTAAATAACGATATAGATAGATTGTGAAGGTGAAGTGAAAACAAGGTGAAGTGATTTGGTGTGATTGGATTCGACGAGATCATCGCATGGTGATCGCTTTCTCCGAGCGCAGTCCTGACCGGATCCTGGACCCCAGCAGCCCAAATTACGAGGTACGTGTTGTGCACCATCTCCACCCCCGCTACCGCTTCCTATTTCTCCCCTTAACGCACCTAGAATAATACGTCCATCCGCATACGAAGCAATGGCTTTTGGTCCTTCAGCCGCTTTTTTTTCCAAATTTATATGGAACCAACTTCGAGGTATACCTTTTATCTATATCTGTGTGTGTGTGTGTATGTGTGTGTGTGTGTGTGTGTGTGTGTGTGTGTGTGTGTGTGTGTGTGTATGTATGTGTATATGTGTGTGTGAGTGTGTATGAATAAAAAAAGAATTATCAAAATCGGAATGGTCATACATTACAATCAGCGGGTGAACAATCAATCATCCCCTGTTTTCCTACCCTTACGGTTGGAATTATTTTTCCAAATTTATATGGGACCAACTTCGGGGTATACCCTTTCCAATAAAAAAAGAATAATCAAAATCGGACTATTCTGTAAAAACTTATGCATGTACATACATAAAAAAAAATATACGCGTCGATCGACTTGAGGAGCTCCTCCGTTTTTACGTTTTCGTCGGTTGAAAAAGAGCACCTACTACAAAAACTCTCTCGTATTCAACTCACGTGTTGGTTATTTATCTGAAAGACAATGATTCATTTCAACGCTTCGGGACGTAATCTCTTTATCCGCCGCCCCTATAACGGATATTCGATTCCCCCTTACCTTGTAGAAAATTTGTCAAAAGCATACAATTTCATAACCATCCTTCTCTCAATGAGGAAGTATGAGATTTACTGAACTACGCACTACAGATTGGTTGAAGCTTACATAACAGTAGATAGACAGGCAGATTTACAGTAATCATATCTTTAGAAAAAATTAAGAGGCTTAAAAGTGCCAGTCTAATAGCAATAAACTTATCATTAGGAAAAATTAAAAGGCTCAGAAGTGCCAGTCTAATCACGATAACCTTGTCATTAGAAAAAATGAAAAGACTTAAAGTGCTAGTCGATAAACTTATCATTAGTAAAAATGAAGACTCAAAAGTGCCAGTCGATAAAATTATCATTAGGAAAAATTAAAAGGCTCAGAAGTGCCAGTCTAATTGCGATAAACTTATCATTAGGAAAAATTAAAAGGCTCAGAAGTGCCAGTCTAATTGCGATAAACTTATCATTAGGAAAAATTAAAAGGCTCAGAAGTGCCAGTCTAATTGCGATAAACTTATCATTAGGAAAAATTAAAAGGCTCAGAAGTGCCAGTCTAATTGCGATAAACTTATCATTAGGAAAAATTAAAAGGCTCAGAAGTGCCAGTCTAATTGCGATAAACTTATCATTAGGAAAAATTAAAAGGTTCAGAAGTGCCAGTCTAATAGCGATAAACTTATCATTAGGAAAAATTTTAAAGGCTCAGAAGTGCCAGTCTAATAGCGATAAACTTATCATTAGGTGCCAGTCGATAAACTTATCTTTAAAAGGCTCAGAAGTGCCAGTCTGATCACGATTCAAACCTCTGTCAGTTGTAGTGAAAGCTGTTAATCTTACTCTATGCCCAAGACTCTCCATGAGTCTTCTTGTCGAATACCAAAGTCTTGATCTGAATGTACACAATAAAGGTATTTCAAAGTTACATTTGAATCGACCAATACCTAGGTTGAGTTTTACGACTAAGTAAATCCAATTTCTAGAAAAGAGGTCATCCATCGAATCCAGCTCGATTGGGCAGTTTTCGGAGTTACGAACATTCTCTCGTCCGAAATATTTTACAACCTAAAAATCAAGTCTGCTCTGTGTAAGCTAATGGATAACATTTATAATCCTGAGACCTATTGACTTGTTAGATAATTTTGCTATAATATTTTGTTGGAAAAAATAATAAATCTTCTTTAAATTAATATTGAAAAATGGGGTAAAATAAAATATTACAGCCGACAATCGGGTTACTGTTTTGGAGATAAGTGTGTCCAGAAGTGGACGTCTTCTAGCATCTCAAACTAAATATTTCGTAGAATCAGGATAATAGAACCATAGTCGTACACTGGGCAAGCTGTCTGGTGTCTATTATCACTGCCTTACAAAAGATAAGGGTAAGGCTATACTCTGCATTTTATATTACTAGCTGGTGCCCGCGACTTCGTCCGCGTTGAATGATGAAAGACCCTATGTCCTTTCCGTTGTCCCAGACAACGTGTTTGCAAAATTTCATAATGATCGGTTCAGTAGTTTTTGCGTGAAAGAGTCACAAACATCCATACATCCAAACATACTTTCGCATTTATAATATTAGTACGGATTATCAGGCGTTATGGTTTAACGTTTAACTTCGTATACTTGCTTGATTAGTGGTCCTATTATATACCCACATAATGGTTTTTAGGGATTTTTAGCGATATCTAATCTAACGAGCTGTTGATCTATCCGTTATTAATTTTATAAAATACTAGTAGGTGCCCGCGACTTCGTCCGCGTCCTATCGCTGCCGAACTTCACAGGATTACCCGCTGGACTAATCTGAAGGTTGTCTGAAAATTTGATCAAAATCGGTTCAGCGATTTCGGAGTCCATACGGAACATTGATACATACATACATACATACATACATACATACACAAATAAACACACACACACACACACACACACACACACACACACACACACACATTCACACACACACACACACACACACACACACACACACATGCATACATATAAATATAGATTATTATTTATTTATTTTTGTCTGTAAATATTATTTTATGTAACTTTCCATAGCGAGACCAGAGTTTATTGTGCAATGTTAAGTCTAAATTTAACAACATCTTGTTTAAACCTTTACAAATATATTTTTAGACGGAACCTCTTCCAGGTATCGAATGTTTCGACCTCGACTGTCAGGGGACATTAATGTTACCTCCTGTCCCCCCGCTACCCCTTTACACGTAATTTCCCGCTTATGATATTAGTCGAGCGAGGCTCGACATAATTGTACGTGTTACAGTAATGTATAGGTAAGCAATAAAGATAAACTGCCTTAGATTATTGCGTCCCCCTCTCACTCTGTTAAGGAAGTGAGCTATAATTCCTGATGCATTATAAAATTAGTGGACGACCCCTGTTAAATTTAATACTGAATTTTTATATGGAAAAACTTTTTCATTTATAAATTTATCGAGTTATTATTTATCCAATTTTAATTAAATTTTTAAACATTAAACTCTTAAACTTTTTAGTTTAGACGTATGCTAAACTCAAAATATTATAGTACGGTCTAGAGTTTAGGTTTAAGTTTAACTTTTGAGGTTAAATTGAGATTGTTGCTAACATTTTAAGAATTTTTGCTTACACAAGTCTTGAATCCTTTAACTTAGGGGCCTTTCTATTATAATACTTCTAATATTTATTTATTTATTTACAACACACATGTTACATCATAAAAGGACTAATCCTAATTCGACGTATCAGTTACCAATCGAAGTACATTATTTAAATTATTTACATTACACAAATCAATTTGACAAATTATAAAATATTACAAAATGTACCAAAAACATTCACAAGTAATTATAAGAATACTTAATAATAAACCAAAACTATCTACTATAAGATATCACAAATAGTCCCACTATACTGAATTCATTCAGTGTGCAAAGGAACAGGTCAGTCAGTTGTGCCATTTTATTAAGATTGCGCAAAGCTCTCGTCAGAGGAGCCTTGCCAAGCAAATCCGTTCTTGCGCGCTGTATAGCGAAGAGTTGTGGTTTTATTGTGGTAGCAACGCCTCTGTATTTATTTAAATAATAATATATTATAAAATAAATAATAAATAAATATCTTCACACATTCCACACAGCACCATCTAGTTCCACATTAAGCAACCAATGCTTGTATTATGGATATCAGACAGTTGATATAATATATAGATTACTTTTTTTTGTAAATAAATACATATTATAAATATAAAACATCAATGACTCAGGTACAAAGGTAAAATGTTAACACATAAACATTTGCCCCTAGCGGGATTCGAACCCGCGACCGTTTGATTAACAGCTAGGTTTATTAGCCACTAGACCAAACGTGTCGTCAAATTATGGTATGTCCTCTAATTACATGTGGATGTAAGGCAGTATTAAAGCGGAGGGGAACCCATCCGAGGGGATGATGAGTGTGTTACAGCTTTTTAGATTATTTCATCACGTTAGCGCTTGCTTTGTAAGATACTTTATCAAGTTGAAACTTATTATGGCTTTTAATTATATAAACTTGTTAATTTAATATTTACTTTAGAGTCACGTGTAAAAGAGGCCTTTGTTTTTATGTCAATCATAAAAATCAGCTAACACGTAATGAAGGAATTTTATTAGGTAAGTAACATCGTATTTAAAATAAATTACTTAAAATAATTTACAATATACTATTGATTTCTAACTAATATTATAAATATTAAACTTTCACGCCTTAATTACTCAAACGATCATTATGTAATATTTGCTTACATATTGTCAGGGATACAGAAAAGGACAAAGGGCACCTTTCGTCCATAAAAAAAGTAGGTACTGTTCCCGAGGGATCATTTAAAAATATAAAAATCTTCGAAGCTCATCCTTAATAATCCAGGCTTTTGAATATATTCGTCCTGACTATAAATGGCACATCCAAAAATGCTAATTCTATAGAAAACGAATATTTATAAAATATGTTTATTTTATAACGTAATTAAAGTAATTATTTTTGAAAATTTCATCTTACAAAGCCATGGACATGTCGCCAGTAATTTTAAGTCATTTCAGAAAAATAAACATTGATGGCTAATATATATGACGCTTTTGATTCCAATCTGAACTCTTGAAAACGCTTCAGCTTGTTTTATTTGTTTGACTTTAATGATTTATTTATTTATTTAGATTTAGATTACATAAAAATATATATTATAGATATATTATATAAATATATATATTACATAAAAATATATATATATACAAATAGGCCTAAAGGATCATAAAAAATATATTTTTTCACTTACATAAAGCTCAGCTTCAGCTAGAAGCGTTTTCAAGAGTCCAGATTGGGGTATTCAAGTTGTCATTAAGCATTAATGCTACACAAGTTAGCTAACTTTATAATCCACCCCAGATATAATAGAGTCAGTAAACAATAAGTGGTCCGTCCCCTAAAGGGGTTGGGGCCTAGCGGGCGAACCAAGACTTGACACAATTGGTTTTGATCCGCTGAATGTAATCTTTTAAATTGGACTCAGCGCTGTGTGCTCAGTCGCAAATACACCTTCCGATCGTTTGTTAAAGTAACGAGACTTAAGTTAAATTATCAATTGATTTTGTGATAGTCAGTGAACAAATCGGTGGTGGCAACATCATCAACGTTGAACGATGAAAGGTGCCCTATGTCCTTTCTGGTGTCCCAGACAACGTGTATGCAAAATTTCATAGTGATCGGTTCAGTACTTTTTGCGTGAAAGAGTCACAAACATCCATACATCCAAACATAGTTTCGCATTTATAATACTAGCCAGTGCCCGCGACTTCGTCCGCGTTGAACGATGAAAGGTACCCTATGTCCTTTCTGGTGTCCCAGACAACGTGTATGCAAAATTTCATAGTGATCGGTTCAGTAGTTTTTGCGTGAAAGAGTCACAAACATCCATAAATCCAAACATACTTTCGCATTTATAATACTAGCCGGTGCCCGCGACTTCGTCCGCGTTGAACGATGAAAGGTACCGTATGTCCTTTCTAATGTCCCAGACAACGTGTATGCAAAATTTCACGATGATCGGTTCAGTAGTTTTTGCGTGAAAGAGTCACAAACATCCATAAATCCAAACATACTTTCGCATTTATAGTACGGACGGATTACTACTAAATAAAATAAAACTATATATGTTTCAATATAACTTTAAATTCAAAGATTGAGGATAATTGATTGGGATAGGGAGGAAATAGGCTCTCATTTTCTCAAATATATTTATATGTTATTGTCATGTTAATGAGTTAATATTAAATCACTTAAAAAAAAATTAATTTAATCTAAAAATATCTTATTAACTAAAAATAGTTATGTAACCACAAGGAGATACTGACTTATTAAACATATTTTAGAAATTTGCCTGATTACAATTACTTAAAGTGAAAATTGTAACCTAAAACTAAAAACCTTAAAAAAAATAATAAAAAAAAAATCTTTAACAATAAAATCACATTTAAGCAATTTAATAATTTCCATAGGAACCTTATTATAATTACTATTATTAACTATTTAAATTAATTTCTAAGATAAAATATAAACGCCAAAAGTCTAATAAAAATTCTACTACATACTTTTTAATCATTCGTACAGATCTAAAATACATATACAATGAAACATTATACCTTCTATAACATTACCGTTATAGAAGAAAAATTCAACACCATCGCTCAGATAGAAAAAGAAAAAAATATATATTAACCCGTACCAATTGTTGCCCTAACTCACCCCAACCTTAACACACACTCAAAGCGCATTATACAACGCCGCTTCGCTTACACAATTTGATAAATGTCCCCATAATGAAGCGGTGATGTACTTCGGGGGATTTAGAAGCGCCGTTTACGATTGTGTCACGTGGTACAGACCGAGGGGAGGTTGGGGCGTTGTTGGGAAATCGCGGCGTTTTGTCGACGATAATGCCTCTTAGACGTAACTTCCCCTATCATGGGGTGACTGTCATACGAATGGGTTATTTTTTCAAGTGTTCTCTCAAAGTGCTTAATGTTGATCACAGAGAACACTATTATTTTTTTCGTAGCGAAATTATGTTTGATGTTTTCAATATGACAACTATGTTATAGCTAGATGGTGCTCGCGACTTCGTCCGCGTTGAAAGGTACCCTATGTCGTTTCTGGTGACACACACGACGTGTATGCAAAATTTCATAGTGATCGGTTCAGTAGTTTTTGCGTGAAAGAGTCACAAACATCCATACATCCAAACATACTTTCGCGCTTATAATATTAGTACGGATATAAGCAATCAAAGATGCTTGATCTCTTGTTGCTATAACACTGGCCAGGCGTTAATTTTTTATTATATTTTAGATGATCCCTCGGGAACATCACTTTTTTCTAGATGAAAGGTGTCCTTTCTTCCTTTCTTGTATCCCCGACAACGTGTATGCAAAATTTCATGATGATTGGTTGAGTAGTTAAGGCGTGAAAAGGTAACAGATAGACAGACAGAGGTAGTAGTTTTTGCTTGAAAGAGTTACAAATAGCCATACAATCAACCGCACTTAACCAGCGAACTGATATACCTTTGTTTGTACGGTAAAAGTCCCAAACATTAAAAAGAAAATAATAATAAAAAATTCGCCTATCGAAGGATGCAGTAATCCGAATGCATAATTTATTGAAACATAAAATTATTTCTAAAAGTAACTAATCAACACTTTACTTGCAATTGGTGAAAGAGGCCCTAAGCATTTATTTTGTGTCTTATAATTACTTCTTATTACTATAAGAATATTTTTAAAAAAATGCTTTTACTTATAGTTTATGTTTTAATATGGAATGCCTAAAAATAAATCAATTTTTATTTTTATTTTATTTTTTAATTTAATAACACAAGGCCCTGAATTAATGCCTATTATATATTACATATAACATGCCTCACTACAATTACAGTAAATACTCGTACAGTTCGAAGCTAACGATCGTGTTAGAGATAATATCGCGTGAGGCCGAATCGGACGCACCGAGGAACCGCTTCCTTCACAAATCACTCGCACTTTGCGATCACAGACACCAATCTCTCATTTAATGACAACTGGCTGCTGCACGCGACTTCGCCCGCGTGACTTTATAAAATACTAACTGTTGCAGGCGACTTCGCCCGCGTGACTTTATAAAATACTAACTGTTGCAGGCGACTTCGCCCGCGTGACTTTATAAAATACTAACTGTTACAGGCGACTTCGCCCGCGTGACTTTATAAAATACTAACTGTTGCAGGCGACTTCGCCCGCGTGACTTTATAAAATACTAACTGTTGCACGCGACTTCGCCCGCGTGACTTTATAAAATACTAACTGTTGCAGGCGACTTCGCCCGCGTGACTATAAAATACTAACTGTTGCAGGCGACTTCGCCCGCGTGACTTTATAAAATACTAACTGTTGCAGGCGACTTCGCCCGCGTGACTTTATAAAATACTATCTGTTGCACGCGACTTCGCCCGCGTGACTTTATAAAATACTAACTGTTGCAGGCGACTTCGCCCGCGTGACTTTATAAAATACTAACTGTTGCAGGCGACTTCGCCCGCGTGACTTTATAAAATACTAACTGTTGCAGGCGACTTCGCCCGCGTGACTTTATAAAATACTAACTGTTGCAGGCGACTTCGCCCGCGTGACTTTATAAAATACTATCTGTTGCACGCGACTTCGCCCGCGTGACTTTATAAAATACTAACTGTTGCAGGCGACTTCGCCCGCATGACTTTATAAAATACTAGCTGGTGCACGCGACTTCGCCCTCGTGACTTTATAAAATACTAGCTGGTGCCCCCGACTTCGTTCGCGTTGAACGATGAAATGTACCCTATGTCCTCTCTGGTGTCCCAGATAACGTGTATGCAAAATTTCATGGTGATCGGTTCAGTAGTTTTTGCGTGAAAGAGTCACAAACATCCATACATCCAAACATACTTTCGCATTTATAATATTAGTTCGGATATATATCAGGGGTTGTATTTTTTATTTTTCAACGCGGACGAAGTCGCTGACACCGGTTAGTTTTTTTTTTTTTTTTTAAGTAAGGTATGCCTTTTATTTACATTATATATACATACAAATAATTTTAGTTTGTTTATATATGGTGCGTTTGCTTGTAATAAAAATGTAGAGGAGACTCGGGTGAACGAGGCACACACATAAGTTAAATTAGAAATGTCTCGAGTTCTCAGTAGGGCAGTCTCTTCTCAATTTATAAGACAGTCTGATCGGTTTACGAGATGCCCCCGACCTCCCCTCGATCCTCGGTGGGGCCCTTTTTTCCAATGTTTTACTGAGGTACTAACTTTTTTTTAACTTTTTTTTTTTATGTCAATGTCGACAGACATGCTGACGGTCCACTTGATGGTATGTGGCTACCGCCATAAGTGCTATAAGTGCGCTGCTGACCATAGAAGGATTAAGGATAAGGGATAGGGGAAGTGGGCTCTGGCATCCCTTAGTCACTCACCGAAACACAACAGCATATGTGCTGTTATTTAACGGTGGTTTTCCGTAAGTGGATGGTTACTGCCGCCCAGCCCAAACGCAGTGTGCCCTACAACTACTTTTCAAATCCAGACCAGTCAATTTTGAAAATTACATTAAAATTTTCAAAGTTGATCTGGCCGGGAATCAAACCCGGGGACCCTAAGACGTTAGGCAAGCGCCCATGCCACTAGTCTAACAGGCTCGTCAACTATATGTCATTGGGACTTTATTTTTTAAATAAGAAACGTATTTAAAACGTCTATTCGCATGGATTTTACACAAATGCCTGACAATTAGGAATAGAATCCGCACTTATATACTTTTACTAATATTATAAATGCGAAAGTATGTTTGGATGTATGGATGTTTGTGACTCTTTCACGCAAATACTACTGAACCGATCACTATGAAATTTTGCATACACGTTGTCTGGGACACCAGAAAGGACATAGGGTACCTTTCATCCAGAAAAAAACTACTATTCCCGATGGATAAATTAAAAATAAAAAACTAACGCCTGGCCAAAATGTTATAGCAACACAAGGTCAAGCGTTATATTGCTTTTTTTAAATTTTCAACGCAGACGAAGTCGCGAGCACCAGCTAGTATATATAATAATAAAGCTGAGATTATAAATTAATTTAATTTATAGAAATACTTTAAAACTATCCTTACATATTATAAAACAAAGTCCTCTGCAGCGTCAGTCTGTCTGTCTGTGCGCGATAAACTCAAAAAATACTGCACCGATTTTCATGCTGTTTTCACCAATGGATAGAGCGGTTCTCGAGGAAGGTTTTAGTATATAATTTACAACGCGAGCGAAGTCGCTAGCACCAGCTAGTATGTATATAAGTTGGAGTATTGGTTATATAGATTATTTCATCGTGTACGTTAACATTCTATTTAAGAGAAAATTTATAAATTTATATAAGTTGAAGTATTGGTTATATAGATTATATGATCGTATACGTTAACATTCTATTTAAGAGAAAATTTATAAATTTATATAAGTTGAAGTATTGGTTATATAGATTATATGATCGTATACGTTAACATTCTATTTAAGAGAAAATTTATAAATTTATATAAGTTGAAGTATTGGTTATATAGATTATATGATCGTATACGTTAACATTCTATTTAAGAGAAAATTTATAAATTTATATAAGTTGAAGTATTGGTTATATAGATTATATGATCGTATACGTTAACATTCTATTTAAGAGAAAATTTATAAATTTATATAAGTTGAAGTATTGGTTATATAGATTATATGATCGTATACGTTAACATTCTATTTAAGAGAAAATTTATAAATTTATATAAGTTGAAGTATTGGTTATATAGATTATTTCATCGTGTACGTTAACATTCTATTTAAGAGAAAATTTATAAATTTATATAAGTTGAAGTATTGGTTATATAGATTATATGATCGTATACGTTAACATTCTATTTAAGAGAAAATTTATAAATTTATATAAGTTGAAGTATTGGTTATATAGATTATTTCATCGTGTACTTTAACATTCTATTTAAGAGAAAATTTATAAATTTATATAAGTTGAAGTATTGGTTATATAGATTATATGATCGTATACGTTAACATTCTATTTAAGAGAAAATTTATAAATTTATATAAGTTGAAGTATTGGTTATATAGATTATATGATCGTATACGTTAACATTCTATTTAAGAGAAAATTTATAAATTTATATAAGTTGAAGTATTGGTTATATAGATTATTTCATCGTGTACGTTAACATTCTATTTAAGAGAAAATTTATAAATTTATATAAGTTGAAGTATTGGTTATATAGATTATATGATCGTATACGTTAACATTCTATTTAAGAGAAAATTTATAAATTTATATAAGTTGAAGTATTGGTTATATAGATTATATGATCGTATACGTTAACATTCTATTTAAGAGAAAATTTATAAATTTATATAAGTTGAAGTATTGGTCATATAGATTATTTGATCGTGTACTTTAACATTCTATTTAAGAGAATAAGCTACCTGGGAAGCAGACTCCAAGGCCAAGTTTCCTAAACATCTATTCTTAGACTCAACTAAACAAGGGAGGTTTAATGTTGCGGACAAGCCATTGTAGTGCCGAGATCGATGTTCTGAAGGGTAAATGTTAAATCGCTTGTGTTAATCTCTAATAAATATTATAAAACGTATAATCGCTGACAATTATTATTATTTATTTACATACAAAAAAAAAACAATTGGTGGTACACAGTTTAGATGCACTATAAACTCAATTAAGTTTAATTAATTATAATTAATTAAATTACAGTTAAGTCAATGTTAATTCTAAATTATTTTAAAATTTAAATGAGTTATATTATTTAACAATATATTTTAGTAAGTATTAAGGTTTTTTAGTTTTAGGTTACAATGTTTGACTATAATAAAAATTTCTATATTAATAAGATATCTACATTAGTTATTTTCATATTTTTTAATAAGTATGAGTACACATGCAGCCTTTTCTATATGTAGATTTCATTAAAGTATACCGAAAGCCTACTCAAAGCCTTCCTCAAAGCCTACCGAAAGGGTTGCCATAGGAATAGGTGGAGGTTTTAGGACATAGGTCACTGGACAGACACATTTTCCAGTGGAGTCTGGCATACTGATGCAAAACTCAGGGAATCATTATCTATGATGGATTTCCTCCTCCTATGCAAAAAAGCCTTCATTAAGAAGGCTTCTAACATAGGAAAAATTAAAATAACATAGGAAAAAAATCATTTGTGCCCCGTTATTAGTTTATACTAGTAACAAATGTACACTAATTAATTTTTTTACGAGAAAAATTATGAAGACAACTTTAGGCATGTGAAATAGACAATTATTTTTCGCACACAAACCCGCGTTTTGAAATTAGTTCAAAATAAACACCTAAAAAGGTCGACTGAGTGACGTAAAGCTACTAAATTTCCCTGGAGATGTTCCCTTTTGTTTCCAAATGGAAAAATCCAAATCAGAATTAATGTCGACGAGTCACATTACCCGATTAAAGGCCATCAAGAAACCCCTCATTATTGTTGCGAACTCGTTATATGTCCGTGTTGTTTTAAGGGTATTATTTACTATACACGTGTGATGGCACACATCGGTTCTATCCTAAATACTTTTCAAGTTATTTCAAGTTTGACGACACGTTTGGTCTAGTGGCTAGTAACCCTAGCTGTTAACCAAACGGTCGCGGGTTCGAATCCCGCTAGGAGCTAAATGTTTATGTGTTAACATTTTACCTTTGTACCTGAGTCATTGATGTTTTATATTTATAATATGTATGTATTTACAAAAAAAAAGTAATCTATGTATTATATCAACTGTCTGGTAACCATAACACAAGCATTAGTTGCTTACTGTGGAACTAGATGGTGCTGTGTGGAATGTGTGAAGATATTTATTATTATTAATTATTATTATTGGTTATTCAGGTATCAGGCGTGATCTATACACGTATAGTCGGGGTAAGAAAAGGTTCGTCACCTTAAAGTCGCCATTTGCTTGAATATATATTGAATATATACTAAACATAGTATGATAACATAGTATATATAACATAGTAGAATATATATCCGTCTATACTAATCTATATATATATATACTAAACATAGTATAGATACTAAACATAGTGTGATCTCAGAATAGCTATACATCAAAATAAATCATAGACACGACGAATTCCGGGCCAACAATAATGGCGTTCTCGCTCTGACATTCGCACTTAACTTTAAGCCGACTATAACAAAGCATTAGTTAAAATCTCACCAAAGATAACTAAACAATCGGGAAACTCAAATTGAAATTATTAATAACAGTGCATGTTTTTGATCGGTGCTTCCTATCTTTGAGCAATAATCCCCGGAGAATTAAGATCCCTTTCGAACTAGTTAAGGAACAAAGCTTTAACATTAAGAGCCTTTAGGCGTGATTAATTCGTTGCTTTTGTATTGAGGGAACCACAGGAAAATATATTATACTAAGGCTCGAGTTCACCAACAGACGGTTAGTTTTTAAACAGCTGTTTAAATTTTAAATTTAAACGATAATTTTAAAGATATTTATTATTATTAATTATTATTATTGGTTATTCAGGTATCAGGCGTGATCTATACACGTATAGTCGGGGTAAGAAAAGGTTCGTCACCTTAAAGTCGCCATTTGCTTGAATATATATTGAATATATACTAAACATAGTATGATAACATAGTATATATAACATAGTAGAATATATATCCGTCTATACTAATCTATATATATATATACTAAACATAGTATAGATACTAAACATAGTGTGATCTCAGAATAGCTATACATCAAAATAAATCATAGACACGACGAATTCCGGGCCAACAATAATGGCGTTCTCGCTCTGACATTCGCACTTAACTTTAAGCCGACTATAACAAAGCATTAGTTAAAATCTCACCAAAGATAACTAAACAATCGGGAAACTCAAATTGAAATTATTAATAACAGTGCATGTTTTTGATCGGTGCTTCCTATCTTTGAGCAATAATCCCCGGAGAATTAAGATCCCTTTCGAACTAGTTAAGGAACAAAGCTTTAACATTAAGAGCCTTTAGGCGTGATTAATTCGTTGCTTTTGTATTGAGGGAACCACAGGAAAATATATTATACTAAGGCTCGAGTTCACCAACAGACGGTTAGTTTTTAAACAGCTGTTTAAAATTTAAACAGCCGTTTAATAATATTTTGTTGATCACCATCTCTAAGGCTCGAGTTCACCAACAGACGGTTAGTTTTTAAACAGCTGTTTAAAATTTAAACAGCCGTTTAATAATATTTTGTTGATCACCATCGCTAAACTGCGGGTTAAACGCATAAACATCAGATTAATCATTAAGTTAATCAGATGTTTAGGGCGTTTAACCAGCATTTTAGCGATGGTGATCAACAAAATATTATTAAACGGCTGTTTAAATTTTAAACAGCTGTTTAAAAATAACCGTCTGTTGGTGAACTCGAGCCTTAGTTAAGCATATCCTTTCAAGTAACGATGGGATTAACGCTTAGAAGGTATACAATGGAATATTGTATATTACATTGTTTAATACGAACAAAATTATATGTTATAAAACATGATTATATATATAGCAATGTTTATATATTATGTGTGGACTATGTCTATAATAATATTATGAAGACAGAAAATTTGTTATGTTTGTAATGAATAAACTCAAAAACTAGTTTACCGATCATCTATAGAAAGCTGGATTATTAGCGAGTAACATTTTTTAAAAGTTACGTGGACGAAGTCGCGTGCAACAGTTAGTGTTATATAACATTTCTAATGTACCATTTATTTATTTATTTATTTATTTAATAGCCAACCTTACAGCACGTAACATTTTAGAAATACATAAAAAGAGTTAATTAAATTTTTATATAGCCCATTTATTACAAGGTTACATATATTAAAATTTATAAGTACAAAAAAAAATACTAGTAATTAAAAAAAAATGATAAAATATACATATACATGTATCTATATCTATAATTATATATAAACATATATATGCACATTATATGCAAATACATACTTTATAATCACATATGCGTGATAGCAAGCGTGCATGTGTGTGTGTGTGTGTGTGTGTGTGTGTGTGTGTGTGTGTGTGTGTGTGTGTGTGTGTGTGTGTGTGTGTGTGTGTGTGTGTGTGTGTGTGTGTGTGTGTGTGTGTGTGTGTGTGTGTGAGTGAGTGAGTGTGTGTTTGTGAGTGTGGAGGATACTTATGCCAAAAAAAATTAAATTCATGGATCTTTTAACTAACGAGTGGTGTTTTTGGATTTACATAATAATAAGTAGCAACAGCATCAAACAAGGTATATCATCCGATTTTGTTATCAATTTTCTAGACTATGGAAGCAAATTTCGAAGACGTATTCACATAAAAAAAGAGGGTGCGTTGTCGCACCCTCTTTGAATGACTTTCATCAATCTCGTAGAGGATTAAGTACAGCCTCCGTAAGACCTCTCTGGGGTGAATGTTTCTTGCTAACTACGATTATGTATATATATATATACAGTTTTCAATTAGTGCACACCCCATTTAGAGAACGCATTTCACTAATGATATTATATACAGTATGTTTGATTTTACTGGGTCAGTGTTAGTCAGAAAAATCGCGTTAGGTCGCATAAAAATTTCTAGCTCTTTTCCGAGCGCGGTGCAGTAAGAAGACGGAAACGGGTCGCTAGTTATACTCGAGAATGGGTAGACCGATTTTAATTCGGTTTTCACATTTGGAAAGAGGGATAGACGGGAAAGATTTTTAAATATATAAAAAATTAGAACAACGGGCGAAGCCGGAAGCGGGTCGCTAGTTATACTCGAGAATGGGTAGACCGATTTTAATTCGGTTTTCACATTTGGAAAGAGGGATAGACGGGAAAGATTTTTAAATATATATAAAAAAATTAGCACCCCGGGCGAAGCCGGAAGCGGGTCGCTAGTTATATATGAAAATGTTAAGTTGGTTTGTGTATGTTTCAAAAACTCGAGAATGGGTAGACCGATTTTAATTCGGTTTTCACATTTGGAAAGAGGGATAGACGGGAAAGATTTTTAAATATATATAAAAAATTAGCACCCCGGGCGAAGCCGGAAGCGGGTCGCTAGTTATACTCGAGAATGGGTAGACCGATTTTAATTCAGTTTTCACATTTGGAAAGAGGGATAGACGGTAAAGATTTTTAAATATATATAAAAAAATTAGAACCCCGGGCGAAGCCGGAAGCGGGTCGCTAGTTATATATGAAAATGTTAAGTTGGTTTGTGTATGTTTCAAAAACTCGAGAATGGGTAGACCGATTTTAATTCGGTTTTCACATTTGGAAAGAGGGATAGACGGGAAAGATTTTTAAATATATATAAAAAATTAGCACCCCGGGCGAAGCCGGAAGCGGGTCGCTAGTTATATATAAAAATGTTTAGTTGTTTTTTGAGCGCTTTAAAAATTTGAGAACGATTAGATCGGACTGATTCCTTTCCACATTTAGAAATAGTTAATTTTCATTCTAACAATTGCACCCCGGGCGAAGTCGGGAGCGGGTCGCTAGTAAAAAATAAATAATAATGCTTATTGAAACTGTAACAGTTAGCTCGCGGCAAAAGGCTCGCGCCAAAATTGAGTCTCCATAAATAAATATGGCGGCGTAATTAACCGTTGCATGAAATGAACGCAAAATGTAGATAATATTAAGTTCCATTTCTATTCAATACATCGAGAAACACACACACAAACACGCACACACGCACACACACGCACACACACGCACACACACACACACACACACACACACACACACACACACACACACACACACAATATGGGAACACATTTACACATCTTTACATATTATAATTTTAAGTCGCTTTCGGCGTCTGTGTATGGTAGCTAACTTTTTTTTATTTAATTTTTTTTTTATTAGAGATGGGTTTGCTCTTGGCCAGCATCTAGCCGAGTAGCGAAGATAAAAGCCTATGATGGAGCGAGCTCACCCAGAAGATGCCTATTCACTCGAACTTTGAAAACATTTGGGTTATATGAGGTCAGGAGTTCCAAACGTTGGCAGTGCGCATTGTAAAGGATGTTTTACAGCACTTTTTCCGACAAAGTGGTCCGTGCCAAGGTTTGGAACTCCCTACCGGCGTCTGTATTTCCGAGCTCATATAACCCAAATCTTTTCAAAGTTCGAGTGAATAGGCATCTTCTGGGTTGAGAATGAGGTTCGCTCCATCTTAGGCCTCATCCTTGCTACACAGTTGGTTGTTGGCCAAGAGCAAACCCATTTAACATTTAAAAAAAAAGAGGGATTCCCATAAGATGAGGATGGTGACCATTTGTACGTCTGTATGTCCGATGGAAGAAAGGGGAAGGCGTTATGAGCTCATGCAGCTCCTGAGCACACTCTCCGAAGTACATCTTGACTATGCAACGGATTTTGATGCGGTTTTCATCATCAGTTAGATAATTTTCATTACATAATAAAGCCTAATTAGCATTTTTTTCTGGGCGAAGACGCGAGCGGTTCGTCAGTAGACTATATTTTACTCGTATATGCAGACGAATACACAGGTTAAACCTAGTAAAATTATATCAATGCGAAAGTTTCAAAATGTGGCCGTTGGTGAAGCTGTAAAAAAAATCCCATATTCCTAGCATATTGTAATTTATAATTTTCAAAAGGCCGTTAACTTTTTCATTACAACGAAATTCAACAACAGAATACGGTGAGGTTTGCAATACGTAAATTCGCTAAAAAATTCGCTACATTTAATATATAAAACATATGAAATGTTCGGCATTTCAGCACCCCCGGGGATTATGGGTAATAACATATTACGCGTATCGTGTACAGTCAGCAAATTAATGAACAAATATTTTCGGAAAATTGCAAATATTTCCGGATATATGTTTTCTCAGTCACTATAGCGAAATTGCATTAAAATTCATGGTGGGTATAAGGTGTGTTATGGCGTGGGTAGATGTTAAATGTAATTTAAGAATTGTAGATGGTGCTAGGTGCGTGTAGAATATTTATTTGAATGGATTTTGAAATGTATCTATGTCGCAAATACTGTCGCGGACACGGACATAATAAGTTTAAATATATAAAATAAATATATATAAATATATGGGTCGGTGTTTTATTTAAAGAAGTGAACCCGAGTATTATTCATTCATAATAATAACATTTTTTATAATACTAAATATCTTCACACATTCCACACACAGCACCATCTAGTTCCACAGTAAGCAACTAATGCCTTGTATTATGGATGCCAGACAGTTGATACATAGATTACTTTTTTGTAAATACATACATATTATAAATATAAAAAATCCATGACTCGGGTACAAAGGTAAAATGTTAACACGTAAACATTTGCCCCTAGCGGGATTCGAACCCGCGACCGTTTGGTTAACAGCTAGAGTTACTAGCCATTAGACCAAACGTATTATAAAAATATGATTAGGAGTCTTTTCCAGTAGATCATAAGTGTAGGTCTAGACTAGAAGTTTCCTAAAGAATCGACGGGAATGAAAGACGCATCGCTTTTCTTTGACAAATGCCGCGCTTTACTTTGATGAAGCCGCCTTTCGCCGCAAACAGGGAGTTATTACGATTAAAAAAAAAAACAGTGGCACTCCGGGAGTGCCAACAGAAGTGAAAACTTTAACAATTACTTGTGTATTTTTTGAATTTACAATATATGTACATACTTATTATACAGAGGTGTCGGTTACGGTAACAGTGTCGCGAGTTCAATGGTTTTTTCCCATCTCAAAAATGTCCAATGCGTCTAAAGAAGTTTTCACTTTAAAAAAAATGACCTCTTTTTTTTTATCTTCCTACATTGTACATTCTTACTTCTATTAATTAAGTGATGGTCACCATTTACCATTGTTTAAAAGTCTACTTTCTAACCCCCTTTTCGCACAAACAGTTAAAGTAAACTATGAAAATGAGATTTTTAAAATTACTTTTAAAATAACTTTTTTTTTTTCAGAATCCCATTACAAAATGACTGGCACATTATTTTGCTGACCCTACATTTATGTACACTCACCTACGGAAATTGTAAAGTAAAATTGGGTAGTCATTTCATAAATTGCATTTGACCTACCCGCCGGTGAGCGATATTAAATTTCTGATTTGTCGTAACATTTTATTAGGTTAAATATATTCAGAGTGCCTCCTTAATACATACATAAAATAACACACCAGTTTAATGGGATTTTAATGTAATTATAACATTATACGAATCGCATCACAAATTTATGTCA
This sequence comes from Synanthedon myopaeformis, assembly GCA_944738685.1. Classification (NCBI taxonomy): domain Eukaryota; kingdom Metazoa; phylum Arthropoda; class Insecta; order Lepidoptera; family Sesiidae; genus Synanthedon; species Synanthedon myopaeformis. Next base: position 5,788,818 of record OX122939.1, read on the forward strand.
GCCACATCAAACTTACAGTAGGTAATAATGTTAAGTTGTAATTTTGGTTCAAAAATATAATTAAATGAAAATTCTTGGTGTATTTTCGTGAAATTTTTAGATTTAGATTTAGATTTAGACTTATTTATTTGCTTAAAACATTGCAGTAATGTAAATAAATAAATATTTATAAAATGTCTACACACATTCCACACAGCACCATCTAGTTCCACATTAAGCGACTAATACTTGTATTATGGATATCAGACAGTTGATATATAATACATAGATTACATTTTTTTTTGTAAATAAATACATATTATAAATATAAAACATCCATGACTCAGGTACAAAGGTAAAATGTTAACACATAAACATTTGCCCCTAGCGGGATTCGAACTCGCGACCGTTTGGTTAACAGCTAGGGTTACTAGCCATTAGACCAAACGTGTCGTCAAATTATGGTATGTCTTCTAATTACATGTGGATGTAAGGCAGTATTAAAGCGGAGGGGAACCCATCCGAGGGGATGATGAGTGTGTTACAGCTTTTTAGATTATTTCATCACGTTAACGCTTGCTTTGTAAGATACTTTATCAAATTGAAACTTATTATAAAAAATAATTAACGACCTACTCTCAGACCTAACGAATATACACAAAAAAAAATTCATAAAAATCGGTCAAGCCGTTTCGGAGGAGTTTGGTTACAAACACTGTGACGCGAGAATTTTATATATATATATTTATTTATTTTTTATAAAAGATGGGTTTGCTCTTGACCAACAACCAACTGTGTAGCAAGGATGAGGCCTAAGATGGAGCGAACCTCATTCTCAACCCAGAAGATGCCTATTCACTCGAACCTTGAAAAGATTTGGGTTATATGAGCTCGGAAATACAGACGCAGGAAGGGAGTTCCAAACCTTGGAAGCGTTTTTAAAAATAAAAAAATAAAGCGTTTTTTAAAGTACAACTTTAATATACTAGCTGTTGTACGCGACTTCGCGGGCGTAACTTTATAAAATATTTAACTCGTTGATAATTGAGCTTTCTATGGGTGATTTTTAAAATTGTTAAAGTTAAAGTTATAGTATAATTTCTTATCGTTAAATAAATAAATAAATAATAAATAGTTTTATAATATATATAGATACATAAGGCTTCTAACGAGGCAGGCATCGAACAATATCGCAATGTTCAAAATAATTAGCACTTGGCGGATGCCGCCGCAATTATATTAAGCACAGAATTGACTGACTGACGAATTGTACAAGTTATAGTATAATTTCTTATCGTTAAATAAATAAATAAATAATAAATAGTTTTACTTATAGTTTCAAAGCTATAAATTGGTAGCTTGTCTAGCAGGTAAGGGGGTGGTTACTGCCGCCAGACGGGCTTCCCAAATGAGTGCGAACAGCTGTGAGCGCTGCCACTAGTTTCCAGATACAGAGCCAACTTTAAAAAGTTCATTTCCAAAGTTGACCTGGTGGGGAATCGAACCCGGAAACTCTAGAAAAGAGCGTCAAGGCAAGCACTCTAACCACTCAACCAAAGGGCTCGTCATTGCGTCAATATTTTGTGTCTTGGCGACCGGTAGCCACTTACCTTCAAGTGGAAAATTTGTCCCCTATCACTTTTCAATAAAATAACAATTAACAAATAACTAAGCCATTTTGTTATAACACTTATTGTTATTAAGATTTGTTAAGATAACATAAGTTTAAAATTTATTGTTCGAATCAAAAGAGTGTATGTAATTCGGTTCAAGTTTTAATGGAAATATTTTTTGGTCAACAAAGTCCATTACTCGAGTTTGGGTAGAAGGTATTTTTCAAAAAAAAAAAATAATACTATTTTTTTTTTCTTCTAGTGGCCACGCGAAATTGAATATCTGCAGCCAACGGCAGCACCAAATACTCTCATATATCAGGCCGGAAGTTGGACCAACACGTAAACTGTGAACTTAAATAAAAAAAAAAAAAAATTATGTAATTTTTTTTTACTTTTATATATATTATTAATTTAGTTTATATTTAATAATTTATAAATTGTTATTATTTGATTTTTTAATTATTTTAATTAATATAATGAAGCACACGATACAGGCTTGCATGTCTAGTGTGTGTTTTTATAGCCAATAAATTAAATATATATGTTCCTGTAAATAAATAAATCTCAAAGTTAATATTATTCAGTATATTTGTAACCATTACTGCAAAAACGTATTTTTATGAGAACATAAGATAGATAAGCCAACTCCGATTAGATAGGATCTTACTAGAAAACTGTCGCATGCACGTAACTTTATAAAATACTAGCTGGTGCCCGCTACTTCGTCCGAGTTGAACGATGAAAGGTACCCTATGTCGTTTCTGGTGTCTCAGACAACGTGTATGCAAAATTTCATGGTGATCGGTTCAGTAGTTTTTGCGTGAAAGAGTTACAAACATCCATACATCCAAACATACTTTCGCATTTATAATATTAGTAAGTACGGATAGCCTGTGTTACTCGTTGATAATGTAGCTTTCTAAAGGTGAAAGAATTTTCAAAATCGATTCAGTAGTTTTTGAGTTTATTCATTACAAACATACAAATCTTCTGTCTTTATAATATTAGTATTAGTAAGTAAGTATAGATATATCAGCGTTTCTTATTATTAAAATCTATGTATAAAAATCTATTTATTAAAATCTATGGAATACATCGAAGGAGTACAACTATAGAATTTGCGTGACAAATGCCAAAGCGGCACATAAAAAGTACGCCTAAAACGGAATCATGGCGGAGTCTTGCGTTCGCGCGTCAATAGTAAATGGTAGTAACGATCAAGTTCTACTGTTGATTTTAAACTCCAATGTTGACGTAAGGTCACATTTGGTTGGTTTTAAATGACAGATGACAGCGTTGATGCTCTACTGCATATTATTATGTCACTTTTAAATGTTCCATAAAGTTCTTAGTGTTTTGTATGGCGTTCGAAATCCATAGTTGTAGTACATTGATAGCATATTATTAAACTTTTGTCCTAAGTCTGAAGCTTTAGTGGCGTCACCATATGACGATACACAGTCGGGGACACTAAAAAATCCCCGAAAGCTTTTAAGCTCACGTCACAGTAGTTTCGGGCGGACTGATTGAGAGCTGTACAGACGAGCGATCGCAACCAGAACGTCTGCTCGCTTAGTAACCGTCATTTGCCTATTCTAATATTACAGCGATGTAAAATTTGTAACTGAATGTAGGTATTATGGCCTCAGATGTAGAGATTGTAGACATTTCCGGATTCCGGGATTTGATTTGAGGCAAGCTGAAAACTTGTCCTATATATCTGTTTTTTTTTTTTTTTTTTTTTTTTTTTTTTCAAATATTTATTGCGAAACCATAATGTATAAAAGGTGTTACAAAATTTATAAAAACCATTGTTATGGACGCTGTTTGGCATGCAACTTAAGGGACTAGGAGAGAGGAAGTGTAAATTCTAAATTCAAAAATAGTTTAAGACTAATATTAAAGTAGAAATTAAGAAAATATTATAAATTAAGAATTAATTAAGTATTTAAGACCATTAGTAGTTAAGTTAAATTAAACATGTTTTAAGTACACTGTTTAGGAGTGCAATTTAGATAATTATCTATACACATGTATTTTATAGCTTTCAAGTGTATAATTGCAATCTGTTTGTGTACTGTATCAAATATATATAAAAAAAATTATATATATATTAAGGTTTTTATTTTATTTAAATTAAATTTTAAATTAAATAATATTTATATTTACATAAAATAATGATATTATCTATAAAAAAAAATTAAAAAAAAATTATAAATATGATATCGTTGTTTTCTTTTTTTAAAATATCTAGTAATTTGTTATATATTTTTATAGAATAACTGAAGGTATTTGAAGAGTTTTAATCTTGATCTTAATAATATTAAATTATTCTTATGTCGTAGCGTATATACTTGTATAAATTTACACATCTCCAAAATATACAAAAGATCGTTATTATAAATCCTTCTAAAGTATTTCAAGTAAATTTATTTTATCAGCCCTGTACGTTTTTCTTTATCTATAGGGCTGATTATCACATAAATAAAGGATTTTCATATCTTGACACTTTATTCACTGTAACTTAATTTAAATACAATTAAAACTAATTATATTTATGAGAGACGTGTATGCGCCGTGTTAAATGTGTAAGGAGAGAGAATGAGACAGCTTGCGAGCGAGACAACATACTTTGTCATAGAATAGAATTTAGTTGAAAACTAAACAAGCCCCTCACTAACAAGTTACGCAAACGGAGTCGGTGGCTAGAACATAGTAATGTTTTGTAAGTAATATATATTGGCGATCCATTATTATCCTTCCTCTTTTATATCCCGCCAACCGACATCCTTATTTAATACATTTCGGCCAATCAGAGATAAAATCAACAATGGAGCTTTTCGCTCGAAACAACTTTGATTGATGACGCTACGGGGTCGTTTCACACGAACGTTGAAACGCTGCGTTTCAAACGCCGGTGTGTTTTTTTTTTATTCTTGTATCCGTTCTTTGTTAGTCGTATTTTTTTTTTCATGTCCATGCTTAAACTGATGGCTATTAAAGCCGTTTGTGAAGAAGTTTCATACGGGCGAGTTTGTTCTATGAAATTTTTATAAAAGAATCTTTAGATAGGAAAATGTATTTTACTAGAGGCAGTATACCTTAAATTTTTTTCCTTCGGGTTTAGTAGTCATCTCGCACAATTTTTTTCGTACGAAATGTGCGAAAAGCCAACTTAATATTTATTTTTAGTAGTCATCTCGCACACATATGGTTACAATATACATGCGACATTTCCCTCGGGTTTACTAGTCATCTCGCACACATTTATTTCGTACGAAATGTGCGAAAAGCCAATTTCACATTTATTTTAGTAGTCATCTCGCACAATTTTATTTCGTGCGAAATGTGCGAAAAGTCAAAAGCATATTTATTTTAGTAGTCATCTCGCACACAGATAATTACAATATGCATGCGACATTTCCTTCGGGTTTAGTAGTCATCTCGCTCAATTTTATTTCGTGCGAAATATGCGATAAGTCAAAAGCATATTTATTTTAGTAGTCATCTCGTACACAGATAATTACAATATGCATGCGACATTTCCTTCGGGTTTATTAGTCATCTCGCACAATTTTATTTCGTGCGAAATGTGCGAAAAGTAAAAGCATATTTATTTTAGTAGTCATCTCGCACAATTTTATTTCGTGCGAAATGTGTGAAAAGCCTAAAGCATATTTATTTTAGTAGTTATCTCGCACACATATGATTACAATATGCATGCGACATGACACCTTCAGAAAATAGTAGCACTATGATTTTCAGAAGGTGTCATCTCGCACGTACGAGATGACTACTAAACCGGTAAAAGACATGGGGTAACTACATTAAATGAAATTTTCAAGATTAAACTATGCCAGAGGGAAATTGTCTAAAAAAAATTCAACGCCTGACAAAACTATAACAGCAATAAAGATGTCAGGCGTTATATTGTGCATATATTGCCCTTCAAGTGTGTAATGTCCACCGTGATTAGAGTTCATCTGTCGACATGACAATTTGAATTTAGAATTCACCTTTGAACGAGCAATGAACATACCTCTTTCAGTTAGCGCACGTTGACATCCAATGACAGCCAAAATGACAACCGTCAAAAGAGTTTTGAACGCCATCTTGAATCTGTAGCACTGTCACACTGTCACAGACTCACACACACCATTACAGAGCACACACACACTGGACACTTATTTTAAATTGTAGATCCACACTAAGTTAGAACTAAATACTTGAGGAGTTGTACTTCAGCACATGACGAGTCGTTTTTCGTTCGGTAAGTTGTGACCTGTGAACAAAAATAATACATTTCAATTTTATGTTATATATAAAAGAATTTTTTTTTTCTATTGCTCTGTGTTAATAACTCTATATAAAAATTGATCAAAAATCTAATTAAAAAAAATAAATTTATAAATTTAACTAGCTGGTGCCCGCGACTTCGCTCGCGTTGAAAATTATATACGAAAACCTTCCTCGAGAACCACTCTATCCATTGGTGAAAACAGCATGAAAATCGGTGCAGTATTTTTTGAGTTTATCGCGCACAGACAGACAGACTGACGCGGCAGAGGACTTTGTTTTATAATATGTAAGGATAGTTTTAAAGTATATATATTCCTATAAATTAAATTAATTTATAAATTAAATTAGCTTTATTATTATATATATTAGCTGGTGCTCGCGACTTCGTCCGCGTTGAAAACGTTAGTTTTTTATATTTTATTTATCCTTCGGGAATAGTCCTTTTTTTTCTGGATGAAAGGTACCCTATGTCCTTTCTAATGTCCGAGACAACGTGTATGCAAAATTTCATGGTGATCGGTTCACTAGTTTTTGCGTGAAAGAGTCACAAACATCCATACATCCAAACATACTTTCGCATTTATAATATTAGTATAGATTTATAAAAAAATCGACATAACAAAAATAAATAAAATACCTCGCCATTTTTTTGAACATTCGATTAAGGAAAAACCTTTTCACAACCTTTGAATTTTGTGCACCGCAAACATGTTAAGCGTATATATTATATTTGACTCATTTCCACAACTTTTCCTAATCCAGCCGAATTACAATTTTCCTGGGTTTCTATTTTACTAACCTAACCTAACCCAACCTTAATAAGCAATGTCATAAACCATGTTATCGAAATACAACTTTAAAATGAAATAATATGATACACACTAGCTGGTGCCCGCGACTTCGTCCGCGTTGAATGAAAGTTACCATATGTCCTTTCTAATGTCCCAGACAACGTGTATGCAAAATTTCATGATAATCGGTTCAGTAGTTTTTTCATTAAAGAGTCACAAACATCCATACATCCAAACATACTTTCGCATTTATAATATTAGTACGGATACGAGAATATCATTGCATTTATAAAGATATAGATTATTTTGTATTTTTGTAATTTTTTTTTATGAACTATTATAGTACTATTACTATAGTATAGTAATATTATGTAAATAGTACATAAATAGGTCAACATCGTCGCCTATTGACACAAGCAACGCCATAGATGCTATTGTATGTGCTCTGCCTTAATTAGTAAGAGTTAGGTATTAGGAATCAAGTCACGTAATTTCCCGTCTAAAAGTCATGTTAACCTGTATTTAATAGCAAAACGCGTATTTAATAATGTACAAGGTAAAATTATATGGAGACAGCGCGCGAACAAAAATAAATCGCGCTCTGAACTGACTGAACATATCTATAAATACGCGAACTCGCACCGCGAACAAATACAATTCAATATTGCTCTAGAACAAATTTTGAAACATAACACTAAGGGCTTTCACCAATTGCAAGTAAAGTGTTGATTACTTACTTTTAGAAATAATTTTATGTTTTATTAAATTATGCACTCGGTTTACTGCATTCGATTGGGGAATTTTTTTTTTAATTATTTTTTTTTTGTAATGTTTAGGACTTTCACCGTACAAACAAAGGTATATCATCTCCTTCATTTAGCGGTTACTGGTGACTTTAAATGGCGGTTAGCCTACTTGACACATGGTTAAAGAGGCCCTAAAACATTATACGCATTAAAACTAAAACATTATTTGAACATAATCTCAAACAATTAAATGTTATACAACATCCTTTTACAATAACTTATATTTAATCCTAATATAGATGGCAGCCCATTTGCAGAGCCTGTGGCGTTGCTTGTGTTATAAGTAGGCGACGGTAGCCACCTACCATCAGTGGACATAAAATAAAAATCCTCCATACACAGATTTAACGACACGTTTGGTCTAGTGGCTAGTAACCCTAGCTGTTAACCAAACGGTCGCTGGTTCGAATCCCGCTAGAGACAAATGTTTATGTGTCAACATTTTACCTTTGTACCTGAGTCATGTATGTTTTATATTTATAATATGTATGTATTTACAAAAAAAAGTAATCTATGTAGTATATCAACTGTTTGGTATCCATAATACAAGCATTAGTTGCTTAATGTGGAACTAGATGGTGCTGTGTGGAATGTGTGAAGATATTTATTTATATTTAGATATTTATATTTATAGATAAAATATTTGATCTATAATAAGAAGGTATAATGGATTTGTCACAAAATGAAAGTCCAAAAATTCTTTTTCCATTAAATTCTATTGAAAATTAAATAGTAAACATCGCGTCAATAATTACACAATACGGTTCCATTCTAAGGGAGTTACAGTAATTATGTCAATTTGCTAAAGTTAGCCACATTTAGTATGCAAACAGTTTAAGTAGGTCATTTCGAAGCATATATATAGTATGGGTCAATATGTTTCACCTGATGTGTGCTGATGTGTTTGAGGCGGTTAATCCCAGTAATTTAACCACAATTACTTGGTTTATGGTCTCATCAATATTATCATTGTATCTATCTACGAATATGTACTTCTTAATTGAGTTTATAGTACACTTAAACTGTGTACCACAAAAAAAATACGTCTAGCCTTTGAGAAATACGTGCAAATATTAAGATCATATATGTAGACACGTGCAAATATTAAGACCATATAGTACATATATATACATATACATTCGTTTTCCAAATGCTACAAGGGGTGGGCCACCCTTATCACTTAGGGGTTTAAAAAATAGTTTACGACCTATTCTCAGACCTGCTGAATATACACAAAAAAATTCACAAAAAAATCGGTCAAGCCAGGTTCGGAGGAGTTTGATTACAAACACTGTGACACGAGGATTTTATACATATAGATATGCGTAAATGTATATAAATATATTTCAGAAAAGCAAAGAGTTAAATTAATTCCGCAGTTATCCAATAAAAGTTTCCAAAACTCGAAACGTCCCTCGAATCCGTGAACGCTGAGGAGATCAAAGTCTTCGTATTAATTCTGTAAATTTAAGTCAACGATTAAATAATATATTAATATTAAATTAATAATTCAGTTAATAGTGATTAATAACGATACAGGCCGAAGATAGATTGCTTTGTTTTCAATTAAGGCTTCATTGGAGTCCATCGCGATTGGAACTTTCAACTTTTATTCGTTGCAATCAGTCACTCGCCGCTAAAAGCTATTAAAGCCCTTGACATTTATCAAACTTATTCATCGCTAATTACTGTCTTAGCAGAAAGGGAACTGTCGCGACGGATAATTTCAGGGCGCTGGCTGAATAGACTAATTTAAGTCAAGTATTTATTCCCTATTTGACGACACGTTTGGTCTAGTGGCCAGTAACCCTAGCTGTTAACCAAACGGTCGCGGGTTCGAATCCCGCTAGGGGAAAATGTTTATGTGTTAACATTTTACCTTTGTACCTGAGTTGTGGATGTTTTTTATTTATAATATGTATGTATTTACAAAAAAAAAGTAATCTATGTATCCACAATACAAGCATTAGTTGCTTAGTGTGGAACTAGATGGTGCTGTGTGGAATGTGTGAAGATATTTATTTATTTGTTTATTTATTTATACTAGCTATAGCCCGCGACTTCGCCCACGTTGAAAATTATATACTAAAAACCTTCCTCGAGAATCACTCTATCCATTGGCGAAAACAGCATGAAAATCGATGCAGCAGTTTTTGAGTTTATCGAGAACAGACAGACAGACAGACGAGGCGGAGGACATTGTTTTATAATATGTAATTGAATTTGTAATTTTGAGATGAATATAATAATAAAAAACAGTGTTAGCGTTTACTATCTATGTGTACTGAAGTATAGTATAAAGTACTCTGTGACTTTACAATAAATTATCTGTGGATATAAATTACACAAAAAAAATTACTTATCTGTTACAATAAAGTACTCTGTGACGTGACATTAAAAAGGTATCTGACAGCGTCCTGCCAGTACATTCCAAATTCAACCACAGCCTATTTTGAAAAGTTCTTTTTAATAGTGTTCCCTGCCAGAAAACGAACCCGGGACCCCTGAGAGAGAACATTAAGCACCCTAACCCCTCATCAAAAGGCTCGTACTACGGCTGATATAATATATAATAATCAATTATAATAAGCAGGTATATTTTTGAGGTTATCCAAAAATGTAATTCCGAGTTAAATTTATAAGTTAATAATCACAAATTGTAAACAGGAATACAATAATAATGATAATTAGTGTCGAAACAATTACTGTAAATTGTTCAACGTTCGCCAGATGTCGCCATGTTTTGTTTTGAATAACAAATAAATTTCAAATATAACTTCTGGCTTGTTTTACATGAACGAAATTGCTTTTGAATTGACTGCCCTTGAATGGACAATTATATTTGTTAAAAAATATTTATAGAGAACTAACTATAGTTTGTATGGATTTTCATTTAAATGCCTAATATATTTTTCATAGTAAATTAAGGCGGACAGGCTGACGGATATTCTAATCTAATGAGTTTTGGGATTGATTTCAACAAAAATCTGTCATACTATCAACTCGCCAAAACATAAGTGATAACAAAAGCACATGTGCTATTATTTCACTGTGGTCTTCTGAAAGCGGTGGTTACTGATGCCAGATGGGCTGACCAATTCATAACTACGTCTGCAACTTTGAATTATTTCGACGACACGTTTGGTCTAGTGGCTGTTCAAACGGTCGCGGGTTCGAATCCCGCTAGGGGCAAATGTTTATGTGTTAACATTTTACCTTTGTACCTGAGTCATGGATGTTTTATATTTATAATATGTATGTATTTACAAAAAAAAAGTAATCTATGTAGATTATCAACTGTTTGATATCCATAATACAAGCATTAGTTGCTTAGTGTGGAACTAGATGGTACTGTGTGTGGAATGTATGAGATATTTATTAGGTATATTTATTAAAAAAAAAATTATAAAAAATATTAAGGTTTAATCCAAAAAACAAAATATTAATCCAAAAAAAGTATTAAGGTAGCTTTTTATTCTGTTCTTTTCTGACACCTATACTACTTGAATGAAGTACTATTACTTATTCTGTGACACCGACTAAGTCGCAGGAAAAACCTAATTTAAAATAGTCTTTATAATTTTAAAATGCTTTCGGTTTCGCTGTCCATTGCACTTTCACCGTAAGCTTTTACAAAAGCTTACGGTGAAATTATAGATAGCCGTCATTCGACATGTTATACGAGACAACAATGCCATCAGCTATGACACAAGCTATACTAGATGGCCAGTGTAATTTGAGCTACAAATTGCTAAGTTGTAGTACCAATTCGGAGGTCGCCAGCGACCGGACAGCATTAATTTGGCTCGGTTAGTGCGTAACTAATAGTTGAACTGCAGCCAACGGATGTTAGGCCGGGAGCCGGAAGCAGATAATTTTTTTTCAAGTGTTTCAATTGATAAAATAAATTAAAGCCTTAAGTACTTATTTTTGAAGTTTAATATTGAGTTATATAATATCTAAAAAAATAAAAATTAATCGCTTTGTTGCTAATTGTAATGAGATGCTTGGGATAATAAAACTCAATTTTTTTTTTTTTTTTTTTTTTTTTTTTTTTTTTTTTTTTTTTTTTTTTCAAATATTCTTTGATGTCCGAGGAAGGTTCTAATGAAGAGAAAAATTGGAAAAATTGACCAGAATAACGTAAAAACCCCATTTTTCTTTTGCTCATCCAAAGTTACATATCAGATACCAAAGTCCAATAACTTTTAACATAGCGACGTCTGTTGGATAAGCTGCTTAATAATAAAGTTTGGCTACTGAATTGAAAAGGTTCGCATCCCGGTTGGACCTTTTTTTTTTTAAATTTATCTATACATCACAAATTAATAGTTAGTTTAGTTTTTATACTCTCCAATGAGCATTATTTATAAGTTGATTGATATGACATGTGTACTATTGCTTTTGTAGGTAACACTAACTGGTGCCCGCGACTTCGTCCGCGTTGAACGATGAAAGGTACCCTATGTCCTTTCTGGTTTCCCAGACAACGTGTGTGCAAAATTTCATGGTAATCGGTTCAGTAGTTTTTGCATGAGAGTTACAAACATCCATACATCCAAACATACTTTCGCATTTATAATACTAGCTGATGTCCGCAACTTCGTCCGCGTTGAACAATAAAAGGTACCCTATGTCCTTTCTGGTTTCCCAGACAACGTGTATGCAAAATTTCATGGTAATCGGTTCAGTAGTTTTTGCATGAGAGTTACAAACATCCATACATCCAAACATACTTTCGCATTTATAATACTAGCTGATGTCCGCAACTTCGTCCGCGTTGAACAATGAAAGGTACCGTATGTCCTTTCTGGTTTCCCAGACAACGTGTATGCAAAATTTCATGACAATCAGTTCAGTAGTTTTTGCATGAAAGAGTCATAAACATCCAAACATACTTTCACATTTATAACATTAGTACGGATTATAAATATAAAAATATTATGTGTACATAATAAACTGAATCTCGTAAGTTTGAAATTTTTTTTATCTAATCCTTATCCTATTATCCTATTACCATGAAATGGGCCATAAAAGCCATTTATCATTTGAAAAAAAATCACAGGGCATTTAAAAGATTTATTTAAAAAGGGATTTAACTCTTGCATATTTCATCCAAGAGGCTTTTAAATAATCCAGCATAATTCCGAATTAAGTGAAAACTCTGCGCTTAATTAAAACTTAACAGAATTTCAGTCTGTCAACAAAATGATTATGATTTATGTTCAAATTTGAGTTATAGAGGTTAGACCCAAATATTTAGACTTTTTGGTGAAACCACGAAATAATATTTTTTTTTATTTTTTTTATTTTTATTTATAACATTTAACAATTTTAAGACTAATATATAAAATAACATGTAAAATGATAACACTAAAAACCACTGAGGTTTAATTTCGTGTTATCATTTGTAATTATTAATAAAATCTAACTATATACTATTAATTACAGTTTAAAAAAATATTGCTTTAACTTAAATTTAATATTTTTAATTGTTATATTGTTATATAGATCTGAAGGTAGATTATTGATAAGGTGTGGGACAATGTAAGCGGTAGTTCTTTCGCCGTACGTATTATTGGAGCGTTGTGTACGTAACCGTTTTTTTTAAATTGCTCTGGTGCATATAGGATGTTCTATCAATTTTTTTAAGGATTCGTTAAAAAATTTTTCTTTCAGTAGTGAAAACGAAAACTGATGGTTTATTGGTAAAATCTTACAGTGTTTAAAAAGACCGTTCTCATCGTTGTAGTATTTATTTTTAATTTTAGATGAGACTAATGTTTTTAGAATTATGAACTAAAATTCTTAGAATATAAACTATGCATAACCAAACTATTTAACTAGAGATTATTGCGTAAAAATATTATAACTCCTTACTCATTCACTGACATACAATAAGCACACATGCTATTATTACACGGTGTCTGCGTTCGCTAGCTGGTGCTCGCGACTTTGTCCGCGTTGAAAATTTAAAAAAAAAGCAATATAACGCTTGACCTCGTGTTGCTATAACACTTTGGCCGGGCGTTAGTTTTTTTATTTTTTATTTATCCCACGGGATAGTCCTTTTTCTCTGGATGAAAGGTACCCTATGTCCTTTCTGGTGTACCAGACAACGTGTATGCAAAATTTCATAGTGATCGGTTCAGTAGTTTTTGCGTGAAAGAGTCACAAACATCCATACATCCAAACATACTTTCGCATTTGTAATATTAGTATAGATTAATCAGTCTAAAAGGAACCCTGGGGCTGTAAATCTAATTTACGTCCAGAATTTTGAATATGAAACACGACCTACTTTCAAAGTATGACTGATGAAAAAATAATCTGTATATTGCAATAATAAGTGTTACAGCAACACGAGGTCAAGCGTTATATTGCTATTTTTTTTTTCTACGCGGACGAAGTCGCGAACACCAGTTAGTGTTCTCTAAAAACAATCGCTAAAAGTAATTACGTGAATAGAAAATATTCATTTTTTAAATGTTGCCAAAATTTATTCTTACAGAAGACTCATAATAATTCGTCATCATCATTATTTTGGACGAAGGACGTCCACTTCTGGACATAATGTGTCCAACATAATTTTGAAATTGAATAATCAAAACCACACATTCCACACACAAGCGTGTATAACTTTAACAACTTTTGCACGCGACTGCGTCCATTTAACTTTATAAAATATATAGCCTATGTTACTCGTTGATAATATAGCTTTCTATGGGTGAAACAATTTTTGAAATCGGTCCAATACTTTTTGAGTTTATTCATTACAAACAAAAATACAAATCTTATAATATTCAATATGAATTCGTTATATTGAAATTAAAATATAATTTTTATAAAGAAATTTGTAGACTTTTCAATAAACTCTCCTCCCAAATAACTTCATGTATCTACAAGTGGTATAGTATTTTGTTTGAAACGAGCGTATCGCGTTACTTCGCCGAAATGAAACCTTTGCGCCGACAATATAACTGGCAACTCTGCGGCGCAGTTAATAAAATTGATTATTGTTTACTGCGTGAACTGTAGAAGATTTTTCATTACTTTACAGAGCTTCATTTTGGTCACACGTTTGTTTTATGTGTCGCGGTGCAAGCCACGCGATGTAGCGGACATGCGACATAAGTATTGATTTTATATGGCAGCTTTACATCGAAGTACTACAATTATGGATTTTGCGTCACAAATGTCAAAGCGGCACATACAAAGTACGCCTAAAACGGGACCATGGCGGAGTCTGGCCTTGGCAAGTTCTACTATTGAATTTAAACTCCAATGTGTTGACTTAAAGCCACATTTCTTTTTAAATGACAGATGTTTGGTTGGTTTTAAATGACATATATGACAGAGTTCATGTTCTACGCATATGTCACTTTTGAATGTTCCATAAAGTTCTTAGGGTTTTGTATGGCATCCACATTGATGCAGCTTTCGTTTAAATACATTATTCTAAATGTTTAAAAAGAACTTTGTAATGATGTCGGTCTTGTTCTTTAAATTACTTAATTAATTCAAACCCTAATAAAAGAATAGAATTGTAAAGCTTGTGTACGAAGTAACCTCTTAACTAATTCACTTGTAATTGATATTAATATTTTTACAAATTTTAATTATGTACATATTATGAAGACAATTCACATTAAAACCCTAACAGATATAATAGTGTGGCAACGTCGTATATAGTGTAAATATATAGTGTAAATATATAGTGTAAATATATAATGTAAATATATAGTGTAAATATATAGTGTAAATATATAGTGTAAATATATAGTGTAATATGGAGGCGATAGCGATATAGCAAAGCCAGATATCTAATCAATCTTTAAAGGCATTGAAATGAGTAAGGTCGAACTCTGTGGTTCAAATTTTCAGACAGTATAATTATGGTAACCGCTATCGCTTATGAATTGAGACGTACCGTCATCTCAGCGACCAGAAGTCACAATTGGCGTCCAGCCAACGCGGAGTTGACCGTACCTCAGAATTATATTCACCATTTACCATTCCTTCGAGTTCATTGATTACTCATAGGTATTTCTGACGCGGCTGCATTATCAAGGTGAATAGCGACTAACTTTTAGAATTTTACAACTTATTGATTACTAGCTGTTACACGCGAGTTCGTCCGCGTAACTTCATAGAATATAACCTAAATGTTACTCGCTGATAATGCAGCTTTCTATAGGTGAAAGAATTTTTAAGATCGGTCCACTCGTTTTTGATTTTATTCATTACGAACAAAAATACAAATTTTTCTCTCTTTATAATACACTAGCTGTTACATGCGACTTTGTCCGCGTGACTTTATAAAATATAACCCAAATATTACTCGTTGATAATGTACAAGTAGCTTTCTATAGGTGAAATCCGCAAAATTTTTATTACTATTATATATCAGTGGTAGTAGTAATATACATTGGTTTTAGAAATTCACGCACTTGATCACACTGTATTATCAGAATGTTAGGGGATTGCGAACCAAGTCTCACTCTTTTTTGAATAACATCCTTCTGAACGATTACGACATTTATTGTATAACCGAGTCTTGGCTGAATAACAATTTTTATAGCTCGGAGTATGTTGACGACAGGTATGTGGTATTTCGGTGTGATAGGGATGCTTCTTTTGTCGGTTTGGAGAGGGGTGGAGGTGTTCTTGTTGCCATACGTCGAGAACATAACCCGGTTCTACGTGAAGAATGGAACGTGCCCACTACTTTGGATTATTTATGGGTGAGTATTCCTCTCCCTCATTCTGCCTCCCAAACCTCACTATCTGCTCCCGCCTTTATGCACATCTGCTGCGTGTATATACCGCATAGTGAACGTCACGAGTTGGAATTAAGCTCAATATTCGAATCTATTAGTAACTTAATAGAACAACATCCAAATGATATATTTCTCATTGCTGGCGATTTTAATGTGACGAACGGTGATTGGTATTACGATTTTGATTTAAATTCAATGGTAATGCAGTCAAATACTAATTCATTAGTACAATTAACGACAGATTTTATGAGTTTAACGAATCTAAAACAATTCAATTCTTTTTTTAATACTAACAACAGATTATTAGATCTAGTCTTTTGTAATAGAAATTGTACTCTTATCTCTTGTAATGATCCCATAACGGCAGAAGACGCACATCACAAATCATTAGTACTCGACTTAAGTCTAGAGATCATTATTTCACTACCCCAAAAATTAAATAGTAGGAAACTTTTCCATTCTGCAGATTTTGACCTTATTCGAGCTGAGTTGTCGTCTGTTGAATGGCATTCTAAATTAATCACATCCAGTAATAATATTGATTCCATAGTACATATATTTTATGACACGATTAATGAAATAATTGATAAACATATCCCTACTCGTAAATCGACCAATACCGCTCGTTACCCGCCTTGGTATACTATCCCACTTATTAAATTAACTAGAGAAAAGAGAAAATACCACACCCGGTGGAAGCGATACGGAAATCCATTGGACTTTCAAACATTCTGTACTCTTCGAAAGAGAGAGTCAAAACTTCAAAGTACCGAATATCGAAATTTTATAAGACTGAGTGAAGATAACATTAAAAAGTGCCCCAAACTTTTCTGGCGTTATGTAAATTCAAAATCACCTTCCAATCAAATTCCTCAAGTAGTTTCTTTAAACCAGCGTGTTTCTAATTGTGGCGAAGACACTTGTAATTTATTTAATGAATATTTCAGTTCTGTTTTTGTTCATAGTACACCTCGCCCTGCTACTTATGACCCTAATTGTCCTCCTGTGAATTCCCCAATTGATCTAGGTGCTATAACTGTTACCATGGAAGCCATTCACAAGGAACTCAAAAATATTGACATTTATAAAGGAGCCGGACATGATGGCTTACATCCCATATTTATACGCAACTGCGCTGATCAATTGACATTACCTTTGTTTATAATTTACTGCAAATCTTTAGAAGCGGGAATATTTCCATTAGTTTGGAAGCAGGCTCTTATTACTCCTATTCCAAAGAACGACAGAAGAAATGATGTATCTCAATACCGACCAATATCTAAAGCCAACCTATTCGGTAAAATCTTTGAAAAGATTATTACTCGTGTTCTACAGGGTGCTTTAAAAAATTATATTTCCGCTAACCAACATGGCTTTTGTAAAGGGCGCTCTGTAGAAACTAATATGCTTACCTTCACTAATTTCTTGGTGGAGAGCATGGATAACAGAATGCAGGTGGATGTCGTATATTCGGATTTTTCAAAGGCATTTGATAAAATTAATCATGATTTACTCATAGAAAAGCTATGGGCTATCGGAATACATGGTGATCTATTGCGCTGGATAAAATCATATGTTAAAAACCGATCCCAAGCAGTTTCTATTAAGGGTTATGTTTCAAGATTCCTGGAGATCCCCTCAGGAATTCCTCAGGGATCACATTTGGGCCCATTATTCTTTATCTTATATATTAATGATATTGGAAAAGTTATACGCAACTCGAAATTCTTATTGTATGCTGATGATGCAAAGTTTTTTAAAACAGTTACGACTATTGATGATTGTTTGCAACTTCAATCAGATCTAACACGATTATCGGAGTATTGCTCATCAAATCAACTATACTTAAACCTTGATAAATGTTCTGTTATATCGTATACCCGCAGACATAACCCTCTTATTTTTGATTATACAATTAATAATATATCCCTGAGGAGAGTTACATCTGTACGTGATTTAGGTATCATAATGGATTGTAACTTATC
Source organism: Synanthedon myopaeformis (assembly GCA_944738685.1). Taxonomy (NCBI): domain Eukaryota; kingdom Metazoa; phylum Arthropoda; class Insecta; order Lepidoptera; family Sesiidae; genus Synanthedon; species Synanthedon myopaeformis. The sequence continues at coordinate 5,807,074 of OX122939.1, forward strand.
CTTTAACTTGCATATTGATCATATAGTTAAAAGAGCTTTTCGCCAACTTGGATTCATTCTTAGGATTTCGAAACCATTTAAGCATCCCCATACTCTAAAATTACTATATTATAGCTTCGTTCGATCACTTTTGGATTTCGCTTGTATTATCTGGAGCCCATTTTATACTTGTCATATTGCTCGCATCGAGAGAATCCAAAAGAAATTTGTCAAATCTTTAGATTATCGTGGAAATTATGAATACATATCATATAAAAACTCTATGACCCGTCACTCATTAACTACCCTTGCAAGTCGGCGAATAATGTTCGACCAGATATTTTTGTTTAAAATTTTAAATAATTATATTGATTCTCCTCAAATTTTGGAAAAAATAGCTTTAAGAGTACCCAGACCTGGCTCCCGTTCACACAAACTTTTCTCTGTCCCCTTATATAAAACGATTTATACCGGGAATAACTTTTTTAGACGTAGCGTTGACGCATACAATAGTGAATTTATGGATATGGATGTATTCCGTGGCAGTTTGACTAATTATAGGATTCAGATACGTAATAGGCTTTTGATGGCTCCTTGAATGTGTTTATTGTGTTTTTATTTTATTTTTTAAATTTTAAAACTTTTGTTATCTATTTTGTATTATGTGTAGAATTTTGTTTCAGTACTGTACCTATGTATCTATTTTGTTTAATGTTTATTTTGTTTTATGTATGGAACTCTAAGTCTTTAAATATTTATGTATATTGCAAAAAATTATGTATAATGACTGTTTGTTTCCTGAATAAAGAGAAAAAAAAAAAAAAAAAAAATTACACGTGTACTTGAGCACATTGGTTTCATCTTGGTTGAAAATAGCAACCAAAAGCTTCAATTTATTATAGTAAACAACCGACACTAATAATTTCGTTAATCCCGCCTAGCAACACGACCAACCAACGAGTCCTACCTACGACTACATGACGACCGAATTTTACTTACAAAAATCAATGAGATTGATTTTGAGGGAGTGATTTTTTTTGTTTGAAAAGCCTACATACAAAAATCAATCTGGATTTTGTGGATCAGATTAATTTTGAGGGAGTGATTTTTTTTTTGTTTGAAAAGGCCTGGATGGCCTGAAAAGACATCGATGTTTAGACCGATCATATTTGAAAATTATTAGGGAAGCCTATCATTATGTCCAGCAGCATAAACAACGATGATGACGATATTCTTATTCACGGATGTGAATCTTCAATGAGTGTGATATTCAAAATAAATTATGTATTTTCGTGATATAGGAGCTTTGTTAACTATTAGAAATGTGTGAGATAGAGCTTTGAAGCTTTCACGTTGATTACGTGTTCGTTTAAAATAAGAATAATGTTTCTAGTTGACCCAAATTCAAGAATGTCAACGCTTATAAACATTTATATTAATTTTGTTCTCAAAAAATAAAGTTAGTTGCAAAAAATAATCATAACGTTTCTGCGTATTAATTTTTTTTTTAATTATTATTTTTCTTGTTATATGTTCAACAGGCTTAATAGGATAAGGTAAGAGTACGAGATATGAAAATTATTGACTTGTGTCTGACGACACGTTTGGTCTAGTGGCTAGTAACCCTAGCTTTTAACCAAACGGTCGCGAGTTCGAATCCCGCTAGATGCAAATGTTTATATGTTAACATTTTACCTTTGTACCTGAGTCATGTATGTTTTATATTTATAATATGTATGTATTTACAAAAAAAAAGTAATCTATGTATTATATCAACTGTCTGGTATCCATAATACAAGCATTAGTTGCTTAATGTGGATCTAGATGGTGCTGTGTGGAATGTGTGATGATGATGTCTGAGATAATATGCTGTTTATGATTGCATGGTATTATTTATAAAAAGTCAAATAAGTAATATTATAATTTTTAAGCAAATTTTTCAAATAACCGATGATATAGTAAATTCTAGAAAATATATAGCGATATAGTTTCCTAGTGTATTTTTTGTTTGAAAAATCTATTTATGTAACTAAAAACAATATATAAAATTTCGATATATATATATATAGCGAAATTTTATATATTTTTTTAGTTTTTTTTAGTTAAACAAATATATAAAATTTCGATATATATATGTATATATATGTATATATATATGTAAAAAAAAATATATATATGTGTATATATATGTATATATATATATATATATATATATATATATATATATATATGTAAAAAAAAAATATGTATATATATAGAAATTTTATATATTTTTTTAGTTACATAAATTGATTTATATATATAAATAATACTAGCTGTTGCACGCGGCTTCGCCCGCGTAACTTTATAAAATATAGTCTATGTTACTCGCTGATAATATAGCTTCCCAATATAAGTACATATAGATGTCGCAATTAATATAAAAGGGGATCTACGAAGCATATAGTTTTAATAATTATTATTTTATTTTAAGACAGTGTCTTTTTAAAATAATAATAATTTTAATTTTTTTTTTCAATAGATTTCTTTTTATAACATACTGACACGAAGATAGACATGACACATAGTCATGTTCAAAATTTAAAATTATCACAAATTTCTTTTAATTAATTACATCAAATTAAAATATTTCGCTGTAAATAAAAGTTAAATAAAAAAAAAAATCAAACTTTTCATCTCATATCATAACTCGCACACAAATTTCCACGAAACATTCCAAATTTGAAATAAAATTAAAAAAAAATTTTTTTTTTTTTTTTTCTAAAGAAAATCACTTTTTTTTTAAAACAACATTATTTTGACCGCCAGCTCCCCGACTACAAGTAACACACAGTTTCGTGGAAGCATTTTATTTGAGCGCGATGATCGCGTATTTATAAAGTGTGTTTGGCTTGACCCAAATGTTGGCCAATATTTGGCGAATTATTTACGAATTGAACGGACCACAGTGAGATGTCAAACTGACAGATATCGGCTCATCACAATTACCTTTTGTTCTATAGAAATATTATCATCAATGAAAACATTCAATTCCATATTCGTATCGAATGACGTCACTATCGGAGTTTTACGGTGTCGTGAACTTTCGACTGTCTAGTATATTAAGGCTCGAGTTCGCCAACAGGCGGTTATTTTTAAACAGCTGTTTAAAATTTAATATCAGATTAATCATTAAGTTAATCAGATGTTCACCAACAGACGGTTAGTTTTTAACAGCTGTTTAAAATTTAAACAGCCGTTTAATAATATTTTGTTGTTAAAATATTATTAAACGGCTTTTTAAATTTTAAACAGCTGTTTAAAAATAAGCGTCTGTTGGTGAACTCGAGCCTTAATATTTAAAAATTATTGTCAAAACTTTTGGTCAACATAACCGGCGATTATAGAGCTGGCTTACCTCGGGCAACAGATTAGCATTAGATCGGTTGAGTAGTTAAGGTGTGAAAAGCAGACAGACATACAGACAGATGAGTTACTTTCGCATTTATAATATTATGGTATGGATTTTATATGAATCTGTGCCATTGCCAGCTTATTTTTGACGCCATCAAATTAGTTATTCCCTAAATAAATTCATAAGAAATGACTTTGTGTTACGATCGCATCACGTCCAGAAATATCGCAGTTCATTCAATGAAATCTGAAATAATGTCTATTAGTAGTCCCTTACCGATACATGCGGCGTGATGTCATATTTACAGATAATTTTCGTTACGGTTAACATGGGGTGTGGTCACATTCAAGGCGGGTAGCGGATCGTACACTGCAAACTCAATTCCTAAAATATAATAATAGGGATTTTGACTTTATTCAAATAAAAATAAAATTTAGCCGCGAAACGGTAGTTTTCATAATAAACTAAAAAAAATTATTTTTATTTTTATTTTTAAAGAATTTATTATAGCAATCAAGTCACGTGACCAAGAACACCAATCAAAGTGCATGACGTCACTGGTTTTCAAACATCAGCGCTGTCAAAGACTTTATATTGCCTTGACAGCTTACAAGTTTTCGAAATTTGAAAGTGGACCAGAGTTTGAAACGATATTTTTTAAAGTATTTGTTGTTTTAAAAACAAAGTGTTGGAATAACATCCCGCCGCCTATTAGGGGCCTGCAAAGTACTAATAATTTTAGAAAAAAAATATAGAAATTTATGTTCGAGCACCAAAGAAGAGAGGAGCAACTACGGAATGACGCCAGTGACTTCTGAATATATTTTTTTTTTTTTTTTTATCTGTATAAATATATGTTTTTTTTTTATTTTTTATTTTTTATTATATATTTATAGGTTATAATTTATTTTTAACTGTTTTATTTTGTTTTTCTGGAGCTTTTATGTATGTATTATTTTTTTTGTTAATAAGTGCGTAACCTTACCATCGGTCACACGTTTGTGTGTGTCTTTTAAGTTTTAAAAATTTTATTCTACTCTATTCTATTCTATTCTTAAAATCTGTAGTAATATTATAAATGCGAAAGTATGTTTGGTTGTATGGATATTTGTAACTCTTTCACGCAAAAACTACTGAACCGATCACTATGAAATTTTGCATACACGTTTTCTGGGACATTAGAAAGGACATAGGGTACCTTTCATCGTTCAACGCGGACGAAGTCGAGGGCACCAGCTTGTAAATAATGTGTATTAAATATTTTGGACTATATTAGGTACTTATTTATATACGATTTAAAATATTTTTCCAAAAAAAGTCAACATCCCCATTGCTGTATAGTTATAATTTATTGTTTATCAAGAATGGTCGACATACTCATATTTGCCATAATATATAATAATAACAACTGTACAACTGTTCATCACCAATTGTGAGCGAGTTGTCTAGTGAAATCATAGGCTCGTGCGTTCAAGCGAGTCAATTGCCCGAGAGTAGTCTAGTAACTCAACATAATATTATATCTAATTGAAAAAATAAACTACGTAAATAAATTGTTCGTATTTGAACATAAATCATTTGAGAAGTATTACTTATAAATGCATATAGTGGACCGGGTTATATACAGTAGGATGTTTTATTACAAATGTAGGTCAAGCAGTCCGAAAGCGTGAGCATTCACTAAAACCGTGAGCGGTGGTGTCGTTTACAGCGGATAACAATATTAAAATATATTTATACCTACTTCATAATATATTTAACGCTATAATATGTAAAATATAGAAAAAAATGTTTAAATTTTTTTTATGCTTGGCCACAAAAATAAGAACATCTATGAATTATCTTTTTTTTTAACATTTATTTATATGCTACGTAAAAAATGGTGACTGGACGGATTTGGGTGAAATTAGACACAGAGATAGTTTGTAACCTGGATTAACATATAGGATACTTTTTATCCTGGAAAAATGTATAATATTTTCTTTTTCACCGCGTACGAAGTCGTGCGATCAGTTAATTATCTCTTAAAATTAACACCTAGGCTAACTTAAGTCGCAGACAAAAGCTAGTAACAAATATATTTATATATATATATATACTAGCTGGTGCCTGCGACTTCGTCCGCGTTGAACGATGAAAGGTACCCTATGTCCTTTCTGGTGTCCCAGACAACGTGTATGCAAAATTTCATAGTGATTGTATCAGTAGTTTTTGCGTGAAAGAGTCACATACATCCATACATTCAAACATACTTTCGCATTTATAATATTAGTACGGATCCTAAAGGTACCTCCTGCAATTGTCAGGGATTGGTGTTAATGTATCTCAATATGGGTTCTATAAATATCAAAACGCTATATCTTCTATCAAACTATCGATTGCCAGCTAGCACTGAGACCACGCCCTGTTTTACTTGAACCAAGATGGTTTATTATAGATGTATTTGCTGGAATTCTGCATATTACCTCCATTTGATGCTTCGCCACGTCCGGCCCTCTCATCAGTGTGGGACAAACATACGGACATAGACACGTACAATATATTTACATACACACATTACATACACTAGCTAGTGTCCGCGACGTCGTCGTCCGCATTGAAAAATCTAACATCTGCTCTATTACAATTTTGCCAGGCGTTAGAAGTCCTAACTTTAGATGATCCCTTAGGAACAACAGTTTTTTCTAGATGAAAGGTACATACCCTATGTCCTTTCTTGTATCCCCGACAACGTGTATGCAAAATTTCATAACGATCGGTTGAGTAGTTAAGGCGTGAAAAGGTAACAGACAAACATACAGAGTTACTTTCACATTTATAATATTATATATATATATAGCATGGATACTGTCATTTCATATTTTGTTAATTTGTCTTTAACAAATATTTTAATACACAAATACACAACCTTTTCTCATTTCGAAATAAATTCACATTAATCAAAAAGGGTTTAATGTTTAAAAATATTCACAAAGCAATTCGCTTTAAAGAGATCATTCGCTATTTTTTGATAAATGATACCTTTACAACATCGCTATTATTCTTCATATTTGATTTACTGTCTTTTAAAACAATTTATATTCCATCGCTCATTATAATGGAAGGTTCAGTTTGCGAAAGCTTTTTTAAAAGCTTGCCTTTTCACCGTCTCTAGAGCTAAAACTTTTTTACGTATTATAGCAACATTAAAAAGACCACAAGTCTTAACAGGTTTTCTTGCATGAATCCTAGATTTTATTTTATTGTAAAATTATTTTTAAACTAACCGTTGCACGCGACTTCGTTCGTGTAACTTAATATATATAATATATAGTCTATGTTACTCGCTGATAATATAGCTCTCTATATGTGATAGAGTTTTTAAAATCGGTTCACTAAAATCGGCACACTAAGCTGTTGCTTCGTATCTGAATATGAAACTTTATAAAAGACTAGCTGCTGTTCGCGACTTCATCCGAGTTGTAAAATTTAAACAAAAGCAATATAACGCTTGACCTCGTGTTGGTATAACACTTTGGCCAAGCATTAGTTTTTATTTTTTATTGATCCCTCGGTCCTTTTTTTCTGGATGAAAGGTACCCTATGTCCTTTCTGGTGTCCCAGACAACGTGTATGCAAAATTTCACGATGATCGGTTCACTAGTTTTTGCGTGAAAGAGTCACAAACATCCATACATCCGAACATACTTTCGCATTTATAATATTAGTGTAAGATATTAAAAAATAGTAGACATACTTACCGAGGGTCTTAATTGAGCCGTTATTAATAATTCCTTATCAGTCACGAGATAATATTATTTTAAATGTGTGGCGCTAGTGTACCTTTGTACAACGCTGTTAAAGGCAGACCAAGGAAACCATGGGTGGACGATTTTTTTTTTTATTTATTATTTTTTTTTATAAAAGATGGGTTTTCTCTTGACCAACAACCATCTGTGTAGCAAGGATGAGGCCTAAGATGGAGCGAACCTCATTCTCAACCCAGAAGATGCCTATTCAAGAGAACTTTGAAAAGATTTGGGTTATATGAGCTCAGGAGTTCCAAACGTTGGCAGTGCGCATTATAAAGGATGTTTTAAAGAGATTGCTCCAAAAAAGAGTGATTTCGACAAAATAAGGATGGTCCCATTAGACAAAACAGCATTTATATGTACATTTTATTCCAATACTTCGATCTATAAAATGACGAACAGACATACAATTCAAAGTGCGAACTAAGTTGAGTTGCGAATCCACTAACCATGCGGTAGTAAGGAGTTCCAAACGTTGGCAGTGCGCATTATAAAGGATGTTTTAAAACGCTTGATCCGAAATAGAGGAATATCGACAAGATGTGGATGGTAACCATTTGTACGTCTGTATGTCCTATGGAAGAAAGGGGAAGGCTTTATGAGTTCATGCAAACCTTGAGCACACTCTCCGAAGTACATCTTATAAAAGACACATAGACTTTTCAGTTGCTGGAAGTGACTGGATGCATTTGGCTAGAGACAGGGAGAAATGTCCTGGAGGAGGCTTTTACGCAGAAGCCTGGTTTAAAAATATATATATTAAGACCTTAATAGCAATGCAGCACTATTTAAGTACAATATAATACCAAAAATTACCTATTATTTAGATGATAATGTGGCCTTGTTGGGATTCCAGATAAGGCTTCCCACTCATAACATATCTATAGCTACTATTTCCTCAATGCTCCCGAACAATCTCTCATAGTTGATTATTATTTAATTCGTCTTTTAAGCCCACACTAATAGGAGCTATTAGACATGACTTAAATATTAAAAAAAACTGTTGAACTCAACTTCGTAACTATATAAAATATAGCCTATGTCACTCGCTGATAATGTAGCTTTCTATGTGTGTAAGAAATTTTAAAATAGGTCCAATAGTTTTTGAGTTTATTCAACACAAACATACAAAAATACAAATATTTATAATATTAGCATAGAAGAGTGGTTCGAAACTTGTTTTAAAGCACATATAGGTTTAACAATATTCAATAAAAACCTATTTAAGGTAAACAATAAGTAAAATGGTTCTCAATGGTGTCTAACTAAATATTTGTTATTACTTGTCTCGAAATAAATAATAAGCACGCGTAGCCATATTGTTTTTCTTAGAAATGTTTTTGCAAAGTTTCGGTCCGTTTAGAGCTTACAGTTAAGTAATCTCATTTCGGTCTAAAGCTATTTGTCTAGTATTTTTCTAAGAGTATGTCTGCGAATGTTCACAAATTTTCCTTTCGAAGTAAAACGATGCGAATTTATTTTGAGTAAGTAGGACTTATCATTTGTATAAAATATAAATATAATATATAAATATTTGTATAAATATGTATAATATTCTTCTGTGCAACGTACCTTGCGCACATTTCACTTTGAATGAATTCAAATTCAGTCAAAGTTCATGGTCAAAATTCAAATTAAAAATTCAAATTCAAAATGAATGTCTGTTACCTTTTAACGACTTAAAAAATTCAAAGCCTGACATATATATAAATATATTCGATCTTTGTAACTCATAATATATATCTTTGTAACTCATAATATATATATATATATATTATGAGTTACAAAGATCGAATAAATGTACTAAGAAAAAAGAGCACAGACAAAGTCGCCGGCAAGAACTAGTCTAATACTAATATAAAGAGAGGAGATTTGTATTTTTGTATGTTTGTAATGAATAAACTCAAAATCTACTTAGCCAATTTTGAAAATTATTTCACCTATAGAAAGCTACATTATCAGCGAGTAACATAGGCTATGTTTTATAAAGTCACGCGTACGAAGTCGCGTGCAACATCTAGTATATTATAATATCATAGTTGCATGGCAAGATAGATTATATTTCAGTATATTTATACAAAATATAGTTAATTACTATTTAGAAACTCAAGTAACGATATCACCTATGTATGTGTTAGGTATAATGATGTGCAGTATCACACGCGTAGGCAAATACCTACGTCATTTCGAGTCAAAAGTCATTTATTTTTGCAACACCGTGGGATGTGAGAATTTGCTAACAATAACCTATTGTAATGTAACAACTAGTGTACCGCCCGGCTTTGCTTGGGGGCTTGGAAATTCAAAAATGTTTACTCGATAATAAATTTATCAAATATTTGGAGGTTCTCGGTATTACAAAGTGTCTTAAGATAATCTTAAAGCACAAAAGGTAATCTTAAAATAACTGCTGTTATGAATCAGATATTGTCTATACTAATATTATAAAGAGGAAAGGTTTGTTTGTTTGTTTGAATAGGCTCGGAAAATACTGGATCGATTAGAAAAATTCTATTCTCTTTTGGGAAGCTATATTATATCAGCGAGTAACATCTATACTTATTAATATTATAAATGCGAAAGTATGTTTGGATGTATGGATGTTTGTGACTCTTACACGCAAAAACTACTGAACCGATCACTATGAAATTTTGCATACATGTTGTCTGGGACACCAGAAAGGACATAGGGTACCTTTCATCGTTCAACTCGGACGAAGTAGCGGGCACCAGCTAGTATTATAAATGCGAAAGTATGTTAGGATGTATGGATGTTTGTGACTCTTTCACGCAAAAACTAGTGAACCGATCACCATGAAATTTTGCATACATGTTGTCTGGGACACCAGAAAGGACATAGGGTACCTTTCATCGTTCAACGCGGACGAAGTAGCGGGCACCAGCTAATTTAAAATAAAATGTAATCCTAAATTATATCTAACACTAAATATTATCGGAACATTGTATGACCCATTTCGCGAATGAATTCGTTTCAGACGCGGCGTCTAAATAATATTGCTCCAAAATAGATCTGCTTCTCAAATTAGATCTACAGACAGTTTAAAAAATTCATTTCGCCTAAAAGCTTTGGTGAAATTTTTCATTTAAAACTGTGCATTCATTTAAAATGTTCCAACCAGTGGACACCTCAGATTCTTAACTGAAAAAGGAATTTTGTAAGTTGGAAGGCGTAGGCCAACTATCTTTAGATTTTCAGATAAGTTTGAACATAAATAAATCTTGTTTTTTTTTTATTTATGGAATTTTTTTTATGTACTTTTTTAATATATGGAACGAATGACATGTTAATATTTTTTATACAAATGGCTGAACATTTTGAATGTACAATTAAGTTATTTTTAACCATCTAAGTAAGAGTGTACGTTCGTTAAGTTACCTGTTAAGACAGGTGGTTGACTGTTACAACCCAACCAAGTGTGAAAGGTTTATCCTCGAGTGTACGTCATTAGATACATTACAAACACTATTTTTTTGGCTATCCGGTCATTGCGATCATCGCTTAAATGTTCTGTCCTGTACCGCACTCGCTAGCGAGAACATAAGACATTTATATGATCAACTGTCAACTGTCAACTGTCAGTGTCGAATTGACAATTTTCCATATAAATATTTGGATCCATCCATGAGTTTACAATGGCCGCACTCGCTAGCGAGAACATAAAACATTTATATTATAAACTGTCAACTGTCAATGTCAAATTGACAATTTTCCATATAAATATTTGGATCTATCCATGAGTTTACAATGACCGCACTCGCTAGCGAGAACATAAAACATTTATATGATCAACTGTCAACTGTCAACTGTCAGTGTCGAATTGACAATTTTCCATATAAATATTTGGATCCATCCATGAGTTTACAATGACCGCACTCGCTAGCGAGAACATAAAACATTTATATGATCAACTGTCAACTGTCAATGTCAAATTGTCAATTTTCCATATAAATATTTGGATCCATCCATGAGTTTACAATGACCGCACTCGCTAGCGAGAACATAAAACATTTATATGATCAACTGTCAACTGTCAATGTCAAATTGACAATTTTCCATATAAATATTTGGATCCATCCATGAGTTTACAATGACCGCACTCGCTAGCGATAACATAAAACATTAATATTATCAACTGTCAACTATTGTTTAGTTTTCAACTAAATTCTATTATATGACAAAGTATGTTGTCTTGCTCGCAAACTGTCTCACTCTCTCTCCTAAAACATTTAACACGGCGCATACACGTCTCTCACAAATATAATAAGTTTAATTGTATTTAGATTAAGTTACAGTGAATAAAGTGTCAAAATATGAAAATCCTTTATTTATGTGATAATCAGCCCTATAGATAAAGAAAAACGTACAACTGTCAATGTCAAATTGACAATTTTCCATATAAATATTTGACGCTTCGCTAACGAGTGTTGTCATTATAACTCATGGTCTTAGTTACAGCAGATGTTTATTTGTGAATATTATCGCATACACATATTAATAATATAGGTATTTATTTAACCTTCGCTGTGGCGATATAAAAATATCCCGGCGGTTCTGACGGAAGACAAAATAATCAAACACTGGCGTCGTTGCTCCTAGATATATAAAGTATTATATATTTATTTATTTATATTAGATGCGAGTTTCTCACAGCTGTAGGCCGCAATTTTTTTCTATAAGTAGAAATTTATTTATTTAAGCAGTTATAACGACTGCAGTACGAGTATAAGAGCCTCTTTCACCAATTGCAAGTGAAGTGTTGATTAGTTATTTTTAGAAATAATTTTATGTTTTACTAGCTGGTGCCCGCGACTTCGTCCGCGTTGAACGATGAAAGGTATCCTATGTCCTTTCTGGTGAGTAACATAGACTATATAACATATCCATGCCGCAGGCTAATTGTTTTGTATTTAAGGTTTAATGTTAATTTTGTTATTATAATGTTTTATATATATACTAACTGGTGCCCACGACTTAGTCCGCGTTGAACGATGAAAGGTACCCTATGTCCTTTCTAATGTCCCAGGCAACGTGTATGCAAAATTTCATAGTGATCGGTTCAGTAGTTTTTGCATGAAAGAGTCACAAACATCCATACATCCAAACATACTTTCGCATTTATAATATTAGTACGGTTTTATTTACATTACATGCGAGATTCCCACAGCTGTGGGTCGCAAACTTTTTTCTACGAGACATAAGTAGAAATTTATTTATTTATGCAGATGTAAAAACTGCAGTACGAGTATAAGAGCCTATTTCTTCAACTGCAAGTAAAGTGTTGATTAGTTACTTTTAGAAATAATTTTATCTTTTATTAAATTATGCACTCGTTTTACTGCATCCTTCGATAGGCGATTTTTTTTTATTATTTTGGGACTTTTACCGTACAAACAAAGGTATATATATCATCTTTATCATTAACTGTTACCGGTGACTTTAAATGGCGGTTAGTCTACTTGACACATGTTGAAAGAGGCCCTAAATAATTTAAAAAATGAAAAATATGATACCTACCACAGTCTTAACAATTCTCTATAACATATAAATGTGTTAGAAAGCTTTTAAATACATGACGTAAGCACACATTTTAGATAATACACTGGACCGCAAAGAAAAATAGTCTGTTAGAAAATCTTCAATATCTTCAAAAGTACATGACCTAGCTTTATGAAATAAATACTAAATTAAAGAATATTTTAATGTGCTTAAATTAAAATAAAATTTATTTAGTTAAGCTTCAATTTAGCTTTCAATTTGAAGATTTTCTAACAGACACTTTTTCTTTGCGGTCCAGTGATATAGTTACTTCGTAATTCGTAACGTAAGGGTTTCATTCAATATAAATTTATTAATATACTTAATGTAACTATAGCAATGACACCCTATCTAAAAGTATATATTACGATTAATCAATCTAAACATAGGTAAAGTATATATTATCTATTACAATAGGTATACATATGTAATTACAATTCTCGTTGAAGTTATTGCATATATTCTATTAAGGGGAGCTTAAAATCTAGATGTTAGGAAATTCTTTGACTTCTAACCTATACTATTCTATATATATATATATCTATAGTAATATATTATAGAGAGAAAAGATTTGTATTTTTGTATGTTTGTAATGAATAAACTCAAAAACTAAAGGACCGATTTTGAAAAACATTTCACCTATAGAAAGCTACATTATCAGCGAGTAATGTAGGCTATATTTGTTTAAGTTAAGCGGACGACGTCGCGTGCAACAACTAGTATTTAATAGAAAAACACTCAGAAGTAATTATTTAAAAATAGTTTACAAAGTCTAAATATAATACATATGGAAGCTTTTATGTATGTTAATCTAATCCGTACTTCCGTACTAATTTTATATATGCGAAAGTATGTTTAGATGTATGGATGTTTGTGACTCTTTCACGAAAATACTACTGAACCGATCACTATGAAATTTTGCATACACGTTGTCTGGGACACCAAAAAGGACATAGGGTACCTTTCATCGTTCAAAGCGGACGAAGTCGCGGCCACCAGCTAGTATTATGAATGCGAAAGTATGTTTGGATGTATGGATGTTTGTGACTCTTTCACGCAAAAACTACTGAACCGATCTCTATGAAATTTTGCATACACGTTGTCTGGGACACCAGAAAGACATAGGGTACCTTTCATCCAGAAAAAAGGACTATTCCCGAGGGATCAATAAAAAATAAAAAACTAACGCCTGGCCAAAGTGTTATAGCAACAGGAGGTCAAGCCTTATATTGCTTTTATTTTAATTTTCAACGCGGACGAAGTAGCGAGCACCAGCTAGTAATAAATAAAATACTAGCTCGATGCGAGAAAATCCAAACTGAATTTAGAATGGTTTACAAGTTAATTCTAATAAATTCATTCTAATAAGATTTTCAAAAAAAAAATTTTTTTTTAAATTATTTTCTAGATTGTCTATTTAAATTTGTTTATATAAATAAAAATTAAATGTCACATGTATGACGGAAAATCAACTGATTTTGCTGATTTTTTTTATTGAGTTCCTAATTTTCATATTAGGGCAAGGTTTGTATGAGGGAAAAAAATTTGGAAAATCTACTCGAAATGTCGGAAATTTGGATGGTATTTTTATATTAAATATAAAAGGTTAACTAGTACTGATTAAGTTATTATCATTGTGCATTGAAGAAATTTATTTAAAAATAGTATTTTATAGGTTTTCTTCGATAATTGCTTGAGAATCGCGTGTTTATTGTTGGCTGGTTGAAATTTTTAAAAATCCTTTCTTAAAGAATGTTTACGTTATAAAATAAACCTAGGTATGTTCCCAATTTCAGATTTCCAGACATACTTAGCTTAGTAGTTGTTTTCATAGTGAGACAGGACAACGTTTTTTATAACTTCCTATATATATATATATATAAAAAGCACTTACTTAGTTAAATCATTATCTAAAAAAAAACCTTTTGACGTACTCTCAATGTTGTTGAAATTTGCGATTCGTTTTCTTCAATTTTTTTTTCAACAAGACAGCTATAACATTTACAATCAAACACATTACATGATCACAAATCCACAATAGATCGCCACTGAAGGGTACTAACATAAAAATTCACATGCTTTCGTTCGTTTCGGATCGGTCCGAACGCGCTTTTACGCGGACGTCTGTTCCCGACGGCGTCTCTCCCGATACTAACAGCGTTTCCCACTTTCCCAGGGCCGGCCGTGAGTGTGTGGGTGTGGTGTGTACACGGGGGGTTGGTTTGCGTATGTGTGTGTGCTTCTCGGGTCACCACTCGGCATTTGGTAAGACAAGCGTTGACTGAAGAACTGCGCCCTATATATTTTTTTATTAAAAATCAAAATATTTATTCATCAAATAAGTAGTAAATCACTGTAATATATACCACTGGACAGGCTGTAAAATACAAATCCGTCCATACTTATTATATTATATTATATTATTAATTATAATATTATAAATGCGAAAGTATGTTTGGATGTATGGATGTTTGTGACTGTTTCACGCAAAAACTACTGAACCGATCACAATGAAATTTTGCATACACGTTGTCTGAAACACCGGAAAAGACTTAGAGTACCTTTCATCGTTCAACGCAGACGAAGTCACGGGCACCAGCTAGTGACAGATAATTTTGAAACGCCGCCCTCGATTGTCCAGAGAACTAATTTTGACGTTTACATATTTTTATTCAATAGATAATTATGTATAATAACTAATTTTAGTTCCATGTACAATCGTTCTATAGCCTACAGCGCCAAAATGGCGTCTTACAAACAGGCATAGAAAATAATTTGACAGCAACTTGTCCAGTGGTATATAATATAGGTCAGTGTAGTAATTAGTGGCTTTGTAGTCATTTTGGGCAGGTGCAGCCTGCGGCTAGGTATATTCAACCTAAAAGGCTTTGCAGGAAGCGGCTAGATGCGAAGGACAGGAAACCTTGTGTGATGACGAGCCTTGGTTGAGGCCTACCTAGGTTAAGGCCCTCTTTCACCGTGTGTCAAGTAGGCACAACCGCCATTTAAAGTCACCGGTAACCGCAAATGAAGGAGATGATATACCTTTGTTTGTACGGTAAAAGTCCCAAAATAATTTAAAAAAATTGCCTATCGAAGGATACAGTAAAACGAGTGCATAATTTAATAAAACATAAAATTATTTCTAAAAATAACTAATCAACACTTTACTTGTAGTTGGTGAAAGAGGCCCTAAGTCTATTAGTCTTAAGAAAATAATGTCTAAAAACGAAGTTCATAATTTAATAAAACATAAAATTATTTCTAAAAATAACTAATCAACACTTTACTTGTAGTTGGTGAAATATCACAATATTTATATGTATATTGTGACAGGACAAAAATCCTTATAAATGAAAGAAACCTGTTGTAATTACAGATAAGTATTTTACAATTAAATATATAAATATGACAGATATATTTCTGAAGTATCATATAATTGGGATAACATAAAGTATCAAAAGCCTCATATTGTTTTTATTCGTATAAAATACGAGTGTCAATGCCAATTATGTTAGCAATGGCCAGTGTGTCAGGCAGGATGACTAAAACGGTCCCTTCGGCCGAATCGCTCCAATAGAACTGCTGTTTTTTTTTATTTTGTCAACAAAAATCTCAAAACATTTTTAATTTAGATAGGATATGTTATTGTAATACAGTATATTGATATTACAGTTCTTTTTTATACGCTAAGAAAATAAACAATTACAGTAACGATACTTTCAAACCTTGTTATAATAGCTAGTTAACAAAAAAAAAAAAAACTGGCACTCCGGGAGTGCCGACAGAAGTGAAAACTTGAAGAATTACGTGCGTATTTTTTGAATCGTCAGGAAAGTACATACTTATATACAGAGGTATCGGATACGATTACGGTAACAGAGTCGCGAGTTCAATGGTTTTTTCGCATCTCAAAAATTGTTCTTTTTTAAATTAATATCAGCGCCATCTCTATTCACATTGATTTCAATTCCATTAGTTTTCGCAAGGATGTATTATTTCGTAACATATTCTAGTTTCAGTGATATTGTGTAGATAGCGCAATATTTGAAAATATGCACAGGTGTCGGTTACACGGTTACGGTAACAGGTCGCGAGTTCAATGGTTTTTTCCCATCTCAAAAATGCTCAACGCGCCTAAAGAAGTTTTCACTTCAAAACAAACTTTTAAGTATACTATATTTTCTCTTTAAAATAAGACATGAATGACATACTACCACAGATTGAGATAAAGAATTCGAATACAGTCATCCAGACCAGCATTTTCTAGTCATTTAATATATGGATAACAAATTTATTGCCTGCTTACTGTAACTTTAAAAAATATTATAACTTGATCAAATTTGTCACCAAACCTGACAAGAATTGGACTTTCAAGTTCTACCAACAGAAATCTATAGCAGTTTCTTCCTAGAAAAAAAAATGCCTTTGCCTTTTCCTAGGATTCAATCTATTTCTGTACTAAAATTCATCTAGGTCAATACATGAGTTTAATTGCGAAGACTTAAAACACTTAGTTTTTTTTGCGCATATTTTTACTTATTTTGTGTTTTAGCATCATTAGTATTGAGCAATTTTATTATGTAAAATTTTACGATTTATTTAAAAAAAATGATCATTATTGTTGGAGTTTCGACAGCAGAAACCATTTTAGTATCGAAATCCAGTTTACGTTAACGAAGTTCGCTCACAGATGGAGGAAATAATTTCATAGACACGTTTGATTAAGCAATTTTGTTGATGCATTTAATTATTTATTTGTATTTCTTTGTGTATATATGTAAAAATTGATAGACCACCATATCTTATGACCTTGCTTATATTATTGAAACCACACTATTCCAACCTCACGGGCTAAAGGTTAAACCCAATTCTTTTTGTATTAAAAATATGAATTAATCGGGTGTGCTAGCTTCGCTCGCATTTTTATATATATTATTAGAATCTAACCTAACCCAGTTGTAATTTTTTTGGAGAAATTGTGCAAAATTACTTAAATTTTATTTATTTATTACAAAAAAACTACATCTTGAGACTTTGCACAATTACTTGTTATACTTATTGTCCCAAAAATATTGCGATAAGACAACTCGATCATCCATAATCTATATTTTAGCCTAAATATGCACACACTTTTTGTTTACACCCATTAGCACACCATATAATTAACAAAACTATAAATTCTATACATAACGTTTTATAGAAAAAAACTACGTGATGAGATTATAATTATAATATATGAACCTAGTAATTAAAATTTATACTTACTAAGTCAAAAAACTGCGTGTTTGAGACATCGATGTTTTGAGATGAACCTAGTAATTAAAATCTATACTTACTAAGTAAAAAAACTGCGTGTTTGAGACATCGATGTTTTGAGATGAACCTAGTAATTAAAATCTATACTTACTAAGTAAAAAAACTGCGTGTTTGAAACATCGATGTTTTGAGATGAACCTAGTAATTAAAATCTATACTTACTAAGTAAAAAAACTGCGTGTTTGAGACATCGATGTTTTGAGATGAACCTAGTAATTAAAATCTATACTTACTAAGTAAAAAAACTGCGTGTTTGAAACATCGATGTTTTGAGATGAACCTAGTAATTAAAATCTATACTTACTAAGTAAAAAAACTGCGTGTTTGAGACATCGATGTTTTGAGATGAACCTAGTAATTAAAATCTATACTTACTAAGTAAAAAAACTGCGTGTTTGAAACATCGATGTTTTGAGATGAACCTAGTAATTAAAATCTATACTTACTAAGTAAAAAAACTGCGTGTTTGAGACATCGATGTTTTGAGATGAACCTAGTAATTAAAATCTATACTTACTAAGTCAAAAAACTGCGTGTTTGAAACATCGATGTTTTGAGATGAACCTAGTAATTAAAATCTATACTTACTAAGTAAAAAAACTGCGTGTTTGAGACATCGATGTTTTGAGATGAACCTAGTAATTAAAATCTATACTTACTAAGTAAAAAAACTGCGTGTTTGAAACATCGATGTTTTGAGATGAACCTAGTAATTAAAATCTATACTTACTAAGTCAAAAAACTGCGTGTTTGAGACATCGATGTTTTGAAATGAACCTAGTAATTAAAATTTATACTTACTAACTCTAGCCCTGACTCTCCTCTTCACATAAATAAAGACGTTTAAAAGACACATGTAAATTCTGTGGATGGTCACGGTGATAGAATGATAGGAGATGTACTGTCGGCCACACAAATTGATATGTCAATCAATGCGCCGCAACAGAGTGAGGCGGTGCTTAGTACAGTCGCCTACGGATGTAGGGTAAACATGTCTATTGAATAGAATAGAATTGAATTGAATAAAATTTTATTTGCAACAAAGGACAGATACATATACAAATTTAAAAGACACACACAAACGTCCCGTGCCACAAAATAAATGGGATTATACATAAATAAAAAAAACAATACTTTTATTTGAGTATTGTCTCAGTATTTATTTTTGTAGAATCCGCAACTTCATACGAGTTTTTTGACAATCCTACAGGAAACCTAAAAATTTTTCTGGATAAAAAGTGTCGTATATTCAGGTACTTAATCAATACCTAAATTATTGAAAACAGCATTCAAATCGGTTAAGTCGTTTTTGAGACAAAAATTCTAAAAACTATTTTATTTTTAAGCTTGGTAATGTAAGTACAACAGACTTTATTGCGGTTTGCACTAATGGAAAAAGCGTTAAAAGCTTTATATGTATACAATTTACAGATAAAATTCCGTCCGAAGCCGAGATCGGATCGCTAGTTTTATAAATAAAGTAATCTTATTCAATGGTAACACAACGCGAAGGAACTTAGAACAAAAAAAATTCCAGTTCACTGCACGCGACATCCATCTGTTACACACTTACATACGCACACACATTTGTGTTACATACGCCAAAATAAACCTAACAAAACGTAACGTAAAATGAGCAGCATCTAGCACTACGGTCACAAAAATTTTTACTCTGTGACTGAGGTCAGTTGGTAACGGTTATCCATGGCACCTGTTGTGACGTCATGCGTGTCAGGTGTGTGTGCGAGCAGGACGGATAGCTTTCTCTATTTCATCTCTATTAAGAGCAGGTGTACGAACAATAATGTGTAAGACGATTTATCAGCGTTTAAATTTTTGACGTGAAAACCTACCTAAGTCTTTGTATTTGCTTTAAATAGTGGGAGGAAATTCAAAACAGTGATGATAACTAGATCTGGCTTGGATATAGATATACAGTTTGATGCTGTAGCATACAATATATCAAAAATCAAAAATAAAAATTGTGATATTTAAAAATTATATGATTCAGTTAGTCCGAATAAAAGAAATAGTTAAGTCCAAGTATAATATTACAACATCATCTAGTTTCACAGTAAGCGACTAATGCTTGTATTATTGATACCAGACAGTTGATATACATAGATTAATTTTTTTTTGTAAATACATACATATTATAAATATAAAACATCCATGACTCAGGTAAAAAGGTAAAATGTTAACACGTAAACATTCGCCCCTAGCGGGATTCGAACCAGCGACCGTTTGGTTAGGGTTACTAGCGACTAAACCAAACGTGTCGTCATATTATACTTTCGTGACTTTTGTGCTAGACTCTGTCAAAGATGACCCAGACTAGCAAAACCTGATCATCTAGCATGTCAGTGTACTATTAAATATTCTGTGGTAGGCAGTACTAAACTATTTAATGATTGAACATTTATTATTGCTATTCTACATAGAGCAACAAACGGCCGAGTTCCTTGCGTTTAATTTAGTGTGAGGTCCCTCTGGACCATGAATATTCTATGAAATGCAATGAACAGTTTAATCTACAACCAACTCATATCTCGCTGTTTAATTAAATTTACGTTAAAATTTAGTTAATGTTTTTGTTTAGAAAAGGTATCCATTATTAGTTTTAATGGAGTTTTGATCTTCATGGAGTATTTGAAGTGAAAAATTGTTTAGGCGCGTTGGGCACATTTAGTTTGAGGAAAAATTTGAGAAATGAGCCTGCACTAAAAAAAAATTGTTTCAATAATAGAAATTACATTAGTTGACAATTATTATAATAATAGAAGTTTTGATTTTTTTTATTAGAGATGTGTTTGCTCTTGGCCAGCATCCAGCAGTGTAGCGAAGATGAGGCCTATGATGGAGCGAACTCATCCAGAAGATGCATATTCACTCGAACCCAGAAGATTCACACCAACTTTGAAAACATTTGGGTTATATGAGTTCGGAAACATCATTATTCTGTTATTTCTGAAATTGTCAGATATAATTATATACTTAGTACATACAACTGAAGAGGTGTTTCAGCAATTTTTAAAAGTGTATCAATGCGCTGTATCGAATGCTATTTTGTTTGTGAAACAATCATTTTATACTTTCCGTGAATGCGTGGTCACGATTCGCGAATCGAACGATATTACTTATTCCGCTGTTGTGACGCCTTTCGATTCAATCTTAGTGTCTCTAAGTATATACTTGCTTGAAGATATTGAAGATTTTCTAACCGACCCTTTTTCTTTGCGGTCCAGTGTATTTTGTAACTTTCTACAAGTGAAAGATTTTTTTAAAACGGTCCACTAGTTTTGCGTTTATTCATTACAAACATAAATACAAAAAAAATATCTCTTTATAATTAGTACAGATGTTACACAGACAACAAAGACTTGATCTTATCTTTGTCAATCAATCAACCATTAAGATTATATCATCGAAATAATATATCTTCTGGATTATATTGACAACAATAATAATTATTATCCATGTAAACCAAATTCTGTGGTTATCGATGAATCAGATGCTAAAAGCCGACCGATGACGTCACTGGCTAAAAATAAAGGCGAGCACACACCGTCCGACCGGATGCGTAACTCAGGCGAGCGCACTACGTACATGTGACGCAGCAGACATTTTATGGCCGTATCACGGAATTAGCTTCAGTTAACATTATCACCACAGTAACCACCCGCTTACAGTACCTTTACCATGAGTTTACAATGACCGCACTCGTTAGCGAGAGCGTAAAATGTTTATATGGAAAATTGTCAATTTGACATTGACAGTTGACGCTCTCTAAATAAATGTTTTACGCTCTCGCTAGCGAGTGCGGTCATTATAACTCATTGTAGAGGTACTGAAGACCATAGTGAAGTAATAGCAAAATGTTCTGTTTTGTTTCGGTGAGCTTAAGAACCCATTTCTGTATACCTTCCTAGTCCTAATTACTTTTGTGAGCAACAGACTGGACTTGGAATATAATTGCAGGCCACACTGAGTTTCGCAGTCATTAAATAGAAACTAAAAGATCCTTTCAATCCTAATTCCGTACTAATATTATAAATGCGAAAGTATGTTTGGATGTATGGATGTTTGTAACTCTTTCACGCAAAAACTACTGAACAGAACACCAAAAAAATTTTGCATACACGTTTTCTGGGACACCAGAAAGGACATACGGTACCTTTCATTGTTCAACGTGGACGAAGTTGCGGACATCAGCTAGTATTATAAATGCGAAAGTATGTTTGGATGTATGGATGTTTGTAACTCTCATGCAAAAACTACTGAACCGATTACCATGAAATTTTGCACACACGTTGTCTGGGAAACCAGAAAGGACACAGGGTACCTTTCATCGTCCAACGCGGACGAAGTCACGGGCAGTACTCCTATAATATTGTAATTATTTTTGTTTCTCAACTAAATGCAGCGATGCCCATGAGGGGGCATTTCTTTTGTCGTTGAAGTATATTAAATATAGTTGCTTTGTGTCATCCCAAAAGAAAACATCGAATCCAAATAATGTCTAGCTCATTATAAAAACAAATCGAAGCGTGTTACGAAGATGAAAAAGTCAGAAGTCAAACAATAATTTAACGACTCATTTCATTTCATTAAACACAGTTTTTTTTAACGTTTTGAAATCCTATTGGATACCCGGCAGTGTAGGGGCACCGAGTATCTATGATACAGATAAACAACTTCATACAAGCGCGCGACGGTAGGTACTGCACTACATGCGCGCACCTATGTGTGCGTGGCCTTTCACCGACGGGTTCACGAACGTGAGCTGATAGTATCTACGGGCGGTTCGAGCGGACTAGTGGCAGGGCAGGCAGGCAGACGGACGCGCGCGTGCGAACGCACCAATAGTTTTGTGTTTTGTGACAGCCCTACAAGAATAGGCTAATGAAATTTACGCTTCTAGGGACCTGTCGCTCTGTACGATAGATACTCAGTGGTAGGTGACAGTGGGTATGGTAAGAAAACATCATAGTGCTTATTTAATTAATACTAGCTGTCCCACTCCCGTAAAAACCTAAAACCATTTTTTCCGTAAAAACCTTCCCTGATTATCACTCTATCCATTGGTGAAAACCGCATGAAAATCGGTGCAGTCTTTTTTAAGTTTATCACGAACAGACAGACAGACAGACAGACGAGGCGGAGGACTTTGTTTTATAATATGTAATGAAGGATATTGAAATAAAGAATAAAATCAAACAGATAAATATTCGGAACATATTTAAATAAATATAAGAAATTTAAGAAAAAAAGGCTCGGACGTTGTCGCGATAAAAAGCTAGTACCTAAATAAAGAAAAGAAAGCCTCGTATTTTTGTGTAAAAAAAAAAAATATCTTCACACATTCCACACAGCACCATCTAGTTCCACACTAAGCAAATAATCCTTGTATTATGGATACCAGACAATTGATATAATACATAGATAACTTTTTTTTTGTAAATACATACATATTATAAATATAAAACATCCATGACTCAGGTACAAAGGTAAAATGTTGACACATAAACATTCGCCCCCAGCGGGATTCGAACCAGCGACCGTTTGGTTAACATTTAGGGTCACTAGCCACTAGACCAAACGTGTTGTGTAGGCAATTAATTTTGTTTTCAATAGAAATAATGAACACGATATATATATAGGTATACTTATTATATATCTGTCGATAAGAACACAGGACAAAAAAAACCTTCCAAGTAAGTTGAGTTACTTTAAGAAGCCCGAAATAATTCTTTGGTGTTTAACAAGTTACTTATACAATAGGAAAAATCTTAAGCAGCTTACCAAACTCGCTGTTACGACATTTAGGTAAGCGATATATAAGAAAAATAATCTTATAAGTAAGTACAATTTCATTTATTTCCATGGAAAAAGTCCTTCTTTTTATTTAACTTATAAATAAAAATATATAACTCCCGATGACACTTCATCTTTTTTGGAAATGAATGAAAATTAATTGATATTTGAATCGTATACCTCAAAATCTAAGCCAATGCTCAGGAATTTAAATAATATATCTACAATTTGGATACATGTGTGTAGGTTTCGTCACAGAAAATATAATTATTAGTGGAATCACTTTTTTTTTAATATTATCTAATAATTTTATTTAAAAATGCTAAAAATGAATGAAAATTAGGGTGATGTTTAAATGATATTCCACGAAAAGTTTAATTCTCAATTATTGGCTCAAGAATTTAGATAACGTCACAGAAAATCTCGTACATTCACGTTTCGTCAAAGTACTCTGTACTTTTAACCATGAGTTTACAATGACCGCACTCGCTAGCGAGAGCGTAAAACATTTATATGATAAACTGTCAGCTGTCAATGTCAAATTGACAATCCGTACTAATTTTATAAATTTGAAAGTATGCATGGATGTTTGTAACTCTTTTTCGCAAAAACTACTGAACCGATCTCCATGAAATTTTGCATACACGTTGTCTGGGACACCAGAAAGGACATAGGGTACCTTTCATCGTTCAACGCAGACCAAGTCGCGGGCACCAGCTAGTTTTCCATATAAATATTTGACGCTCTCGCTAGTGAGGGCGGTCATTAAACTCATGGTAAAGGTACTGATGCGCGCGCGCAGGACACACCCCTCCGTATTGCGACATCCAATAGTGCGCAAGTGGTCTGATACTTGGCTGCTCATTGGTTCACTTGTTAATTCACTTGGGCACGGTCAACTATTAACTTAAATTGAAAATTAAAATGTCAGAAACATAATAAATCTATACAATATAATCGGTACTCTAATTATTATAAATGCGAAAGTATGTTTGGATGTATGGATGTTTGTGACTCTTTCACGCAAAAACTACTAAACCGATCACCATGAAATTTTGCACAAACGTTGTCTGGGACACCAGAAAGGACATAGGGTACGTTCGACGTGAACGAAGTCGCGGGCACCAGCTAGTAAAATCATAAACGAGCCGCTGATCTTGTACACGTTGTACTTACATAAGTTACCGAGCAGTGGACGTCGTGTTGCTGAGATAATGTTGACTCGTCGGTATCCAAAATTTCCTACACCAGTATTTAATTAAAAATTAACATTAAGAGTAGACGTATTTAGCCTATTTTATAGCCTTTCATGCGGCAGAAGCCTGGGGAAAAAATAGTGCATGATGGACAATTACATTACAATAAACTAAGTATCTGTTGCACGCGACTTCGCCCGCGTATCTTTTTAAAAATATAACCTATGTTACTCGCTGATAATATTCATTTTCAAAATCTAACCAATCTTTGAGTTTATTTATTACAAACATAAAAATCTTTCCTCTTTATAATGTTAGTATAAGTATAGATTAATCCATAGACAACCAAATGGGTACATAGACATTACTTCGTTGCTTTATTACAGAACACATAATAGTGCAAGTATAAAGTACTTAGAAATGGCACAGAGTAAATAAAAGAGAATGAATACATCAATGTAAGAAGAGACTTCGCGTTTTATTGCGACCGTGTACGAAAAGAATAAAGTTTTCCAATTATCTCCAACCAAGAGGAGGAGTTTCGCTGAACATCGGACGACTTTCAAAATGTACACCTTATTTATGAATATCATAAACTTGTAGGTAAACTCGAGTTTGAGACATTTTTCATTTACTATAATATCCATCGATTTATTGGAATACTTTTTAAAATATTAAGTTAAGATTACATTAGATAATTAAGGCACACTTTTTTTAACTTTTAATCACCTTCTTACAAAAGACCACAGTGAAATAACAGCACATGTGCTGTTGTGTTATGGCAGCACCTGTGTCGTTGCTTGTGTTGTAGGCGACGGTAGCCATCCACCGTCAAGAGGACGGTCAGCCTGTCTGCCGGCATTAACATTAAAAAAATTAAGGTCAAAAGACAGACTGATGGTCCACTTTGATGGTAAGTGGCTACCGTCGCTTATAATACAAACAACGCCACAGGCGCTAACGACAATAGTTGGATAAGGTATAAGGAAATGCTATGATGTTACTAACGTAGATAAAATTTATTTAAAATCGACTTAAGTAAGCATTGACATCCTTAACTTAAAACATTAATACACATTAACAGCTTATATGGTCTCCTGTAAAGAATGGTTACTGTCGCCAGTCTGGCTGCACAGTTTACTAGTCCATAACGCAATGTGGCCACCATGAATGAATATGAAATCTAACGGGAATAAATATTAGTGTTATATGGGATGTTAGAGCGTTTGATTGTTCGTCATAGATATTTTCATCATCTCTGTTTTATTGTCTTAAAGTATCGACGTACTACATCTATGGAATTTGCGTGACAAATGCCAAAGCGGCACATAAAAAGTACGCCTAAAATGGAATCATGGCGGAGTCTTGCGTTCGAGCGTCAATAGTAAAGAGTAGTAACGGCCAAGTTTTACTATTCATTTTAAACTTCAATGTGTTAACGTAAAGTCACATTTTCTTTAAATGACAGACGTTTGGTTCGTTTTAAATGACAGATGACAGAGTTGATGTTCTACCGCATATTATTATGTCACTTTTAATTGTTCCATAAAGTTCTTAGTGTTTTGTATGGCGTGCGAAATCCATAGTTTTAGTACATTGATGGTCTAAAGCCATAACGTCGGAACCGTCCGAGGAATTTCCAATTGGCGTAGTGCGTCAAAAGCAGTAAAACTGCCGTAAACTGCTTTTCATTGTCGTTCATCTCTCGCCATCTCTCTCTAGCAATCGTCGCCTCTCTCTCCATCTCTCTATTTGATTTAAATTTAAGTGCACGTTATAATTTGTTCGACGTACGCATAATAATATTGTAAACTTTATTTACTAATAGTATGTTATATTTTTTTTATAATATTTTCTTTAATGTTAAGGTCGACAGACAGGACTATCGTCACCTTTAAAACAAGCAATGCCTCACTTGCTGTAAGTGCGAAAATGGATATCCTCTGGAAAAAGGGGGCTCTGGCATCCCTTATATACTCACTCACCGAAACACAACAGCAAACGTGCTGTTATTTCATGGTGGTCTTCTGTACTGTCTTTGACGACACAGATCCTAGCACAAAAGTATAATAAGCATAAAAGTATAATATGACGACACGTTTGGTCTAGTGGCTAGTAACGCTAGCTGTTAACCAAACGGTCGCTGGTTCGAATCCCGCTAGAGGCAAATGTTTATGTGTTAACATTTTACCTTTGTACCTGAGTCATTCATGTTTTATATTTATAATATGTATGTATTTACAAAAAAAGTAATGTATGTAGTATATTTAATTGTCTGGTATCCATAATACAAGCATCAGTTGCTTAATGTGAAACTAGATGGTGCTGTGTGGAATGTGTGAAGATATTTATTTATTTACTTGATATTTCTAAAAGATCCAATCTTATTCTTAGCACTACTCAGACCGACATTATGCATGTTAACCAAAGTAAGTATACCTTTGACTAAACGAATCAAACAGACTTGTAAAATAACAAATGTATAGATATTAATATTTACCTTGCTCGCATTTATATGAGTGATATTGCAATTTAACGTAAGTAAGGGCACGAACCAGCCGTTAATATCATCTCTAACTGTATGTAGAGGAATATCACTAAACTAAATGAAATAGAAATCTGTACTGCATGTCTGTCTGTCAAGACTTTCCTTTTTTATTTCTTTCTTTCTTTCAGAGCTCATATAACCCAAATCTTTTCAAAGTTGGAGTGAATAGGCATCTTCTGGGTTCGAGTGAATAGGCATCTTCTGGGTTCGAGTGAATAGGCATCTTCTGATTTCAAGTGAATAGGCAACTTCTGGGTTCGAGTGAATAGGCATCTTCTGGGTTCGAGTGAATAGGCATCTTCTGGTTTCAAGTGAATAGGCATCTTCTGGGTTCGAGTGAATAGGCATCTTCTGATTTCAAGTGAATAGGCAACTTCTGGGTTCGAGTAAATAGGCATCTTCTGGGTTCGAGTGATTAGGCATCTTCTGGTTTCAAGTGAATAGGCATCTTCTGGGTTCAAGTGAATAGGCATCTTCTCGATGAGCTCGCTCCATCATAGACCTCATCTTCGCTACACAGCTGGATATTGGCCAAGAGCTAACCTATCTCTATTAAAAAAGGCAATATTAGGTATTCGTAAGTATAGGTACAATTTATATTGTAACTATAGCGGCTTGGCAAGGATTTTTTTTTTTGCAAATTATATACAGAAACCTTCCCCGTTGATCGCTCTATCTATTAGTGAAAACCGTATCAAAATTAGTTGCAGGGTTTAGGAGGAGTTAGCGAGTATACAGACGCGGATAGCGACTTCGAGTTATTCTATCTTAAAATAAAATAAATAAATAAATATCTTCACACATTCCACAGAGCACCATCTAGTTCCACATTAAGCAACTAATGCTTGTATTATGGATACCAGACAGTTAATATACTACATAGATCACTTTTTTTTTGTAACAGCTAATGTTACTAGTCACTAGATCAAACATCTAAGACTTTACTATGGAATTTACTATGGAAAATAGTCTACTATTTTTTTATACCAAAGTCGTCAGACAGACTGAGTTTCACTTGATGGTAAGTGGCTACCGTCGCCTAAAACACTAGCAACGCCACACCTACTGTAAATGCGCTGCCGACCATTGTAGGATGAAGGATAAGGGATTGGGAAAAGGACTCTGGCATCCCTTACTCAAAACAGCACACATGCTAAATTTTTTCACGGTGGTCTTCTGTAAAGAGGTGGTTACTGTCGCCAAACGGGCTGCCCTAACCACTGCGATACGCAGTGTATTTGGTCACTATTTGCCAGTACCAGACCAGAGCCAAATATGATAAGTTCATTTCCAAAGTTGGCTCTGCCGGGATTAGAACCCGATACTAATAAGACAGACCGTTAAAACAAACCCTTGGTCACTCGACCAAGGGGCTCGTGGAAATTTTTTTTGCTTATATCATAGGTAGATATTATACATAGGTATGTAATTCAAAATCTATCGAAAGTTATGGTCAATATTTTTATTTATAAATCAAGATTCATTCAAATCTGTTTGATGTTTTTGTGTGTGTATAAATTTAAAAAATATACTTATATATTGTTTATTTAATTTTTACCGATTTTTCCAAATACTAGGTACCATAAAAGATCTGATATATTAATATTATAAATATAATTAAACTTAGCAAAAACATATCGATCAAATCAGCACCATCTGTGATTTGTATTGAAACACAATACTCAATTAGTTCAACAACGAGCAACACAGATGGCGCTTGCACTAAAATTATATTTCCTTTTGAAAAGTGAAGTAAACCCGTCTGCAAAAGCTATATATATGAGGTTAATATTCCGGTGTGTACGTTTTAATGCTTACGCATGTATTCTCGGACGTGCCTCGAATTAAGGCTGCCTCTCGTGCGTTAGTGACGTCACATATACACTTTATTTGACGAAAAATTTATTCATAAACATTATTCAGACTTCGTTCGGCGTTTTCTCATTACTAAAAGCTCCGGTCACATTGACAATTACACATTCTATTGTCTCGCTTGCGGCTTGTTATAACTTTTTCAGTTCAATCCGAATTCATGTCAAATTTTTATAAGTAGGACCTTTATAGACCTACTAGCTGGTGCCCGTGACTTCGTGCTGTCGACTGTCGTTGAATGAAAGGTACCCTATATTTTTTCTGACATTTTCTGACTATGCCTATTAGGGACCTGCAAAGTACTAATAATTTTAGAAATAAATTAAATATATTTATATTCGAGCACCAAAGAAGCCAGAAGCAACTGTGGAATGACACCAGTGCCTTCTGAATATATTTTTTTCTCTAGTATTTTATTTTTTTCTTGTCTGTATAAATATATATATTTTTTGTTTTTTGGAGCTTTTATGTATGTATTATGTTTTGTTAATAAGTGCATAACCTCACCATAGGCTCTAACGGAAGACCAGCGCAGGTTTCTACAACCTGCTTTATGCTGAGTTAGAGGCGGTTTGTAGCAGGGGACGTCTTTTAAGTTTGTATATGTATCTGTCCTTTATTGCAAATAAAATTCTATTCTATTCTCTTCTATTCTATTCTATGTCGCAGACAACATGTATGCAAAATTTCATGGTGATCGGTTCAGTAGTTTTTGCGTGAAACAGTTACAAACATCCATACATCCAAATATACTTTCGCATTTATAATATTAGTACGGATGGGATTGCTATTGGCCAGCATATAGCCATGTAGCGAAGATGAAGCCTATGATGGAGCGAGCTCACCCAGAAGATGCCTAATCACTCTAACTCTGAAAAGATTTGGGTTATATGAGCTAAGGAGTTCCAAACATTGGCAGTGCGCATTGTAAAGGACGTTTTAAAGCGCTTGGTCAGAAAAAGAGGGATATCGACAAAATAAGGATGGTCCCATTAGACAAAATAGCATTTATATGTAGATTTTATTCCAACACTTCGATCTTGTAAATAAAATGACGAACAGACATACAAGTTTTCAAAGTGCGAACTAAGTTGAGTTGCGAATCCACTAACTATGCGGTCTGTCACTAAACTCTATACAACTTTTAACACTTTGTCAACTTCAACTTGAAATAGTTACCTAGCTTAACTTGTCACTGTAAAGTCGAGTGTAGAAATATGTATCTGCTACTTAACCTATTACATTTACAAGTAAAGGAATCTTTAAATATATTATAACCGCTCCCGGCTTCGTCTGGGATACAATTTTAACTTAAAGTGAAACTTTTATTCCGTCGCCTCAAATTTTTTCGTCCATCTATCGCATGTCGCATTACAGCCGCATTTCATACAATGTTTTTTTTTTTATATATACCTTCATCGATTATCCTTCTTTCCATTAGTGAAAACCGTATCAAAATCCGTTGGGCGGTTAAGGAGTAGTTAGCGAAGAAACAGACAGCTAATAACAGAACAGACTGTTTAGACTTGGTTGCAAAATATTGTTTTTTTTATTTAACGATTTAAATAAAAAAAATCATAGGAGTCCTCTCCCATAAGCCTTAGCTATAATTTTCCAAAATAAAAAAATAATTAGCTTTTATTATACATATAAACCTTTCGTGAAAAATTATCTAACTGAATGGTCAAAATCGCATCAAAATCAATTGGGTTTAGAAGGAGTTAGCGGACATACAGACGAGGAAAGCGACTTCAAAATATACTATTTAAGGAATTTTTCTCATTGTTAATATGTACATAATTATATTAGTTACCACAGGAGCAATAATATGTCTCAAAAAAATTTACCATTGATGAAATGATCTGATCATCTTCAAACAATCTCGATTACACCAGCTTTCAAACAAAATAAATTCCATTAAAATCAGTCAATCCGTTTTGGAGTTATGATGCCACAGACAGACACACACATACGCATGTCAAATTTATAACACTCTCTTTTGCGTCGCGTGTCGGAGGTTAAATTAACTTACAATCTTTAAACAATATCGATCACACCTTTTTTATATTAAATATAGCTTCACTTATTTATATTACTATATAATATAATTAAATAAAGCTTCGGTCCACTAGGCAATGTTTAAAAATATCCCCCTTTCAATAAGGTTTAAAATCGCTTGCAATTTATAGTACAATTATTGTCAAATATGTATCATTAGATTTCAAGCGAAT
The DNA here is from genome assembly GCA_944738685.1 of Synanthedon myopaeformis. Taxonomy (NCBI): domain Eukaryota; kingdom Metazoa; phylum Arthropoda; class Insecta; order Lepidoptera; family Sesiidae; genus Synanthedon; species Synanthedon myopaeformis. Next base: position 5,838,774 of record OX122939.1, read on the forward strand.
ATCGCATCTAATGTCTGCACATGTACCTACAAATATAGCTATAGCATTTCCAAACTAGCATCGGCTGCCTATGAAGAGGCACTCACGAAGCAATAACCGAATATTGTGCTAATTAATATGTCGTAATACAAGCACTTGTGCGCTCGTTAGTACGCGTGCGTGAACGATAGAGCGTCATGTGCAGCCCACAGCCAGTTTGCTAAAAGGGAATATCTATTGACGACATATTTATACGAACAGCTAGCCGATGCCTGCGACTTCGTTCGCGTGAACTTGGTCTTTAGATATTATAATTTTCTAAAGACTAATAGACTTAGGGCCTCTTTCATCAATTACAAGTAAAGTGTTGATTAGTTAATTTTAGAAATAATTTTATGTTTTAATAGACTTAGGGCCTCTTTCATCAATTACAAGTAAAGTGTTGATTAGTTAATTTTAGAAATAATTTTATGTTTTAATAGACTTAGGGCCTCTTTCATCAATTACAAGTAAAGTGTTGATTAGTTAATTTTAGAAATAATTTTATGTTTTAATAGACTTAGGGCCTCTTTCATCAATTACAAGTAAAGTGTTGATTAGTTAATTTTAGAAATAATTTTATGTTTTAATAGACTTAGGGCCTCTTTCATCAATTACAAGTAAAGTGTTGATTAGTTAATTTTAGAAATAATTTTATGTTTTAATAGACTTAGGGCCTCTTTCATCAATTACAAGTAAAGTGTTGATTAGTTAATTTTAGAAATAATTTTATGTTTTAATAGACTTAGGGCCTCTTTCATCAATTACAAGTAAAGTGTTGATTAGTTAATTTTAGAAATAATTTTATGTTTTAATAGACTTAGGGCCTCTTTCATCAATTACAAGTAAAGTGTTGATTAGTTAATTTTAGAAATAATTTTATGTTTTAATAGACTTAGGGCCTCTTTCATCAATTACAAGTAAAGTGTTGATTAGTTAATTTTAGAAATAATTTTATGTTTTAATAGACTTAGGGCCTCTTTCATCAATTACAAGTAAAGTGTTGATTAGTTAATTTTAGAAATAATTTTATGTTTTAATAGACTTAGGGCCTCTTTCATCAATTACAAGTAAAGTGTTGATTAGTTAATTTTAGAAATAATTTTATGTTTTAATAGACTTAGGGCCTCTTTCATCAATTACAAGTAAAGTGTTGATTAGTTAATTTTAGAAATAATTTTATGTTTTAATAGACTTAGGGCCTCTTTCATCAATTACAAGTAAAGTGTTGATTAGTTAATTTTAGAAATAATTTTATGTTTTAATAGACTTAGGGCCTCTTTCATCAATTACAAGTAAAGTGTTGATTAGTTAATTTTAGAAATAATTTTATGTTTTAATAGACTTAGGGCCTCTTTCATCAATTACAAGTAAAGTGTTGATTAGTTAATTTTAGAAATAATTTTATGTTTTAATAGACTTAGGGCCTCTTTCATCAATTACAAGTAAAGTGTTGATTAGTTAATTTTAGAAATAATTTTATGTTTTAATAGACTTAGGGCCTCTTTCATCAATTACAAGTAAAGTGTTGATTAGTTAATTTTAGAAATAATTTTATGTTTTAATAGACTTAGGGCCTCTTTCATCAATTACAAGTAAAGTGTTGATTAGTTAATTTTAGAAATAATTTTATGTTTTAATAGACTTAGGGCCTCTTTCATCAATTACAAGTAAAGTGTTGATTAATTACTTTAAGAATTAATTTTATGTTTTATTAAATTATGCACTCGGTTTACTGCATCATTCGATAGGCGAATTTTTTTTTATTATTTTCTTTTTAATGTTTGTGACTTTTACCGTACAAACAAAGGTATATCATCTACTTCATTCCCGATGGATCCTAATTCGCCAAATCTTAATTCGACAACTATTTTAACTATTTTACTAATAAACTATTTTTGAGTTTCAAAATATAATGCTTGTAACAGCACTGCAGCACTCAAAACCCATATAAATTTCAATGGACGTATGCACCAAGTAATGAGTGTTGCCATGTGCACGGATTGAACCAGATGTAGTGCTGGGATCGCTGACCGCAGACTCCAACTGTTTAATTATTGAAGTGCCTTAGTGACGTCACTGTTTTCATAGTAAAACTCAACAACTGACTTTTCTTTAGGTCCTCAATTCTTGACGACTCGTTAGATGAGTGGTAAGGATGCTTGTCTAACGTCACAGGGGTCCTGCGTTCGATTCTCGGCGGGGTCAACTTTGAAAATGAACATTTCACAGTTGGCTCTATAATCATATATTTTTGGCAGGCGTTGAAATTTTTTTTTATAAACACTAGAGTAATTTTAAGACCAGAAAGTACCTATATCTATAGTTTACCATAGCCAGGCTTCAGGTATTTATTATTATTATTTATTGTAAAACATCGATACTGTTGCAACACTTTTGTCCCATCACTAGTTCTAAATGCATTCCAAAATATGGCGGTGGCAAATATCGGCCCATATACAAATAAAAGTAGCAAATAATTCGATAACGGTGATCAAACTCTAAATATGGGCAGGGTAAATTGGACTAACGACGACACTCTCAATTATTTCCAAACCAGAAATATTATTCCTCTATTGTAACATTAGACAAAATAAAACTGTTTATACAAAGTTAGATTACGTCTAAACCAAAGTATATTTTTTATTATCATTATTAATAAAAAAACACATTGAAACTAAAATGGACATATCCACCCTCCATAGACTACCATATCAACAGCCAGCATCCTACTTTCTGAAAACTATTAATGTCTTCAAAATGATCTGAGTCGGAGGCTGCGTTTCGCAACGTTCCTGACACTTAAACAATTTATAAACAATATATCATCACACATTCCACACATCACCATCTGGTTCCACAGTAAGCAACTAATGCTTGTATTATGGATGCCAGACAGCTGATATACTGCATAGATAACTTTTTTTTGTAAATACATACTTATTATAAATACAAAACATCCATGACTCAGGTACAAAGGTAAAATGTTAACACATAAACATTTGCCCCTAGCGGGATTCGAACCCGCGACCGTTTGATTAACAGCTAGGGTTACTAGTCACTAGACCAAACGTGTCGTCAAATTTCAAATTATATTACGTCGGTTTAAGTTTTCACACAAAATTTAGGCTCTGTGGGCCTTGTGGGAACTTCAAACATAGATTGCTTTACATTCTGTCCGACATAGAAATCCCAGACATAGCTTTCTTCGGATTCTGTCCCACGTGGAAATCCCAATCATATCTTGCTTCGCATTCTATCCCACAGACAAATGTTGGGACATACAATTTGTATAGCACCCTAAGCGACTTTGTTTCTTCTGAACTGTCGCTTGTAAAGCTACAATTACGTATTTTACGTACATAGGTATATCGGACGGTAATCAACATCCACAAGCAGTGCACATTGAGTTCCGTAGTTATAATCAGCTAGTTTTCTGATTCTATTCCTCCCTAGTTATCTTATCCCCATTTTGTCGTTAGTACTGTTATATTTTATTCATTTTCAAGCGTCTGCTGTTCGACAAAACATTTTGAATTATATAAAAATTTGCTTTCTCCAGTCGTTCATTAAATTACACTAAATTCCATTTGCTCAATTTTCTATTAATATAGATAATTGATAATGTAAACATTCGGAAAACAACCAAGCAAACTTTATACAAAGCAATTAATAAATGAAAACAACTATAAAATGACGAATAAAAACAGAGTCCAGCATTTTATGTTTCGACATCAGTTAATGAGCACTTCGCCCTGTTATGTAATTGTCATCAATTTGTATGATGCGAATGCAACTGTATTTCGAAAATTCATTAATTTTATTTGACGACACGAGCTGATGAGAAGGAGATTCGTTATTTACCATTTCCGTTGATTTTTTAACAATTAATTAAGATGAAAGGTATCCTCATGCGTTTTTACTTAGCATAGTATAACAGCACAGTATTTCTTTAAAAAAACTATTCACAAAAAAAAAAGTTGTTACCTCAAAATTGTGTGAGCTATATTAATACGTTATACAGCTTGGTCGCTCTCGTGCTAATAATAACTGTATAATTATAACACACATGGTACATCATAACAGGACTAATCCTAATTCGACGTATCAGTTACCAATCTAAATACACAATTTAAATTATTTACATTACACAAATCAATTTGACAAATTATAAAAATTACAAAATTTACAAAAAATATAAAAATAATTGAAAATTAAATATTAGTTCAATAGTTTAAAGACTACCCCTACAGGACATGCAAAGCCTATATATAGTGTAAAGGGACAAAAATATGTTTAAAACTAAATATTCTGACATAAATTTCTATTTATTCTTATACATACGAATTATCTCCACATAACATAACCAACTCTATACAAAGAAAATTATTATATAAAAGATTTATTTCTTTATCTTAAACCTAATTACGAGTCAACATTGTAGGGCCCACAATATATGTACCAACACAAGTGCCTAACACAAGGAGTGATTCAACAAATTTGCTTACACACTTTTGATAAATGGAAATAATGAAATAATTCTTCAATAAATTTGCTTCCCCTTCAAAATCATGGTGCCAATTATGATTAGATTTACCCTACATATTCGTGTGTAGATATTGTTCGGATTGGTTAATACGCATCGCTATCGCTCGTGCGTTTGATTTGTTTGACCGACGCGCAAATTAGTCGACTAGACATAAATACGAATTTAATTGTTATTTGTTCCGCTTTGAACATATGTTATTTCAACAATAGCAACCAACTATTGTTATAAAGTGATTGCGTTCAACGTTTTGTTTATCGCTTTGGCTAAACAGGTAATAAGTTTTTGATAGGTATCAAATATTTTCTAATATGACATTTATTGTAAGTAAATGCCATTGATTTTTAATATAGTAATTTATAATAACAAATTGTTTTATTTAAAAGCAATATCTAGTTTACACTTTAATATTTTATTAAGTTTTAATGTTCAACTAGGTGGTGCCCGCGACTTCGTCCGCGTTGAACGATGAAAGGTACCCTATGTCCTTTCTGGTGTCTTAGACAACGTGTATGCAAAATTTTATGGTGATCGGTTCAGTAGTTTTTGCATGAAAGAGTCACAAACATCCATACATCCAAACATACTTTCGCATTTATAATATTAGTATGGACTGTACAGAATTATCTATTGTGAGCGAGTTCTATCAAATCTGATAACTCGCCCGTTCGGGCGAGTAGTCCAGTAACTCAAACCTAATTAATTAACAATGCATTTTTTTATGACTTCGTCCGCGTAACTTTTAAAACATAGCCTATGTTACTCGTTGATAATGTAACCCGCAAATTCATACGCGATGCAGTTCATTTCTTGAAAATCCCACAAGAACCTTACATTTTTAGGATAAAAAGTATCCTATGGTTTAATATAAGTAATCATCAACACATAATTGAAAACTGCATTCAAATCGGCTAAGCCGTTTCTTAGATTAGTGTGCACAAACACACAGACAAATAAATAAAAAATTCTAAAAACTATTTTTTGACTTCGATAATATAAACACAACGTGTGCAAATTTTATATTTAATATACAGACACACGTTACTATATTTTATTATAATTATGTACATGATACAGATTGTGCCAATAACGATATTTTTTTTATTTTTTTTTTAATCTTGAAATCAAAAATTTTTTTTTATATCTTGAATGATATCAAGATGTTCTAATATAATTATATATCTTGAAAAATGTTCTAATATACTTTAATCACCCACCGAATTACAATTGCTATTTCAAGGATACATCAATGTATTACAACTATGGATTTCGCACGCCACACAAAACACTACGAACTCTATGGAACATTTAAAAGTGACATATGCATAGAGCACAAACTCTGTCATCTGTCATTTAAAACCAACCAAACGTCTGTCATTTAAAGAAAATGTGACTTTACGTCAACACATTGGAGTTTAAAATGAATAGTAGAACTTGATCGTTATTATCTTTTACTATTGACGCGCGAAGACAAGACTCAGCCATGATTCCATTTTAGGCGTACTTTTAATGTGCCGCTTTGGCATTTGTCACGCGAATTCCATAGTTGTAGTACTTCAAATTCGAATTCAAATTTAAAATAATTTATTTGCTGAATATAGTATATTCAGTATGCATACATAAGTTGTTGTAAATTTAAATAGATAATGTCCACATATTCAATCGACAAGCGGTGTGCAAATTTAAAAAGCATCTAAAAATTTTTAATAATTCCTTAAAGATAGTTTAATAATTATTGTATTTTTATTTTATATATATATTTATTTTTATGCTATATTTATGTAAGACATAGTTTGCATCGATGCAACGTTATTATTTTCACAACAAAATAATATCCAATGCACTCCTGGGTCGATATTATTGACTACATAGTCCTTCGAATAAGTAAGTCAGTGTGAACTTGACATAACTTTAATGACGTCATAAATCACAATCAACCAGTACATCGGTACCAGTCGTAACTTAATTTATACTTAGTAGTAGCATAGGTTAGTGTGAGGCGACGACGCATAGACAATATATGACCTGTCACGGAGTTACACATCGGATTATATGCTATACATAAGTACGTTTGTGATACTATAGATAAACAGTACACTGTATTTATAATTATAGAGTAACTGATACAAAAAAAAATTATATCATATGTAGAGTATGTGATACAAACAATAAAGTTATTTAACGAAAATTGACCGACCTGTTTTTTTTTTGACTCGCTAAATAAAAGTGCCCATGTGACCCACTGTGGGTCAAAACAATATTTGGGTTCTCTGTCATTTCGCTGAAAATTGTTTTGCCGATTATCACTTGCCAACTAACGTTTTGAAGTATTCTATTTCGTGGAATAATCATTTGCCAACCTTTTTTATAATTTTTTTATTTATTTGCCAACTTCACAGTTGCCAACTGTACGTTTGGTCTGCTTTTTATAATGACACTTTTCAAAATGCCAACTTTCAAGTAGCGAATGTTTTAGTTAGCGTAACTGCCTCTTTCACCAACTACATGTAAAGTGTTGATTAGTTACTTTTAGAAATAATTTTATATTTTATTAAATTATGCACTCGGTTTACTGCATCCTTCGAAATAGGCGATTTTTTTTATTATTTTCTTTTTAATGTTTGCGACTTTTACCGTACAAACAGTATTCTTCGGGATAAATGACCCAAACGTTTTGTGTCATTATAATATTCAGCTTAACAATAATTCTACCAAATGAAACGTTGTCATACAGAAATTTGATAATCGTTAGTTGTCAAAGTAAAAAATAAGCGAAACTTTGGTTGGCAAGTGATAATCGGCCAAACAATTTTCGGCGAAAAGGATCCCCAATATTTTATTAAGATTATTTATTGATTTTTGGTGCCTTTCTAAACTGTTGTAACTGTGGATCAAAACTTCGTGACAACTTCATTGCACGACAGAATCCGTACTTCAGTACTAATATTATAAATGCCAAAGTATGTTTGGATGTATGGATGTTTGTAACTCTTTCACGCAAAAACTACTGAACCGATCACCATGAAATTTTGCATACACGTTGTCTAAGACACCAGAAAGGACATAGGGTACCTTTCATCGTTTAACGCGGACGAAGTCGCGGGCAGCAGCTAGTACTATATAAATATGCCCCTCCATAATAACACAAGTGTTAACGGGCGTATCAAATGTACTAGTGCGAAATACATTATAATTAAATAAAGGAATGAATTTTTAAAAGTCAACAAAAAAAATGGTATGTTCTCTTTAAAAATATGATCACTATTTTGTATTTTTTAGCGAAGCATTTAATCATATCTCGCGCCGCGAACAAAGGAGCTTGTTTTGTTTCAACAAATTTATGTTCCCCATTCAATGGCGGCCATTTTTGTTTTTTTTATTTTACACATTTACCAACCGACGGATAATATACACCGATACGGAACCCATCATTTATTTTCCGTTCAAATGCAAACGCAATTCGTTAAAATGTGAAAAATTCTACAGCACCGAAGTTTTAAACACTTTGTTCCAGATATAAGTTAACATAAACGTGGTTCAAAAAAAATACATTGAAAACTAAGAAGCATCGTATGTCTATGTGTCTTTTATAAGATGTACTTCGAAGAGTGTGCTCAGGAGTTGCATGAGCTCATACCGCCTTCACCTGTCTTCCATCGGACATACAGACGTACAAATGGTTACCGTCCTCATCTTGTCGAAATCCCTCTTTTTCGGAGCAATCTCTTTAAAACAGCCTTTATAATGCCTTATATGCCTTTATAAGGTCTCCTTTCTTTAAAACATCCTTTATAATGCGCACTACCAAGATTTGGAACTCCTGAACTCATATAACCCAAATATTTTCAAAGTTTCAGTGAATAGGCATCTTCTGGGTGAGCTCGCTCCATCATAGGCCTAATTTTCGTTACACGCCTTTTTTTCCTGGCGACTGAAAGAGTCACCGTTTGTTAAGGCTTATGATATTAATAGCTAATGTCTTAAATAAATAAATAAATATCTTCACACATTCCACACAGCACCATCTAGTTCCATAGTAAGCAACTATAGGCTTGTATTATGGATACCAGACAGTTGATATAATACATAGATTACTTTTTTTTTTGTAAATACATACAATATATTATAAATACAAAACATCCATGACTCAGGTACAAATTTAAAATGTTAACACATAAACATTTGAACCTAGCGGGATTCGAAACCGCGACCGTTTGGTTAACAGCTAGGGTTACTAGCCACTAGACCAAACGTGTCTTAAGGTTTTAGACATTTGGCTATTTGGGCATGTCACATACAGAGCTTAATAATAAATAATAAATCACTTTCAGATAAATGTTAAATTATAAATAATTAAATAAATATTAAAAAAAATACAAAATAATAAAAGTGACTTGATTTTGGTAAAAAAAAATATATATTTTTTAGGTTCGAAAATTTTATATAGAAAAATTTGTTTTATAAACATTAAATAGGCATAAATTTTATCTTGTACTTAAAATTAAGTCCTTAAATAAAAATAACATTAAATAGTTTCCTGTGTATGTAAATCGAATAATAAACGAAAACATAGGTAAGTAAAGTTAATATAGAGAGGACTCGCTTTGTCTCGGTATTTTTCATTTCCTCACAGACGCGTGCGGACGAACACTCCAACAGAAAACACAAACAATCCGAACTTCACCAATTTCTACAAATATACTCTCCATAACAGTCTACAATATAATACTTATAATACTGCCATCGGACACGATTGGTCACACACGATTGACGACACGTTTGGTCTAGTGGCTAGTAACCTTAGCTGTTAACCAAACGGTCGCGGGTTCGAATCCCGCTAGGGGCAAATATTTATATGTTAACATTTTACCTTTGCACCTGAGTCATGGATGTTTTGTATTTATAATATGTATGTATTTACAAAAAAAAGTAATCTATGTAGTATATCAACTGTCTGGTATCCATAATACAAGCATTTAGTTGCTTAATGTGGAACTAGATGGTGCTGTGTGGAATGTGTGAAGATATTTATTTATTATATATTTATTTATTATCGGACATACAGACGTACAAATGGTTACCATTCATATCTTGTCGATATCCCTCTATTTCGGACCAAACGCTTTAAAACATCTTTTATAATGCGCACTGCCAACGTTTGGAACTCCTCTGAGCTCATATAACCCAAATGTTTTCAAAGTTCTCTTGAATAGGCATCTTCTGGGTTGAGAATGAGGTTCGCTCCATCTTAGGCCTCATCCTTGCTACACAGTTGGATGTTGGTCAAGAGCAAACCCATCTTTAATTAAATATATATATATATATTATATCAATTTTTTGAAGTGAAAATTTCTGTAAACGCCTCGGACACTTAGTATGGGGAGAAAACAGTGAACTCGCGCCGTCAACCTCAGTGACGTTAAATTGTACAAAACAAACGCCATCTGTCCGATTTAGTGCGTAATTGGTTTAAAATAAGTCAATATAGTTTATAAGTATGTTAACAAATGGCGATAAGTGTTCGAAAGTCATAGAGGTAATGTTTCATAGTTTTCACTTCTGAGTTCTGACGTGCAGTCCTACGACAGTTTACTAGCACAACTACGTGTGTGTTTGTGTGTGTGTGTATTTTTTTTTTCACAATGAACCAAAGGTACCTTCTCTTTATCTGTTGAGTTGATTGACTCTATATCCTATGATCGGTTGAGTAGTTAAGGCGTGAAAAAGTAAGACACAAGCAGAGTTACTTGCCTATACATTTATAATATTAGTATGAATTTAGCCTTTGAATTTTAGCCTTTGTGTTTAGTTTCCAATTGTTCCATACACACACACAGCCTTCAGTCTAAGTTTCACATAATAATATGCCAAAGTACAAGTCATAGAGCTTTTCAAGTCCAGATATTTAGTATAGAGAAATAAACAAGAACGCTACGCCCCCTTATTACTCAATTTCCGATTTTCCGTTTCGATTGTCGATTGACAATAAAATGAGTGAACAATCAAATATTTAGCTGTCGCTTCGGCGCCTGTGCCACAGATAAATAAGGAAATTTCTTTTTTGTTCGTCTATTCAAAACAGGAAGCCGAGTCTTTTTCCTTCCAATTACATTTCGGAGAGAACGCTTAACTTAAGGGCGAACGGTTCCAATGTCACTTACACGTGGCATACGCACTTCGTAACAGATAAACACCCCCGGGTGTTTATCTGTTACGAATAACCGTATAATCTATAACCTATAAGATCATATAGGTTATCGAACCGTATAACCTATAACCTATAAGAACATATAGGTTTTCGAACCGTATAACCTATAACCTATAAAATCATATGGGTTATCGAACCGCATAACCTATAACCTATAAGATCATATAGGTTATCGAACCGTATAAGCTATAACCTGTAAGACTCGTCTTATAGGTTATACGTGGTAAACTACTCCGCTACAATTCTCCTAGTAATGCTCAGGCAGTCCACCTGCCAACTTCAATACATCCTTACTTACTAATATTATAAATGTGAAAGTACCTCTGTCTGTCTGTCTGTCTGTTACCTTTTCACGCCTTAACTACTCAATCATCATGAAATTTTGGGCCACATTCTACCCTTTGAGGTGTGCAAATATTTTGAGAAAATTACACAACAAAATAATGATGATGATGATGATGATGAGTTTCACAATTTTTATGATAATGATGATCCCAACAATGTTCAACCTGGTTCAATACACATAAGAAATCATATTTATATTTAAAAAAAATTGAATTCAATTTAAGATTGTTTTTCTATGTTATGTAAAACTCGTTATTATAAAGGGTTCCCTAAACTCCAGTTTAACCCTTGAAGGCCCTTCAAGGAATATTTCTAACATTATTTGGTGGAAAAACAAAGCGTATACAAAATGGATCTGAATCAAAGACGAGATCCTTCGACTTGGCCTTTTATTATGGGCCCTTCACTTTCACACCCAATTCATGTCAAAGCCTTTATTCTGCAATTTTCTAACCTCAAAACTAACTGGGCATTCGGCTTTGCTTGTATTAAATACATTCAAATTCAAAATAATTTATTTGCTGAATATATTTATACATAATTTGTTGTAAATTTGAATATATATTGTACACATATTCAATCGACAAGCGGTGTCCAAATTTAAAAAGCATTTGAAAATTAATAATAATTCCTCCAAAATAATTTAATAATTATTTTTATGATATATTTTTATAAGACATAGCTTGCATCGCTTGCACTATATAATATCATCATTTATGAATTCATTAAGTGAATAATATGCCTTTTCCATCAAAAAATTTATTGAATGTTGCCAGATTCAAAAATTTCGTAAGTGATTCTTGAATGTTGCTTGATTAATGATATTTTCTATAATTTTTGGAATTAAAATTTTATTATATAAGTGTGGTGCCATACAAAAGACAACTTATCTTTTTCGTTCTAGATTTGGCAGGGACCATACCAAGTTTATCATTATGACGTGGACTTCAAGTGAATAAATAAATATGGCGTCAATATCACGTGTTATTTACTATTTCAACTGACAAAATTCGTTCCTATATCTAGCATATTTAAATATTTAATACATGTGAGAGTCTTATTTCTGGAATAATATCGATATCGTCCCTGGAGACGATACGTCTTGACATAGCCTACAACATTGGTATTTGGTACATTTGGTACATTTGGTACAGGTCAATTTTGGTTCATAGAATTTGTGTATTGAAAAAAAATTAAAGGATAATTTAATAATATTATAAAAAGAAAATAATTTTATTTTTGTTTTTAATGAATAAACTCAAAAACTACGAGGCTCAAAAACTGAAAAACTCAAAAATTTTAAATAAATTTAAATAACATTTAGCTCGTAAATGTTTGGTAAAATTTTTAAATGGCGATGTTTCAGGGTATATTAGTCAGCACGTTAGAAACAAATGCACGACAGGAACCGCCTTCGCTGCGACAAAGACCGCTTAATACCGCGCATAGCACCTGCCGGCTGCCACAAGACAGAAGATCTTCACTTTATAAATGTCTAGCCGTTGCAGGCGACTTCGCCCGCGTAACGTTATAGAATATAGCCTATGTTACTCGCTGATAATGTAGCTTTCTATAGGTGAAAGAGTTTTCAAAATCGAACCAGTAGTTTTTGAATTTATTAATTACAAACAAAAATACAAATCTTTGCTCTTTATAGCGGGCTTTTGGCCGCGACTTCGTCCGATCCATATTGCTCATATATATATATGAGCAACATATATATATTGATTGATTTGATTTGATTTTGTATTTGATTTGATTTATTATTTGATCTCTTGATAATAGTAATATTTTTTTTTCTGGATGAATACAAAATTTTATGACGATCGTTTGAGTGGTTAAGGCGAGAAAGTGTATGAAAGAAACAAACTCACTTAATTTCTTTGAAATTATTTCGTGAAGAATATAGGTCACATTATAGCTTAATTTACTAATTTTAAAAGGACCACATAGCAAAATTATTTTCATTTTGACTACAATTCTGTATCGCCAAAAGTGTTTGAGTTGCACCGAAGCTCACCTCAAAGGCAGACGAGAAGGGATTTACGTGGAACATTCAGAAACGCCAGTTTCACCTCGAAACGTATTTATCGCAACCACTGAACGAGCATCCGCCGCGTCTTTATTTTACCATAACGTCCCACTAAAAGCGGCGAATCAACTACAAAACTCCCTTTTACAATTTTACGTGGAAATCTAGCAACGTCTAATATTAAAACTCCTTGCCGTGAGCAATAAAGTATCAGCGAAAGTCGGGCATCATCAATACATCCATGTATTGATGATGTATGATGATATTCGTCTTTTTTGTAATTCTGCGAGTTTAATATAAAGTCCTTTGACGACGGCAAGAAGTAGAGGTGAGTTCACATCGATCAGTCCCGATAGAGTATTTATTTTCTTTGGTGGCAACACAACTAATTCGTCGTAATCGCAATTGTGCCAACCCTACTCTAACGACGTCGGTTTCTGAGACCGTAACCCCTGATAAAACAACTGCCCCTACTAATGGTAACAATTTATTTATTATATACTTCGTTATATAATGAAATCTAATTGCTTATAAAAACGTTTCTCCTGACTGACTATCAACGCACAGCCCAGTCTAAGCCTAGACTACTAAGTCTAGATTCGCGCGTCGATCTATATAAATACAAATTAATCGCTAAATGGATTGCTATTTGGAAAACCCGAGAATGGCTGGATCAATCCGGCTAATTTTTTTGTTGGCTATTCGTTGAAGTCCGACGAGTGTTCCTATGGTAAGAAATATTGGAAAAATTACCCGGAAAAATGTACTAATCATATTTTTTCCTTGGTCCAATCCAAAGTTCCTGGCTGGGTATTCAAATATTTATATAAAGATATCATTAAATAACAGTCGAATAGCTTTTAACGACGTCTGTTATATCAACTAGTAATGTATAAAAGCCTTGACTAATATACCTACATATTGTAGTATGCTTTATTATTTTTGTATTATAATACCATCACAATGCATATCTATTTAAATCTATCAATATACGAGTAGCTATTAGGGCCAAATGGAAACCAACGTCATGTATCATCACTCTTACGCGTTGTGCAGGGTTGCGGCTAATTTTGCCCCAGTCTTTACAGCACTATTCTTTTGTTCGAAATAATTATTACTTTTTGTATTGTAATAAAGCTTCGTAAGGTAATATTATACGCTGTGATCCGCAGTCACAAGTGAACATCCCCTCAAACAGCAGAAATCACTCAAAATAATGTGTCCGTACGAAAGGGTGCGTAGGCTGGGCTTCAGTGGCCAATTTAGGTCGCAAGTAGGTGATCTCTACTCTAGAGTTAGTTTACTTAAATGTCTATATATCAAAACAATCTTTAGGAGTCTTACAGCTTTACTCTCACATATTTATTTGATAAGCAAGCAGGAGATCCTAGTGAACTGTGGCATATATGCGAATAACCCATGTCGATCCCCTGAGGGGATTCTGATGAACCAAGGAGTTCACCAGAATCCCCTGGGGAATCCAGATAGGGGATCCTGGTGGACTCACCCTTAGTATTTAGTAAGAGTTTAGTAAAGTAGTGTTTTAGTTTAGACATATATATGTATACGACCTTGCCCAATAAGGCGACATGTCCTCAAGGGAAAAGCCTCAAAATAAAGATTTACAAAAAACCGTCGTAGTGTAGAACTCAGTTTTAAACCTGCAAACATTACTAAATAAAAGGGCTCTCAAACAAGTGAAGAGTAACATAATAATTTGGAAAATTAGAACCTTGGAATTTAGAAGTTTGTATAATTTTAAAATGATAAATAAATATTTATATCATAATTATGCCAAAAATTTAGCAGTTAAAAAGCTTTGGGATATCACTTGATTTTACTCGTATGGTGATAACTATAATATTTCGATTCGAGTTCTAATGGTACAGTCGGGTTGCCAATAATACAAATGTGCAGGAATCGGGTGGCGCTATCTTATCGCGTTTCTTACCCACTGCTCGCGACTGTACCGAGAGGGCTCGCTTGCCAGTATCCTATTACAAATAACTACCGCTTTTAGAGTTTACTTTACAAAAATAATTTTATCTGAATGATGGCACACTGTGTTTCGCATTTGGTTTGTCCGTCTGGCGACAGTAACCACCCCTTTACAGAAGACCACCGTGGAATAACAGCATGCGCTTGTTTGGGTGGGTGTGTACGAGATACCAGAGCCCATTGCCCTTATAAGGGCATAATTCCTGATCCTTGTAAGGGATCAGAAAGGGAATCCTGCTATGGTCCGCAGCGAGCTCTCAGCACCTGTGGCGTTGCTTTCGTTAATAGGGGACGGTAGCCACCTTTTTCTGGATGAAAAGTACCCTATGTCCTTTTCTTTATCCCTGACAACGTGAAAAGGTAACAGACAGCCAGAGTTATTTTCACATTTAAATATTATAGTATACTAGCTGAACCCGACCACGATTCGCTGTGGTTTTCTTTGACGTTCAACGGACAGCGGCTGCCATAACAGCGGCTAACTACCACTTTAAATGTGACAGCTGTCCTCGTTGGCGAATGAGTTCTCTTCGCTTTCGGAAGATGGCGCCGTAAAAAAAGCTCTTTTTCTCGCAATCGAAATTATATTATCACGCGAAAAATAGATAAGATCAATCCTTGAAGCGGATTACATATTGTGTAAAAATTTCAAGTGAATCTGTCGGCTAGTTTTCGAGTTTTTGAGTAATACACAAACCAACACAATATTTTTACATACATACATATATAGATGGACTAATATGGTTGTTATCAAAATGGAGAAAAAATTGAACACCACAGAGTAAATACATAGTACCTATACTTTTTAAGTACTATTTACTCTAAGCTTGCACTTAGGATAGCTTTTCACTAGAGAAGCTATCCTAAGTTACGTTAATTTATTAACGTAGGTACCTACTAAGGTACCTAAAAATTATACCTCAACGGTAGGTATTACCGTTATTGATGTCGCAACTAACATGAATTTGTTAGATAAAGTTGGTACAAAATACTGCCAAAAAAGTTTACCAAAGTGTAGTCGTGAATTGAAGCTAGCAACACTTCAAGTGGTTATCTGTGGACGTGACGACCGAGTTTTTTGGCGAACCACAGACAGACGTATCTATCGCCGGCGGAACCTGCATTAGCATACGGATATCTCAAAGTCTATTTGATTAAAGATTCAAATTGTATGGGCGGTCGTGGGTGAGACGAGATAACTTCGCATTTCGGTTAATAAATACCCTCGTATTATGGCGATTTTTAGAAGCTACGCCAATTTTTAAACCGCCGACGCCCGACGCAATAACTGGGAGTTCTAAGTTTGACGTACACGTCTGTGTGTCTGTCTATATGTCTGTGAAATTGTAGCTTTTAAATTGGTTTTTTATTTTGCTTGAAAGTTGCCGTGATCGGGATCGTCTTCATCTATAACTAGCTGTTGAACGCGACTTCGTCCGCGTCGAAAATTAAAAAAAAAAGCAATATAATGCTTGACCTCGTGTTGCTATAACACTTTGGCCAGGTGTTATTTTTAAATTTTTTATTTATCCCTCGGGAATAGTCCTTTTTTTCTAGATAAAAGGTACCCTATGTCCTTTCTGGTGTCTCAGACAACGTGTATACAAATTTCATAGTGATCGGTTCACTAGTTTTTGCGTGAAAGAGTCACAAACATCCATACATCCAAACATACTTTCGCATTTATAATATGTATTAGTAAGACGTTGCTCGCTGATAATGAAGCTTTCTATAGGTGAAAGAATTTTTAAAATAGTTTTTGAGTTTATTCATTAGAACGACACGTTTGGTCTAGTGGCTAGTAACCTTAGCTGTTAACCAAACGGTCGCGGGTTCGAATCCCGCTAGGGGCAAATGTTCATGTGTTAACATTTTACCTTTATACCTGAGTCATGGATGTTTTGTATTTATAATATGTATGTATTTACAAAAAAAAAAGTAATCTATGTATTATATCAACTGTCTGGTATCCATAATACAAGCATTAGTTGCTTAATGTGAAACTAGATGGTGCTGTGTGGCATGTGTGAATATATTTATTTATTTATTATTTATATACAAAAATAAAAATCTTCTCTCTTTACAATAATAGACGAAATCAAATCACTTTAGTTTTTGAACTAATTAAATTAACTTTTATTGGTTTCAGTGTCACGTTACAAATTGGATTAAGCTTGTAATACCACATTTGTATAGTTCACTGAACAGACAGACACTCGATCACTGTTAAACTGGACTCATTGTTTTTAATGTTAAGGTCGACAGACAGGCTGACAGTAAACTTGATGGTAGATGGCTACCGTCGCCTATAACTCAAGCAACGCCATAAGTGTTACAAGTGCGCTGCCGATCATAGAAGGATTAAGGATAAGGGATAGGGGAAATGGGCTCTGGCATCCCTTAGTCACTCACCAAACACAACAGCATATGTGCTGTTATTTAACGGTGGTTTTCCGTAAGTGGGTGGTTACTGCCGCCAGACGCGCTGCCCAAATGACTGCGAAACCCAGTGTTAGGGCACCACTACTTTTCAAATCCAAACCAGAGTAGATTTTGAAAATTACATTAAGATTTCAAAAGTTGTCCCCGCCGGGAATCTAACCTGAGTCCCCTGAGACGTTAGGCAAGCACCCTGGCCACTCATCCAACGGGCTCTTCAGTTATTTATTTTATTATATATAGATACTGTTATTTTTAAAGAATTTAATAGAGGCCGTTCTCCTGGGGGGACTGGCGTACCTCCACTTTCGGGTACGCCGAGGTTCTGACAGGGAGCGTAACCCTCCCCGCGTTAGATAGCCGAGGCGTGGCACCGATGTCGTGTCACAACGTCCCCGCGACCCTGCTCATCTACACTTTCGGGGTACGCCGAGGTTCTGACAGGGAGCGTAACCCTCCCCGCGTTAGATAGCCGAGGCGTGGCACCGATATCGTGTCACAACGTCCCCGCGACCCTGCTCATCTACACTTTCGGGGTACGCGAGGTTCTGACAGGTAGCGTAACCCTCCCCGCGTTAGATAGCCGAGGCGTGGCACCGATGTCGTGTCACAACGTCCCCGCGACCCTGCTCATCTACACTTTCGGGGTACGCCGAGGTTTTGACAGGTAGCGTAACCCTCCCCGCGTTAGATAGCCGTGGCGTGGCACCGATGTCGTGTCACAACGTCCCCGCGACCCTGCTCATCTACATTTTCGTGGTACGCCGAAGTTCTGACAGGAAGCGTAACCCTCCCCGCGTTAGATAGCCGAGGCGTGGCACCGATGTCGTGTCACAACGTCCCCGCGACCCTGCTCATCTACACTTTCGGGGTACGCCGAGGTTCTGACAGGGAGCGTAACCCTCCCCGCGTTAGATAGCCGAGGCGTGGCACCGATGTCGTGTCACAACGTCCCCGCGACCGTGCCTATCAACGGCCTCGTTACAAAGTCGTTGGGTTTCAGCCGGTACGAATCCGGCATAACCCCGCACTGAAGAGGATTTCCCAACGTTAAAAAACAGTACACTGGGTTTCGCAGTCTTTTGTCTGTTAGTTTATGACATCATCATAATTAATATAAAAATGCGAAAGTGAGTTTGTTTATTTGCTACGCGTTCATGCCTTAACTGATCGTCATAAAATTTTGCATACACGTTGTGAGGGACACAAGAAATGACATAATATGTAACATTTCATTTATTTATTAAAACATCATTAATTTAGAAAATACTTAAGCTGTTTCTAAATTAGAAAATACTGCCTCGACCAGTATAAGCGAAGTTATATGCTGGGGTTATATTAGGTGGACAGGAAGTACATGCGGCCAGTATCAATTAGCAGGATTAAACCGTCATAAATATTTGATCGTTCGCTGTGTAACACGCTTACAGCGTTGTTCAACAACGAGAGGCGATCACTCAGAGACATATTGTTTGTTAAACATAATATATAATATATATATACACAGCTTGCGATGAATTTTTTTCAATGGCAATCATTTACGGTTAGGTTTTGAAATATATATATATTTAGTTGAAAATATTGAGGTATAAAATTGTACATTATTTTATTTTTAAACTAGCTGGTGCCCGCGACTTCGTCCGCGTTGAAAAATCAAAAAAATCAAAAGCAATATAACGCTTGTCAAGTTGTTGCTATAATACTTTGGCCAGGCGTTAGTTTTTCATTTTATTGTAGATGATCCCTTGAGAACAGTGATTTTTTTCTGGATGAAAGGTACTCTATGTCCTTTCTGGTTTCACAGACAACGTGTATGCAAAATTTCATAGTGATCGGTTCATTAGTTGTTGCGTGAAAGAGTTACAAACATCCATACATCCAAACATACTTTCGCATTTATAATACTAGCTGGTGCTCGCGACTTCGTCCGCGTTGAACGATGAAAGGTACCCTATGTCCTTTCTGGTGTTCCAGACAACGTGTATGCAAAATTTCATGGTGATCAGTTCACTAGTTTTTGCGTGAAAGAGTTACAAACATCCATACATCCAAACATACTTTCGCATTTATAATACTAGCTGGTGCTCGCGACTTTGTCCGCGTTGAACGATGAAAGGTACCCTATGTCCTTTCTGGTGTTCCAGACAACGTGTATGCAAAATTTCATGGTGATCGGTTCACTAGTTTTTGCGTGAAAGAGTTACAAACATCCATACATCCAAACATACTTTCGCATTTATAATACTAGCTGGTGCTCGCGACTTCGTCCGCGTTGAACGATGAAAGGTACCCTATGTCCTTTCTGGTGTTCCAGACAACGTGTATGCAAAATTTCATGGTGATCAGTTCACTAGTTTTTGCGTGAAAGAGTTACAAACATCCATACATCCAAACATACTTTCGCATTTATAATACTAGCTGGTGCTCGCGACTTAGTCCGCGTTGAACGATGAAAGGTACTCTATGTCCTTTCTGGTTTTACAGACAACGTGTATACAAAATTTCATGGTGATCGGTTCACTAGTTTTTGCGTGACAGAGTCACAAACATCCATACATCCAAACATATAATATTATTACGGATAAACTCGGTGGTCTTCTTTTCAGGGGGTATGTTATTACCGCCAGATATGCTGCCCATCACTACAATAATTTTATCAAGTCAATTGGCCGCTCTTGTAGGCAGTGTGTATCAAGACAGGCCGTTCAAAGAGATTTTAAATAATAAAAAAGTATTTTTTTATGAATTTCTCGTGTTGCCTTATATTACGAGAATTTCGAGAAAGAATAAATGATAAATGAAACATTAAAAAAAAATGCAATTTTTTTTAATGTATTTGTTTCGTTACGGAATTTCTTTATGGAAGCCGTAACGAAATTGGATTTATTTACTTTGTACTCTGTGTAAGCTGAAGTTCCATTCCAATTTACAAAAGCTCATATTGAGAGTTTTTTCCAAAGAGTTTTCGCTGAAATTGAACTACGAAAATTTGGTGCGGATATTGACTTATTAGTTTAAGGGCCTCATTCACCATCTCTGAGTAAAGTGTCAAGTAAAGTAGGCTAACCGCCATTTAAAGTCACCGGGAATGATGGAGCTGATATACCTTTGTATTGTACGGTAAAAGTCCCAAACATTGAAAGGAAAATAATAAAAAAATTCGCCTATCGAAGGATACAGTAAACCGAGTGCATCCGTACTTCCGTACTTAATATTATAAATGAGAAAGTATGTGTGGATGTATGGATGTTTGTGACTCTTTCACGCAAATACTACTGAACCGATCACTATGAAATTTTGCATACACGTTGTCTGGAACACCAGAAAGGACATAGGGTACCTTTCATCGTTCAACGCGGACGAAGTCGCGAGCACCAGCTAGTATTATAAATGCCAAAGTATGTTTGGATGTATGGATGTTTGTAACTCTTTCACGCAAAAATTACTGAACCGATCACTATGAAATTTTGCATACACGTTGTCTGTGAAACCAGAAAGGACATAGAGTCCTTTCATCCAGAAAAAAAAATCACTGTTCCCAAGGGATCATCTACAATAAAATAAAAAACTAACGCCTGGCCAAAGTATTATATCAACAATTTGACAAGCGTTATATTGTTTTTGATTTTTTTTTATTTTTCAACGCGGACGAAGTCGCGGGCACCAGCTAGTAATTTAATAAAACATAAAATTATTTCTAAAAGTAACTAATCAACACTTCACTTGTAGTTGGTGAAAGAGGCCCTTACAGTACGAGTAATAGTCATAAATTGACTTTTTAGGTCACTGTGAAATAACAGCATGTGTGCTGTTGTGTTTCGGTGAGGGAGTAAGCCAGATAGTCCATGAAAATTTACTAACAAATCAAAATTTGAGTCCCTCAAGCACTATTTTGATATAAATTTCATGAAAATAATGTAATATCAGCTCGTATCCAGCTATTCCTACTAAACATCCTTCTGATTTAGGATAAGTGGATAAGTGGGATAAGGGATAAAAACTAGTGGTAAGATTTTTCAAAATCTTACCACTAGTTTTTGAGTGTCTTCATTACAAACATACAAATATTCTCTCTTTATAATATCACTAGTACTATATTAGTTTGAATAGCAAACTTCTCCAAGAACATGGAGCAGGATAAAAAACAGATATATTAAAATTCTAAAGTTAAATTTATTTAGTACTAGCTGGTGCCCGCGACTTCGTCCGCGTTGAACGATGAAAGGTACCCAATGTCCTTTCTGGTGTCTCAGACAACGTGTATGCAAAATTTCATTGTGATCGGTTCAGTAGTTATTGCGTGATAGAGTTACGAACATCCATACATCCAAACATACTTTCGCATTTGTAATACTAGCTGGTGCCCGAGACTTCGTCCGCGTTGAGCGATGAAAGGTACCCTATGTCCTTTCTGGTGTTACAGACAACGTGTATGCAAAATTTCATAGTGATCGGTTCAGTAGTTATTGCGTGAAAGAGTTACGAACATCCATACATCCAAACATACTTTCGCATTTATAATATTAGTACGGATGTTACTCGCTGATAATATAGCTTCCCAACAGTGAAAGAATTTTTCAAATCGGACCGATTAGTTTCGGAGCCTATTCAATGCAAACAAACAAACAAATCATTCCTCTTTATTATATTATATTTAGTATAACAATAATTTATATCTTGAATTTTTTCTTGAACTTCTTATCATGCATTGAATTTTTTTTTAAATTTTATATTAGATTGTCTATTACATGTCTAAAGGCATCCCATGTACGATCTCTTACAGCATTTTCTACAACAAGGATAGTTATTCATACGTTTTCTACCTGATGATCTCTTAACGAAGCCTTGTCTCGGACATCTCTCATAATGTATATTCAGTTGTCGCTTCCTCTCTTTTTCCTCATCGATTGTTTTCTTCTCCAAATCCCTCTCTAGGGCCCACTTCTTCAACATCTCTGACATCACTTCTATATTTTTCATTTTCTCTTTATATTTCTGGTGGCTCTTACCCTTTTCATATTTGAACACTTCAGCAACATTGAACAGCTTTTTTGCGCGCCTCGTGTCAGTCATATTTGAATTCGCTTCTGTCTCTTCTACTTGTGGGTCAGATGTTTCAAGTTGCTTGATCTGTTTCCTCAAATCTTCTATATACTTGATACCTTCGAGGCCATCTGTTTTGTTGCTTTCAAGTAAGTATTGAACAGTTTCGTTCATTGCTGTGTTAAGTTGATTGATTAATTCGCTTTGCTGTTTCTCCAAAGCTACAATTTGTTTGTTAAATTCGACAGGTGTGGCTTTTAGTGAGCTAATTAAAAGTTCAACCCAAAGCAATGTAGACAGAAGCTTCTGTAACATTGTTATGTATAACATATGAAAGATCATTAGACATAGTAGGAAGTTGAACAATCTAATAATATACAACAGTTGAATTATTGAATTTTATTCAATCTAATAATATTCAATAAATCAATAGCACATCTGACTATAGTATACACCTTATAGAAGACTTGAAATAAGAATGTGTGTGCTTATGTTTTCAATGAATGATCCAAGATCCCTTTTTTTATCCCCTTCTAATCCCAAATCCTTTAATTTTATCCTAGTCCAGTATAGTACCATGGCATTGCTTGAGTTAATATGCGGCGGTATCTACAAGTCATAATTGGACTGGCAGCTGACCTTTAGATAAAAAAAAAATACCAAAAAATGAGGCTGATGTTAAAATAAATTATACTTTTATTATATTTTATTACAAATTTTACTTTACAGAGAAAGAAGTCTTGGCTGAAAAACATAAGACCGGCTGCCTATCTAACAGCAGACGACTTGCGACCAACTTGCGACAGGCGAAAACTTTTTATCAATTTGTACAATATCACACTAAACCGCGTTTTTTGTATCACATAACTCATAACAAAGGTGTGGTTTGCGATACTGACCACACCTTTCTTATGGACCTTGCTTTACGGACAATAACTAAATTTAAAATGCATAATTTCTATCGCAAGTCGTCTGCTGTCGTCTGTTGTTAAATAATAAGGCAGCGGGATATCTAACACAGTTGAGCTGTTTCGACTAACAAAAGACGGAGATGACTGTTCAGGATGATCGCCATAGTTGGAGAGGCTCCACAGGAAAAAGAAGAGGAATGTTTTAAGCATTAATGATTATATAAATAATTACTAAATATGTTGCATCTGAGACATCTTCTCGTCCGAAATTGTCACACAAGAAAAGTTTTCGACCAATGTATGTTGCCAATGGTGATAGTGCTCTCCAACTATGAGCCTCGTGAGAAAGCTCAACGTCGCTCAACGAGCCATGAAGATTACTGTGTGAGATCTAATCAGAAATTAAGACATCCGTATTCGTACGAAAGTTACTGACTTAAAAGCCAACAAATTATTAAGTTGAAGTGGCAATTGGCAGGACATAGTATGGAGAGACGAAGGCCGTTGGGGCCGAAAGTTTCTCCAGGCCAAGGAACGTTAAACGCAGCGCAGGACGTATAGAATAAAATAGAATAGAATAGAATAAAATTTTTATTTGTAACAAAGGACAGATACATACAAAAACTTAAAAGACACACACAAACGTCCCCTGCCACAAACCAGGGCAGGGGTATACGTCCAGGGGTAAAAAAAATTATATAATGCAAACTCAAACAAACTCAACTCAAACTTAAAGTCAATGGGATTTTTTTTAAAGTATGTATTCTCATTCTAAAGTAAAAAATATTTTATTTGTTTTGTTATCTTTATATGTATTCGTGAGTGTTATGTGTATGCAAATAAATATTCTATTCTATTCTATTCTAAACACTCAATAACTAACCATTGTTTTGTAAAAGTAACACACCATAATGTTCACCACAGATACAGATTCGATCCCTTAGAAATATATGTCGAATATATAGAGCTCGGCGTTCTTCTCGTATTTCGATATCGCCTCGCCCACTTTCATAATCGTATCACAGTCATTTTACGAGCGATCATAACATTTTTATGTTTTATATTTTACGGTACGAAATGATCGCGCATATAAAGGGAGTTTCACACATACCAACTTGAATGTTTAGCATAATTACTATTGAAAATGAGTATTGGATAATTTCTAGTATTGAATCACTAGCCGGTACCAAAGACTGCGTCTGCATAGAGCATGTGACTCATTACACATTTATAACTAATAAAAAGTTACGAAAATTGAATAATAATTCCTCTCTAACAACTAGTTACTAAAAACAGCGAAAAAAAAAACAGTGGCACTTCGGGAGTACCGACAAAATTGAAAACTTGAACAATTACGTGTCTATTTTTCGAATTTACAATATATGTACATACTTATATACAGAGGTGTCGGTTACGGTAACAGTGTCGCGACAATGGTTTTTTCCCATCTCAAAAAATGCCAACATGCATGTGTATCTTTGTACGTACATACACAATATACAGAGGTGTCGGTTACGGTAACCGGTACCGGTAACGGTTCTTCTGTAAGGTGGTGGTTACTGCCGCCATCCGGTCTGTCCAAACGCAGTGTGCCAATCCAAATCCAGACTAGAGCCAAATTTGGAAAGTTCAGTTAAAAAGTTGTACCCTGCCGGGAATCGAACCAGGAAATACTGAAACGGAACGTTAAGGAAAGCACCCTAACCACTCATCAACGGGAGCGTCAAAGTTCAAAGGTCAATGACCCTGGAACGGCTAGAATGCTAGTATTTATTTTAGAGCCCCATAAATATTCATAGGTTTTTTTCTGTTCCAGTTGGCTCTTGACAGAGACCGGTTCAGGAAGTTGACGACTAACCTTCAGGACTGAAGAGGCATACGAAGAAGAAGAAGGTTTTTTTTTCTATACTTAATTAACAAAGAGGAAATATTTGATTGTTTATTAGTGTGTTGGCATTGAATAGGCTCCGAAACTACTGGACCGATTTGAAAAATTCTTTCACTGTTGGGAAGCTATATTATCAGCGAGTAATAAATAATTATAAATATCTTCACACATTCCACACAGCACCATCTAGTTCCACATTAGGCAACTAATGCTTGTATTATGGATATCAGACAGTTGATATATAATACATAGATTACTTTTTTTTTTGTAAATACATACATATTATAAATACAAAACATCCATGATTCAAGTACAAAGGTAAAATATTAACACATAAACATTTGCCCCTAGCGGGATTCCAACCCGCGACTGTTTGGTTAACAGCTAGGGTCACTAGCCACTAGACCAAACGTGTCGTCAAACATAGGCTATATTTTATAAAGTCGCGTGCAACAATAGTCGTTTATAAAATTTAACTTACAGATACATTGTTTTTTTTTTATGGATGAATTTATAAGTGACACTTAAGCTCACAGAAATTCAGTCACGACAACGTCGATCGACTCACTACAAACAAAAAAGTGTCTTTCTACTGATGATGTTATTATGTTGTCTGATATTCATAACTTTGATCTAATTTTAATAAATTTGAATCCCACTTCATTACGTCATACTTAAGAAAGAAAGATATTTGACGACACGTTTGGTCTAGTGGCTAGTAACCCTAGCTGTTAACCAAACGGTCGCTGGTTCGAATCCCGCTAGGGGCAAATGTTTACGTGTTAACATTTTACCTTTGTACCTGAGTCATGGATGTTTTATATTTATAATATGTATGTATTTACAAAAAAAAGTAATCTATGTAGTATATCAACTGTCTGATAACCATAATACAAGCATTAGTTGCTTACTGTGAAACTAGATGGTGTGGAATGTGTGAAAATATTATTATTATTAGATATTATATTATTTTTATAAAACAAACATTATTTTTAAAATATTAAAATTTAAAAAAAAAGGATAAAACCGTTTGAATTTCTAATTCCTCGCCAGTCTCATTGCATTAACAAATTAACGTAGCTACGTATAATTTAAGAACGCTTTTATCTTTGAAAGAGACTCGCCTCGATGTTATTTCAAATGAAGTTTGACTCTGGCAAAAATAGGGTGAGAGCTGTAATCGATTCGGAAAGGTTCGTTAGGAAATCTTTAATTTTCACTCAGCTATTAGAAAAAGCAGTCGTGTGGCCATCAGAATTAAGTTTAGTCGTGACAGAGAAAACTTCTGTAACTACTTCTGTAACCACCATGAAGAAAGTGATACTAGAGCCCATTGTCCTATCCCTAATCCTACTATAGTGGCAACACTTGCAGCACCTGTATGGATGTTTGTAACTCTTTCACGCAAAAACTACTGAACCGATCATCATGAAATCATGATCATCATGATCATCATGAAAATGAAATGCATACACGTTGTCTGGGACATTAGAAAGGACATATGGTACCTTTTAACATTCAACGCGGACGAAGTCGCGGGCACCAACTTGTATTTAAAAAACCGCAAACGTATAGAGAGACAGGCATAGCTTTATAGCTATCTGCAAATGAAATTTGCATCAAAATCTTTGTAGTGAACATTTTGATTTGAATGCCTCAATGAATCGCTGTAAGAGTCGCTTTAAAATTACTTTTAAAATAATGTGTTTCTTGGCCCCACAATTATGAGTTGTCACCAAATTATGTTCAAATACTGTCCCCGGTGGAGAGTCGATAATCTGATATTGTCATCATCGATGAGATCGAAATCAATAGTGATGGTTCTGTTACCAGCTGTTAGTCTCTCTGCTTCAATAAGTGTAATTATAAATTGCTTTTGACAGCATTTTATAAAGGGTTTCTGTGCATTTAGCAATAACACTTAGGGCCTCTTTCACCATCTCTGAGTAAAGTGTCAAGTAGGCTAACCGCCATTTAAAGTCACCGATAACAGGGAATGAAGGAGATGATATACATTTGTTTATACGGTAAAAATTTCAAACATTAAAAAGAAAATAATAAAAAAAATTAAGTCGTCAAACATGCTTATAGTCTACTTGATGGTAGGTGGCTACCGTTGCTTATAAACCTACACTTTATACCTACATCATAGGCATATAAAATTTTAGGTATAGATGTCTGTAGGTTTCAAAGCTTTGTGAACGAATTATGTATTTTGACATAGCATTGTCCTATACCAAAGCGTGGATAGAATTAATAAAACAAGATCCAATTGGGCACTAGGACTTGTGTGTAGGGCGATTCGCCTTGGATAGGTCGTACGAGTAAACCGTCAGAATACAATTACAAAGTTAGAGAGATTACCTGAAACGCGTTACAACTCGGCATCGGGTCACTGGGTAATGAAAGGGGCGGATGGGTCCACAAAGCTACACACATTTTCGACCTTACAAAACCAATAGACGGGCCCTTAATCAACTACCTAACATAGATACCAGTGATATAACTATTTGTAATAAATTTTGGTTCTGGTTAAACAAGTTAACGACACAAAGATAGACACATTTTTACATCCTAACTATGTATGTAATATTATAAATGCGAACTTATATTATAAAAATATAAGACACATTTTTAATCGACAACGGCTTATGCATGGATCACGAAACCAACGCTCAAAGCAAATTGCTCTTATGCATTGGCCACGAAACCAACGCTCAAAGCGAATTCTCATATGCATTGGCCACGAAACCAACGCTCAAAGCAAATTGCTCTTATGCATGGGCCACGAAATCAACGCTCAAAGAGAATTCTCTTATGAATTGGCCACGAAACCAACGCTCAAAGCGCTTATGTCAAGTGTCAGCGTCGAGCGTCAAAAATGTCGATGCAATTTTCAACGCCGTGTTGTGGCCTCGACACTGACGTCTGCAGTGCAAAGCGAGTTCGCTTCGAGGGTCCCTGGGCCACGAAACAATTTAAATACATGTTTTTGTATGGTTAAGCCATCAATCTACTACAACTATGGATTTTGCATTACAAATGCTAAAACGCCTAAAACGGAATCATCATCATTGCCTTCGCTTGTCGATGGTATAAAGGAAGTAACGACCAAGTTCTATTTTTTATTTTAAACTCCAATGTGTTGACGTAGTCACATTTTCTTTATATGACATATGTTTGGTTAGTTTTTAAATGGCAGATGACAGAGATCATGCTCTACGCATATGTCATTTTTAAATGTTCCATAAAGTTCGTAGTGTTTGTTTGTATGGCATGCGAAATCCATAGTTGTAGTCGATTGATGGGTTAAGCCAATAAAAAGAAGCGGTATATTAATTAAAAGAGTATAGTCAAATGATTTGAATATCACAGCGACCTGTCTATGCATTAAATGCGTTTATTAGAAGAGATTTGCAATTAGAACTGTGTGACATTGAGTGGCGTCAGGACATCTCCGGGACTCTGTGGCTGTTTATGTCTTTTTATTCATTTTCAAAATCCATAGTAATGTTATAAATATCAAAAACAAGTTTGTCTTTTAAATTTTCTGTTAAACTAGATTTTTTCAAAAATACCGGTTAAGACGTAATAAGAGCCACATGATTTTAAGTTTTTTATTAATGGTTTTACAAAATTTTAAAAGTTGGAATTATATATGCTATATAATATTATAAATATATAATTCTTTTGTCTATTAAGATTTTTTTTAAATATTGATTAAAAAAACTTAATAAGAGCCACATAAAATTAAAAGATGGAAATATATATTATGCTCTTCTTATTGACTTTTTTTATTGAAATTATGATATTTAAATTTTAATTATCTATCTATATTACCTACACTTCTATACTAACATTATAAATTGAAAAGATTTATATTTTTGTATGTTTGTGTTGTATAAACTCAAAAACTAGTGGACCGATTTAAAAATTTCTTTCACACATAGTAAGCTACATTATCAGCGAGTGACATAGGCTATGTTTTATAAAGTTACAGTTACGAGGTCGCGTGCAACAGCTAATAATAAAATAAAGTCACTGTCCACCTAACTTTTTCTTAATCAACCAACGGAAAGTGATTTACGGTAAAATTTTCATCCGAGCAAAGCCGGGGGCAAATCTCATGTAGATACCTAATAAATAGTAAAGTTATCACAAAATACGAAACTAATCGAATTATCAAAGTTACTATTTGTGTAAAATATTTGATTTAAATAATATATAGCTTAGGACCTCTTTAACGAACTGCAAGTAAATTGTTTATTAAGTTACTTTTAGAAATAATTTCATGTTTTATTAAATTATGCACTCGTTTTACTGCATCCTTCGATAGGCGATTTTTTTTATTATTTTGGGACTTTTACCGTACAAACAAAGGTATATATATCATCTCTATCATTAACTGTTACCGGTGACTTTAATTGGCGGTTATTCTAATTGTGAAAGAGGCCCTTAAAGATATTATTTTAGTTGAATATTAAGTACCTAAAAGTAATGTTTAAGCCTTATTTTATTTTTATTTTATTAGGGAAAACAAACAATTACACCATATATAGTAAATTTAAAAAAATAAAAACATACATAAATTGTTAAACAAATTTTATACAGAGAGAATATACCGCAACTTCGTCCGCGTTGAACGTTGAAAGGTACCGTATGTCCTTTCTAATGTCCCAGACAACGTGTATGCAAAATTTCACGATGATCGGTTCAGTAGTTTTTGCGTGAAAGAGTCACAAACATCCATACATACAAACATACTTTCGCATTTATAATATTAAATATCGACAAGCCAAATACGCAACACTACAAAAGATTTTCAATTACCAACAACCTACAAGTTATTCAATAATAAATGCGTTTATTATTGAATAGCTTGTTGATGTCTGAGTTTAAACCGCTTACTTGGGCTATAATAACTGTTGTATTGTCGATAACATACCATCGGCATGTCCCTAACGACAAGTGAATCCTATCCATTAATCCTATCCTTTAATTTTGAGATAATTTAAATTGGAGATCCTTTAAAATGGTAAATAATCCTATGCTTTAACTATGTATTTATGACATTTAATACTCTTGTTGTTTAGTGTCTGTACAAGGATTTTTAGCTTAACAAAGGGGGATCTGTGGTGGTAAAGTTATTTCTAGTCTTCGTGCCTAGAAACTAGTGTCGATAAGGCGCTTGCTGCTCCTCAGAAACAATCAAGACGTGTATTTTATTACGGTAAAAGTTGGGAAGGACAAACTTTCTAAGGCTCAAATTCACCAACAGACGGTTAATTTTAAACAGCTGTTTAAAATTTTAACATCCATGTAATAATATTTTGTTATTCACCATAGCTAAAATGCGGAATAAACGCCCTAAACATCTGATTAACTTAATGATTAATCTGTTGTTTAGGGCGTATAACCTTCCTAGTTTCTAAAGTATTTCCTAGTTGACTAAGTTGATTAACGTCTTCGATTTATATGAAATTTGATATATTGTTACTTCGGTATTCCATGACATGGTAACATAATATTGACATGATGCTGCATCATCAAGTAGTCTGCGGATTAACCAACTCCTCAACAACTTACACCATATACAGCGTGTTTATGCTCAATATAGTTTGCGCTTTTACAACAGGCTTCCTGGTAATATACAACAATTATCTATGAATAAATTTAAAATTTATATTAAGAAAACCCTGTGCAAAAAGGTTTATTATAGGATATTAAATTATATAAATGATGATCGTCCTTGGAGTTGAATATAGTTGAATATTGTGTTATATAGATTGCTAAGTATTGTTACGTGTCATTTTGTAAACTGATTTATGAAAAGTGCAACTAGGAGCTTTCCGAACCGATGGTAGTTTGTAATTGTAAAATAATGTTGACGACGATAAATGTTTTGTGAAAAACTTACATCTACACACGTTGACGACACGTTTGGTCTAGTGGCTAGTAACCCTAGCTGTTAACCAAACGGTCGCGGGTTCGAATCCCGCTAGGGGCAAATGTTTATGTGTTAACATTTTACCTTTGTACCTGAGTCGTGGATGTTTTGTAATCTATGTAGTATATCAACTGTCTGGTATCTATAATACAAGCATTACTTGCTTACTGTGGAACTAGATGGCGCTGTGTGAATGTGTGAAGATATCTAATAAATGATTTATTATCTATTAACAAAATAATAATAATAATAATATAATATTTACAATCGAAACAAAAATATTTAAAATGTACAGGTGCTGCAAAAATCATAATAAATAAAGTCGGAGGTTAGTTTATAATTTCAATAATAATACATGAATCATTGTCAGCTAATTTTGTGCTAACAATTACTGAATATCAATGTCA
The DNA here is from genome assembly GCA_944738685.1 of Synanthedon myopaeformis. NCBI lineage: Eukaryota > Metazoa > Arthropoda > Insecta > Lepidoptera > Sesiidae > Synanthedon > Synanthedon myopaeformis. Next base: position 5,870,556 of record OX122939.1, read on the forward strand.
AATAAAATGACAGCGATTAACGAGGCAGACCTGATTGCAGAATTTGATATTGCAATCCCAGTTGAATATTAACCGCAGTAGTACATATATTGGAATATCCAACTGAGTTTTCACTGCTATACAAATAATAATTAGTAAATGGGGGGGGGGCGGGACGAAGGGAATACGCATTTTAAGAATTCTATTTTTGTTAGTGGCAACATTCCTGTTTACCAGTAACAAGTGAGAAATAAATAAGTGCAACACAGTTCGCGAAGTCAGCCACATCGCGCACCCTGCACCCTGAATTCCCACCCCTCACACGCGAGTGGTAACACACGGGTGGATTCTTTATTTCAAATACTAATATTATAAATGCGAAAGTATGTTTGGATGTATGGATGTATGGATGTATGGATGTTTGTGACTCTGTCACGCAAAAACTAGTGAACCGATCACCATGAAATTTTGTATACACGTTGTCTGTAAAACCAGAAAGGACATAGGGTACCTTTCATCGTTCAACGCGGACTAAGTCGCGGGCACCAGCTAGTAGTAATATACATTAACGTTATGGCAATAAAGTAGAAATTTAAAATATATTTTAAAAATAAATGGTACCTGTCTGTCTGTACCTATATTTGTAGTAGACCGTCACCCTATCTGTCAAACTTGATTTTATAAAAAAAAAATTTTGTCTGAAAAACTCGTCCATCTCTGTATATAGAAATTATCAGTTCAAATTTAATAATAAAAATTGTTCAAGCTAGTTCGACCTATATGGATTCGTAATCTACTTTCTAACTGTCAAATTACTTTTGTAACTTTTCAAAGAAAGTTCCAAAAAAAGACGGATAGTCAGTCGCAATTTAGCGTCCAGTGTGTACCGCGCCAAAGAAGTTGTCCGGCTCGGAGTCGCAAAGACTTGCGACTAGCGGACGACGCTTGCGACGTTTTCTTTTACAGCGGCATTAAGTTGTTGAATAGTTGCACTTGCTCGCTACAGACTTTATCTTTTATTTATAAATACCACTCCCCGCTCCACTTCAATTATATCAACGAGTTAAAACCTCGAAGCGATGTCCCAGCGGAACGAATGTCTCCGTCGTTTTGACTTCACGTGTCAAAATATATACATCAGAAGATACGTAAAGAAATGAGTACTCGCAGTAAGCTAGTAAGTTTACAATAGCCTCTTTTTTTTCCGAAGACGAGCTTAAAAAACTTGTTAATTTCGACTGGATTAAGTCAGCCCAAGATAGGGTAATGTGGAGAGAGATGGAAGAGGCCTTTACTCGTCGAGAGATCCTTAATAACTAGAGTAAAAAAAAACATGTCAGTCGTTGGACTGCACGTCAGAAGTGAAAACAGCTTCACAAAATTATTGATCGCAAGAAATACAAAAGAATATATATATATATATATATATATGACACTGATACACAATGACAATAATAAATTCATAATGACAGACCATTGAAAAGGTTTGATGTTGATATGAAACTATTTTATTGGTCAGAGGTGTATACCATATTGATCCTTGTTATGATATCTAGTAAGTTTATTTTCATATGCAGTTGTCAATTTCAGTAATGTAAGCTAACATGACGAGTTCAATTATTTTACCCGATCTCAAAAATTGTTCTTTTTTTAAATTATTTTAAATTATTATCAGCTACATCAACGCTTACATTACGTAAAGTAGCATAACATTCAATGATTTTATTCAACTTGAAAAAATGCTCAACGCAACTAAAGAAGTTTTCACTTCAAAAATATTATGTCAATTTACGTTATATACAATACTAGCTGGTGCCCGCGACTTCGTCCGCGTTGAACGATGAAAGGTACCCTTTATGTCCTTTCTGGTGTCTCAGACAACGTGTATGCAAAATTTCATGGTGATCTATTTAGTAGTTTTTGCGTGAAAGAGTTACAAACATCCATACATCCATACATACTTTCGCATTTATAATATTAGTAAAATAAAGGATTGTTGTTGTTAAGGAAATAAAAGGCTTTATTATTATTATTATTATTATAATTTAATATGGAAAGCCTTGGGCTGCTAGGGCCGCGGAACCTACAAGGTGGACAGACAACCTGATAAGGGCCTATAGAACATTCCTCTGATCAGCTGTAGCCAACATGATAGCCAACATTATGATGAATAACATTAAAATAAGTTAAATTTTAATAAATTTACTATACTTTAAAAAAATATTTGTTCCTTTGTGAATGTAGTCAAGTTACTGTTTGTATATTTTTATGTGTATGCGAGTTTTCATAACCTATATCCATCTAAAAGATGTAGCCTAAACAATTTCTGTAAATGATTTATTAGGTTTTCTCCAAGAAACTCTTATGATCGTCATTATAAATTTAAATTTACCAGGTTTTCGAGGAAAAAAAAGCTAAAATTATGACGATCCTGAGAAGAAACCCGGTAAGAAACTGAGGATACCATTCTTTTTGTCATCTTTAAAATAAAAAATATCTTTAAAATGACTTGATAAACTAAGTAACGACCATGAAAACGGAGTTGGTTAAAAAAAACCTAATATTGTTAATTGACAGTTAATGGTACCTAGGTATTTCTGCCTATAGCCAAAGAATCGAGTTATTTAAACCTAACTGCGCGTAATACAATCACGTCCATCTATATAAACTTTTTTATATAACGTTAGTGGACTAAAAGCAAAAGTTTGTCGCCGGCGATAAATTGTGAACTGCAGTTAAAATTAAAAAGAACTGCGTTCAACAACTTTTTAAACAACTTGTTCAAATGCTAATTAGTCTACGAGCGAGTGTGTCACAAAACGTTTTGTTTGGCCGTTCTACTTATAAGAACACTACTGGTGCCCGCGACTTCGTCCGCGTTGATAAAGAAAACATAATATGAGTAATAACGCCTCACATCGTTATAGCTGTGACGACGATGGCGCCGCCACGCGACAGTGGCGCCCAATCCGTACTAATATTATAAATGCAAAAGTATGTTTGGGCTAGCTGGTGCTCGCGACTTAGTCCGCGTTGAAAATAAAAAAAGCAATATAACGCTTGACCTCATGTTGATATAACACTTTGGCCAGGCGTTAGTTTTTTATTTTTTATTTATCCCTCGAGAACAGTTTTTTTTCTGTATGAAAGGTACTCTATGTCATTTTTGGTGTCGCAGACAACGTGTAAGCAAAATTTCATGGTGATCGGTTCAGTAGTTTTTGCGTGAAAGAGTTGCAACCATCCATACAGTAGAAACTGTACGCAATTTGACTGAAACTGGAAAATAATAAGGAATTCTTCAATGAGACTGGAAATAGATGATTACAGGGAAGATGCAGGCTGCATTATGATCCTGTCTGCTACACTTTATTATAAAATTGTTCGCAGCACTGCAATGCAGTGCTGATTATAGCATGTATGAATGAAAATATTAAAGTGGAAAACCTTCACCTTCTGAGGTGTCTTTGTCTTTCCCGAAACGCAGGAAATGGAAACAAAGCGACTGCTACTGTGGACCAGTGATGTACCTTCACTAACTATTACATTAATCGATAAAAAACAATTGGCCGCGACTTAGTTCACGCTCCTTTTTTTGCGTATATAATGTACTAGCTGGTGCCCGACTTCGTCCGCGTCGAATGATGAAAAGTACCCTATGTCCTTTCTGGTGTCCCAGACAATGTGTATGCAAAATTTCATTGTGATCGGTTCAGTACAAATATCCATACATCCAAATATACTTTCGCATTTATAATATTAGTACGGATTTTTGTCAGGTTTTGTTTGACCCTCGAGGTCACCTAAAAAACTTAAACAGTGGAATACTTCAAGATTTCAAGATGAGCCAAACTCACTACAGTGGCTAAAACTTTGATCACTTCTTGTTTTAGGAAAACTGAACCTATGACAAATATCTGATCTATTCTATACACGATCATTTATTTGAGGCAAGTTATTGAAAAGCTACATAAAAGTAAGGATAAATAAATACCACATCATCAGGCGGGTAGAAGGTAGATAAATGGTTTAGTGCAAGTAAAAGGCGTAGAATTTATAAGCAATTTTCCATTTTAAAAATCTGTGCTTATCTAACGAATGTAAATATTTTTGCCAAAAAGTCTATAGAATTGTGCAAGTACGTGTGTGCGAGAAGATTATTTCGCAAATTTCAAACTATTTAAATTATAAATAACTACGCAAGTGTTAACGCATAAATAAACTAACGATTTCAATACAACTTTCCGTTCCAACGTACAGTACAAAATAATACAAATATTCTAGAAAAGAAAGCGTACTTTATGTGCTATATAATTGTAGTGCAAACAAAAAATACGTTAATATCGATAATGTGAATTAAGTAGACGACCCTAAAAGCCTTAACCCGTTTAGAGACTCAGGTAGTGCGTCGCGGCAACGCTATTGCGGAAATCAAACAATCGACAAAGCGGTTTGTTATATTTGTTCATCCCTATCTCTCGCTGTTAGGGCAGTACACACGATATGCAATAATATTTATTATAAGAACATTCGTCTAGACATAATCTTTTATGTATTTATTTTAGTTCAATATTTATTTGAACTTAATAGTGATAGGACACACTGCCATTTGGACTCCCTGTTTGGCGGCAGTAACCACTTATGTACAGAAGAGCACCGTGAAATAACAGCATGCGTGCTGTTGTGTTTGGTGAGTGATTAAGGAATGCCAGAGCCTTTTCCCTTTGCCTATCCTCAATCTTACTATAGTCGGCAGCATACTTGCAGCATCTGTGGCATTGCTTGTGTTATAGGCGACGGTAGCCACCAATCATCAAGTGGACCGTCAGCCTGTCTGTCGACCTTAACAAACTGTTAACAACGAAGGACATAACATTTAAAAAAAGTTTTTTCTCTCAATAATTTATCACATGTAAATTATTTGTTGTAAAAAATAATATTAAATACCTATACCTAGTTTTTATGTCGGTACTTTAGTAGGTTATGTTGGACCACGAGACGGTAGTGTAGTAGACCTACCGACTAAACTTCAAAATTCAAAATTCAAAATTCAAAATTCAAAATTCAAAATTCAAAATACAAAATTTAAAAATCAAATTCAAAAATCAAAATTCAAAAATCAAAATTCAAATTTAAATGTTGCGAAGTTGCTAGGTCGACGAACACTTCCGCAACTCCGCCGCTTTTAATTTTAAAAAAATCTGATTTTTAACCTACTGCCATCAGTGGATTATCAGTTAGGTTAGGTTAGTCGCATTTTTTAATTAAAAAAAAAATATAACATTGAAACAATTTACTTTTAAATAGGGAAACGCATCTTCACGCTGTTTCCATCAGCGTTTTGATCACATTTTATTTTTTAGCTGAAATTCAACTGTCAACTGCACTATGAGTTGGGAAACATTTTAACTTTTTACAATGTTTGGACTTTGGACCATTATAATATTGTCATGAGTTGCAACAGTGTAACCTCAGCTTTACAATGAAGCGGTGAAAGGCGAAAGGGTAAAGAAAATAAAGGGGCTTTTACCATAGACGGAAAATGTTGTTACTAGTAATTGTGTGCTGTGTACACAATGGTTTATTAGATCAATTTGCTTTTGGTTCATCGCAATTAAGTGATTTGACGATTCCTTGCGATTGTTTAGAAGATTTTCTCATTCACTTAATCCTTAATTTAATTGAATAAACTTATTTTTTATTAAAATATTTGATGATTTAAACACATTTCTGCCAATTTGACGAGCCAATTAGATGAGTGGTTACGATGCTTGCCTTCACGCTCTGTCCCCGGTTCGAATTCCGGCAAAATCAATCAAAAGTTGGCTCTTGGATGAATTTGGAAAGTACTAGCAGGGCACACTGCGTTTTGCAATCATTTGGGCAGCCCATATGGCGGCAATAACCACTTCCTTAAATAAGAGCGCCATAAAATAATAGCATAATATATGCTTTTGTATTTCGATGGCTCAGTAAGGGATGACAGAGCCTATGTCCCTCCATCCGATCCTAATCTCTTATCCTCAATAATATAGTCTATGGTAGGCATCATAATATAGTCTATGTCTCAATAATATGGTCTATGGTAGGCATCATAATATAGTCTATGTCTCAATAATATAGTCTATGTAGCGTTGTTTGTGTTATGGTTGCTATACATTATAGTCTGGCTATAATTATAGTACTATAATTATAGCAATTTGTCGAACGTTCATCTACACATATTCTATTCTAACTATATGTATACCAACCCTTATAGGCGACGGTAGCCACCTACCACAAAGTGGACTATCAACATTGTAACATCCATACTATACTATTGCTATATAGTAATATTATAAATGTGTAAGTGACACAGATTCACTGTCTGTTTGTTACCTTTTCAAGCATTAACTACTCAACCGATCATCATTAAATTTTGCATACACGTTGTCAGCGATAAAGGAAAGGACATAGGGTACCTTTCATTCAGATAAAAAGGACTGTTCCTGAGGGATTATTTAAAATAAAATAAAAAAACTAACGCCTGGCCAAAGTGTTATAGCAACAAGAGTTCAAGAATTATATTGCTTTTTTATTTTTTAACACGGACGTAGTCGCGGGCACCAGCTAATTGTAAAATAAGAGCTATAACTAGTATGAATGAATGGAATACCAAATACAGAATAAATGAATTTTAAATTAAAAATTTTATTTTTAAAAGTTAAAAAAAAAAGTTGACTATCAGCCTGTCTGACGATAAATAAATAAATAAATAAATATCTTCACACATTTCACACAGCACAATCTAGTTCCACATTAAGCAACTAATGCTTGTATTATGGATACCAGACAGTTGATATAATACATAGATTACTTTTTTTTGTAAATACCTACATAATATATATATAAAACATCCATGACACAGGTACAAAGGTAAAATGTTAACACATAAACATTTGCCCCTAGCGGGATTCGAACCCGCGACCGTTTGGTTAACAGCTATGGTCACTAGCCACTAGACCAAACGTGCCGATCTAAACATTAAAAATATATATTTCCCCGTTTTACTGTTCAATTGTAAAAATGGGATTTGAAATGGCCCGTTCGGCTTCTATTGCTCGCTTTTATATACGGGACTCACACGCTTGAGATAATTCAAGGGAACCTTTTAAAATGTCTTGTTAAAAGCTGTTCGGGATAATTTTGTGTATGTACTGTTAGCAAATAAATTTAAATAGGAGCGCGACGCACATGTGACGAGACGACGCCGCATCCGGAATATGCTAGCTGTACTTGCGGTTGTAGGGACGAGACACCTTTATTACACCGTTAAAGTAATCATAATTTTTATTATTTTATAATTAACTAGCTCGTGCCCACGACTTCGTGCGCGTTGAACGATGAAAGGTACCCTATGTCCTTTCTGGTGTCTTAGACAACGTGTATGCAAAATTTCATGGTGATCGGTTTAGTAGTTTTTGCGTGAAAGAGTCACAAACATCCATACATCCAAATATACTTTCGCATTACAGATTTTCACTTAAGTATCTATTTAAATAATTTAAAACATACTTAGCGGACTAAGTCAAAAACAAAGATATATTATTTCAACGGTCAATAGTTAAAATGATAATATTTTAGCTATTATTTAGAAATCAGCATAATAGATTTTTTTAAATTATTGTTTTTAATATACTCGTAATGCAAAGATATGTATACCATATTATATATGTGTATATATAAAATTATAAATATAGGTATGTAAGGTAGGTATATTTGTCATCATCATAATTTAAACTGCAGGTAGGACAGCCTGGATCCACCATCGACCCAAGACCCTTAGCAACCTTGTGAATCCATATAATTTATTCGAGAACCTCAGTACTATGTTTCCTACCCACTGCTACTTCTAATCTGTCGGGTAATGTCGGTAACTTTCACTCAAACACGGACCTGCTCATTCCTGATTCGATCTCGCACTGTAGCCCATAGTATAGCCCTTATGTTAGTTATTTTTTTAGTTTTTATTATCCCTAACACTATGGCCTATTTCTAGTTTTTTATGGTGCGCTTATGTAAGGGTCCACATCTGACTAGTAATTTTTTTTAATAATGGATTTGCTCTTGGCTAACATCTAGCCGTGCAGGAAAGATGAAGTTGACCCAGAAAATGCCTATTTACTCGAATTTTAAAAAGGTTTTGGGTTATATAAGCTAGGAAACACAGATGCCAGAAGGGAGTTCCAATCATTGGCAGTGCTTATTATTGTTGGGTATTGTGGTGTACCCACGTACACCAGATATGTAACATGTAGGTAGCATGTATTTTCTAGTATAATAAACAGTCTTTTACCGCCACTTGTAGTTTCAATACATACGTATTTAACTGGCGACGAGGATCTCGGTTTTCGGTCAAATATCGTGTTTAATAATGCCTTACGGCCAAATAGAACAGTTTGACTTATCATCGCGCAAATGGACGACTTATGTAAACCGTGTAAGACAGTTTATAGCATTAAACGAAATTAAAGAAACTTTGTATGTGGCTACCTTAATAACTGTCGTCGGCGAGTCTACCTACGATTTAATGTGCGATTTGTGTGCACCGAGCAAACCCGAAGACAAAACTTTCGACGATCTAGTTGACGTCGTGCAGAAACATCTAGAACCCAGGCGTTCCGACATTGCAGAGAGGCATATATTTCGTCAGCGACGTCAGAGACCAGGCGAGGAACTCGGCGAATACTTGCAGCACCTCAAACACCTTGCCAGCACGTGCAATTTTGCGGAGAAACTAGAGGAAAATCTTCGCGATCAATTTGTTTCCGGTCTCGCGAGTGACGAAATGCGTAGTAGATTATTTGCGGAAGCCGAGATAGACTACAAGCGAGCGGTGGAGCTGGCGTTGGCGCTGGAAGCTGCAGAGAGGCATGCGGTGGCGAGTGGAGCTAGCGGCGCGGCGCAACAGGCGCCGGCCACTGGGCTCGAGGCGGCGGCGACGGGTGCGTCGTCGGCCGTACACAGGATCGATTCCGCGCGAACGGGCAGCGGGAGCAGTGCGCCGCGACCGCACAAGTGCTGGCGGTGCGGCAGACAACATGCAGCGGACAAGTGTCGTTGTCGTAATTTAAATTGTGATGAGTGCGGTGTCAGAGGCCACATTAAGGCTATGTGTAAAAGTGCGCGTCGTTTAGTGCCTAGACGTAATCAGTTTTACGTAGAAACGGACTCGGATATGGGAGAAAACTGTTTTTTCGGCATGCAAGTTGATGGAGCTAATGATAAACCGTATGTTACGGAACTTGTTGTTGAAGGGGTGCCGATCGTATTTGAGATAGATACGGGGAGTAGAATTTCGGCTATTAATGAATCATTATATTATAAGTATTTCAAAAATCTTGCTATCTGTAAAAATAATTTAAAATTACGATCTTATACGGGCGGCACCATATTACCTCTCGGTTTTATAAATGTGTCGGTGCAATGGCAGCGGGAGGGGCGCGGCGGCTCCGGCGCGTGCGCAACCGGAGGGGGGCAAGAGGAGCCCCGTCCGGCCGCCCGCGCCGCCGACGCCGCCGTGTCGATCCTACCATTATACGTAATCAGTGGCGGGGGGCCTCCGCTTCTAGGTCGCGATTGGATGCATTGTTTGCAAATAAATAATATTTACATTAACTTTAACTTTTTAAAGCAGCGCGACACATTTGTTGGAACTGATGACATTGTTGCACAATTAATTAAGGAATATTCGAATGTATTTTCTCCCGGCCTAGGCAGCTGTACTAAAAAGTTTAAATTAACCTTATTAGATAAGGAACCAGTTTTTATTAAGGCTCGTAATTTACCTTTCGCGCTGCATAAGCGTGTAGAAATAGAATTAGAGCGGCTGGTCAGTGAGGGAACAATCAGGAAGGTGGAGCACTCCGAGTATGGTACTCCCATCGTTCCCGTTATTAAGAAGTGCGGCGGTATTCGTATTTGTGGTGACTATAAGGTCACGATAAACCGCAAGTTGAAAAGAGAACCCTATCCGCTACCCCGTGTAGAAGAACTCTTTGCCGGAATTAGTGGTGGGCAGTTCTTTTCTAAAATTGATTTGGCGCATGCTTATGAACAAATATTTTTAGAGGACGAGTCGCGTGCGTGTACTACCATCAGTACGCATATTGGCACTTACGAATACCTTCGCACTCCGTATGGGTTATGTTGTATACCGGAAAAATTTCAAAAATTAATGGAAGACGTGCTTAGGGGGGTACCTATGACAGTTGTATTTTTTGATGATATTTGCGTATCTGGTAATTCTATAGCAGACCACGCAAAGAATTTGCGTGAGGTGTTAGCCCGGTTGCACACTGCAGGGTTAAGGGTGAATTTAGAGAAGTGTGATTTTTTTAAACCAAAGGTATCTTTTCTTGGACACGTTATCGATAAAAATGGCCTTCACCCGGATGTTGATAAGATCAAGGCGATGTCGATGGTGCCTCGTCCGAAGGACGTCCATCAGTTAAGAGCATTCTTAGGACTCATTAATTATTATGGGAAATTTATCCCTCGTTTAAGTACAATATTATATCCATTGCATCAATTATTAAAGAAAAATCAGCCTTGGTGTTGGAAGTCCGAGTGTGAGTCGGCTTTCAAAGAAGTTAAGGAAATATTGAGTAGTAATCTAGTATTAGCACACTTTAACCCTATGGTGCCATTGGTCCTCATCGTGGATAGCAGCGCGTATGGCATTGGTAGTGTCCTGGCCCATAGATATCCCGATGGCTCGGAAAGACCGATTTGTTGCGCATCGCGAACCTTGAATCCGGCTGAGAAGTCGTACAGTCAGTTGGACAAAGAAGCGTTAGCTATTATCTACGGAGTTATCAAACATCATCATTACTTGTATGGCACGCGTTTCATTATTCGCACAGATCACAAGCCGCTGTCATACATTTTCGGAGACAAAATAGGTATACCTCAAACGGCTGCGAGCCGACTACAACGTTACGCCGCTCGCCTGGCTGCGTACGATTTCACTGTAGAGTGGGTCAGTTCAGAGAAAAACGCGCCTGCTGATTGTCTTTCGCGTTTGCCTCTGCCCGATAACGGCCGGCCGTGTGATAGTGATTTCTCATATGTGAACTTTTTGGAAAAGGATTTTCCAATCAGTCATGTAGCCATAGCAGAGGCCACACTGGCCGATCCTATATTGAGTAATATATATAAGTATGTTGTGTCCGGCTGGCCTAGCACCATAGATGTAGAACAGGAAAAAGAATATTTTAATCGTAAAAATAATTTGTACGCGGAATCTGGTTGTATATTTTATAATTATCGTATTGTAGTGCCCCCTAAGTTCCGTGAGAGTATCTTAAACAGATCGAGAGAGCGGGTGGCACGCAGCGTGATGTTAGTCGCGGTGATAACGTATACGTTCGCGATTACAGTAGGAGTAAGGATAAGTGGGTTGAAGGACGGGTTGGCGAGAAGGTGGGTCCCAATTCATATGAGGTTAATTTGCCTAATGGTGTCGCAAGGAGACATGTCGACCAAATGTTAGCTGCCAAGCCGGGGAAAAACCGATACTCGCTAACCCGTTATGATACCCCTAGTGTTGAGAATACGTCCCTCGCCTTGCCTGGTTCGCCGCCTAGCTCGCCTGACGTCGAGCCGGGCAAGTCAAGTGTCATCGCTAACGAAGGTTCCCAAACCCCTTCGCCTAAGACCCGAGGGGCTGTCGGTCGGCGTGCTTCGACGAACGATTCTTCGCCAAGTACTAGCGATTATAAAACTCCAATAATCAAACACCGAATGGAGTTGCGCCCCCGTCGAAACCCGCCACCAACAATAAATAAATATTAATGTACTATTGATGGTAATAGATAATGGTGTGTATATGTGTCTTATTAAGTGAGGAGGTGTTGGGTATTGTGGTGTACCCACGTACACCAGATATGTAACATGTAGGTAGCATGTATTTTCTAGTATAATAAACAGTCTTTTACCGCCACTTGTAGTTTCAATACATACGTATTTAACTATTATGAGAGTTTTTAAAACGTTTGGTCCGAAAAAGAAGAATTTCGACTAGATAAGGATGGTAACCTGCCGTACGTCTGAATGTCCGATGAAAGAATGGAGAAGGCGGTATACAATTATTGAATTAGATACTCAATCACATTTAGGTAAATCCAACCGTACACGTGTTTTAATAGCGTGCAAAATAGAATGAGTCGAATGAATGGTCAATAAAAAATAAGAAAACGCATATCCCCATTTAGCGCGAGCCGGTGAAGTAACCGCGCGATTTATCGACACAGATCCATCACTATCGTGAAGACATCAGCTTAACACTCCTAATAAATGAGTGCGCCGCCGTTATCCCAACACTGCTTGCGCTTGTGGCCCGCCATTTAATACATTAAATTTATTCACACCACACCCCTCCACCCCTCCACCCCTCCACCCCTCCACCCCTCCACACCTCCACCCCTCCACACCTCCACCACGACAGTAATGTGTGCTCAGTAGCTCAGAGATAGCGGAAGCGGAAGCGGACCTTAGCTCAGACTTTTATTTGACTTTGACGAGCCCATTGGTAGAGTTTTTTTTTTATAAAAGATGGGTTTGCTCTTGACCAACAACCAACTGTGTAGCAAGGATGAGGCCTAAGATGGAGCGAACCTCATTCTCAACCCAGAAGATGCCTATTCACTCCAACTTTGAAAACATTTAGGTTATATGAGCTCAGGAGTTCCAAACCTTTGGCAGTGCGCATTGTAAAGGATGTTTATAATGAGTGATTCTGCTTTAGTAAACTTACTTGAGGACTACTTGTAGTATTATACTATTACTCATTCTGTGCTCAGGGTTCAATTCCCGACATTTCCAATTTTGGAAATGATCTTTTGGCGTTAAAAATTGAAAGTTAGCTCCGGTCTGGGTGCGCAGGGTTTCGCCCCCTGTCCGTTGTACATTTATCCCATAAATTATATTTAACTAGCAGAGCCCGACCACGCTTCGCTGTGATTTTCTTTGACGTTTAACGGTCAGCGGCTGCCATGACAACAGCTAACTTTAAATGTGACAGCGGTTACCGTTGGCTTGTTAGTTCTCCTCGTTTTTGGCAAATGGCGCCGTAAACAAGCGATTCTTTTTTTCTTGTCACCGAGATTATATTTGACGCATAATATAGTTAAGATCAATCATTGAAGCGGATTGCATATTGCGTAAAAGTTTCAAGTCAATCTGTCGGCTAGTTTTCGAGTTTTTGAGAGATACACAAACCAACACAATATTTATATAAATATATAGATATACCACGAATTACTAACTAGTTACTTGCTGCACCTGCACAGTTGGTGTATAGTCTTAGCGATCACGATGGTCTAATAAAAAGACTTGTCTTAAGTCTTTAAGTCACCATGCACACCTTGTATTAACGAATATAATATCCGTCAATGAAATTCCATTTGATTTCTTAAATAACAAATCGCTCTCTCCCGTCACTATGATCACATTCCGCGACGTGTCTTTAGGACGACTCGTCCGATTTCCGTCTTCCCCAGCTATATCCTCTCAAAAATCTTCTAACGTCCCTCTGCGTCACGGCAGATCCAACTTTAAAACTGTACCTGTAAGAGTGAATTTGGCTTGCGACAAAAACGTCATTTCTGGCGCCGAAATTGGTAAAGTCGTGTATTTAGGTTTTTGATAAGAATTTAGTGTTATATTCATAGGTTATTGTGTTTCGGCTAAAGTGTCCATTTTATATGCTAAAATGGCGGTATTACACGCCCATATATTTACATTGCTTTCTAATTTATCTTTCTTTAATATAAAATGAATTCGTTTTGGAAAAAATAAAATTTAATTTTAAAAAAGGCAAATCACTTCTATGCCTTCGCCACAAGATTATAATGCTTCAATATAATGTCAAAAAACAAGCATACAATAAACGAACAAAAAAAAATTGTAGGTATATAGTGTTTTGTGGTAATACCTACAATTATACAATTTACCATTTTCCATTTAATTTCTGTTATACAATTTACCATTTACCATTTAATTTCTGTTATACAATTTACCATTTACCATTTAATTTCTGTTTTACTATTCCATTAAATTTAACAAAAAAAACGGATTGAACATCATTTTGTAACCTTATTATAAATCACTATTTGTTTATAGATATGATAGTCTTTGATTAATATATTTTTTTAAATTTTAAACTCTACATATATTCTGACAGGCCACTCTTGATGGTAAGTGGCTACCGTCGCCTATAACACAAGAAACGCCACATGTGCTGCAAGTGCCCTGCTGACCATAGAAGAATTAAGGATAAGGGATAAGGAAGGGATAACAGCATATGTGCTGTTATTTCACGGTGGTCTTCTATATGAGGGTGGTTACTGCCGCCAGAACGACTGCCCAAATGACTGTGTAAGTCAGTATGACCTGCTACCACTTTCCAAATCCAGATCAGAGCCAGCTTTGAAAAGTTCATTTGCAAATTTGGGCCTGTCTGGCATAGAACCCGGGAACTCTGAGAGGCCTTAACCTTAACTTCTGTACCAATGGACTCGTCACCAATAATTTAGGTTAGAAATACACTTTTTTTTAACATTTGACTTTTTTTTTAATTTTTGATTTTTGTTTTTTGACTAGATTTTTTTTTTTTTAATTTTGACATTTTTTTTTCTTTTTAACATTTGACATAGTTTTCAAATTTTTTGTTTGTATTAATTGTAATTATTTCCTTTTTATTTTATTGTTTCTAATTTAAATTATTTCGTTGGAGCTTATTTACCAAAGTGAATTATGTGTTCAGCTCTAATTGGCTTGCACACTGGACCTAGATTTTGAGCGGTTAGAACGATAAGTGTGCTAAGCTTTTGCTGTTTTGAATCTATAAATAAATAAATAAATAAATAAATAAGAACTAAGCAATCGCCTCAAGTTATCAAATGACTCTTTCACGAACCTCCAATTAAATGTCGTCGCTAAATTATCTGTCTGGTCGTTTGAAAGGCAGTAATTAGTATTTATGGCAATAATTCGTCCATTGATTATTATACAGACGTGGCAATTGCTCCCATAATTCACTTTATTACTGGATGTGACTACGAAAAATATATAATCTATTAAACTGTATGAAAAATTCGTAATAGGGATTCCTTTATGACATGGAATTCTCAAATGGTTAGGCACATAGGGTCCAAACTTAACTAGGTTTCTGAGTTCTCTCCAGTATAATAAACCATTAATACCATACTGAAATGACAACAAATTAGAATTGGCCAAATTACAAATGTCTGAGAACAAAATTAATAGTATAATGTTATATTTTCATTTACTGAACACCTGTTAACAAAATTTACAAAGAAACTAAACTGAAGAACATAACATATTTATTTACAGGAACATATATATTTAGTTTATTGGCTATGAAAACACACACTAGGCATGCAAGCCTGTATCTTGTGTTTCATTATATTAATTAAAATAATTAAAAAATCAAATAATAACAATTTATAAATTATTAAATTATTAAAAGACACAATAAATTTAGATTATAAATTTAGATTATAATTAATTTATGTAGTTATTACGTATTTAAATCGGTTTAAATAGTTTTTCTACATAGTCGTATTTAAGACTGAACCATTTTTTAATCTTAACCTTAACTTTACGTATGATATAATGCTTAATTTCACAATGTTTAGTAATTTTGTTGTAAATGCTTAATTGTACATATGGATTAAAACGTATTATACATATATATATGTAAAAAGTGTGTGTGTGTCAGCTCCGACGCACAACTGGAGTTTACTCATTACGAACGATTATAAAATACATATATTAGTAAATGGATTTTGTTAGATTTATTAGTTTGTTATTTTTTTCAATTCACAAATAAATATCAATGGATATAATATTCCCATAAATTTTCATACACCGGGCTTTTATATATATATATTATATATATATTATATATTATATATATGAAAATTGAAAACTAATTAAATTTTTTTATATAAAATTCTTCAGTTCCACAATTCCATAGTTTCCGTTGAACTCACTTTATTAATCGCTGATCTATACTATGAATTTTCTCATAAAAAAATATTTTTTTTTAAATAATATAACCCTACAGCACTATGTGAAGCTTTTTTCTGCTTTTCCTCATTCATGCCAATTTTCACTTGTATTTTGCTCATGTTAGGGAACACTTCCAGTGTTCTTAAGACTCCGTGGTGGTGTGATTATTTTTGGTATTAGAGAAAATTGTCCCGAACAAGTTCCAGATTTAAGGGACCATTCATTATGATCACCTTTGTGTTATGAGGAAAAAATTAAGTGATTCTCTCCCCCTTCTTTGTGTGACTTTTACTAATATTTTTCCTTCATATATGGACATAGACATATTTAGGGTGTGACCTCATGTGGAACTTTGTTAACTTAACACCTTGTCCTGTGACATTCTATTGTGTGTGGCCAGAGAAATTTGTTCTTGAAATGATATAGCGATTTGTTCAAAAAAAAATTTACCCAAAAATATCCGTACTTCCATACTAATATTATAAATGCGAAAGTATGTTTGGATGTATGGATGTTTGTGACTCTTTCACGAAAAAACTACTGAACCGATCACAATGAAATTTTGCATACACGTTGTCTGGGACATCAGAAAGGACATAGGGTACTTTTCATAATTCAACGCGGACGAAGTCGCGGGCACCAGCTAGTATATTATATACGCAAAAAAAGGGGCGTGGACTAAGTCGCGGCCAATTGTTTTTTATCGATTAATGTAATAATTAGTGAAGGTACATCACTGGTCCACAGGGTACCTTTCATCGTTCAACGCGGACGAAGTCGCGGGCACCAGCTAGTAATATTATAAATTCGGATGTTAGGTTCTTTGTTTGTTACGGTTTCATAAATCGATGTAATATTTAGGTATATCGCACTCTAAAATAATTATTTTTTGTATATCATATAAAAAATACAAAATCATGATTTAAGTACCAATACGTTTTGTATATCATATACAAAACGTAAATTTAACTTTGGTCGGACAGACTGGCGGACGAAAATCAACAAATTCTCAAAGGTAATATGGGAATACAAAAGATTCAATATATTATTGAAGATCACCTGACGCGTTGTCTTTATCTGAGAGAAAAATGGCCGCCGTATCGACCTTTCTAACAATTCAGCCTATCTGTCCCGGCCTTTAGCGGCAATAAGGTAGCTCTAAAGGCGTGTGTACACTACTTTTTATTTGCTAAAATTAAATTTTATTTAAAAAATACTAATCTAAAAAATAGTTTTGTGACAGAATCTAGGTATTTGATTTTCGACTGAGTGTCATTGTCAACTTAAAACTTACGAAGGTATTAATAAACAGATAATAAACAGAGATAACTGTATAGGGACAAATTCGTTTATCCAAGCCAAATTATATCCCATATCAACTATTATCAAAATCGATGGTCAAACAATAGTAATATATTCGACGACACGTTTGGTCTAGTGGCTAGTAACCCTAACTGTTAACCAAACGGTGGCGGGTTCGAATCCCGCTAGGGGCGAATGTTTATGTGTTAACATTTTACCTTTGTATCTGAGTCATGGATGTTTTTTATTTATAATATGTATGTAATTACAAAAAAAAGTAATCAACTGTCTGGTATCCATAATACAAGCATTAGTTGCTTAGTGTGGAACTAGATGGTGCTGTGTGGAATGTGTGAAAAAATGGGCTTATGGTCTTCAAACGCATGAACAGGTCTTCATAAATTTTATAGCTAAAAAAAACCATCCTGACACGTCAGCATTCAAACAGTAAAAAATCAGTCTGTATATTCGTTTGTGAGCTACGTTTTTGCGTCAAACTTATGGCAGCCCGTTTTTACGGCGGGCGTCGGGGTTTAAGTCTTCAATACGCCTGAACAGATATTCATAAATCTTTACTAAAACTAATAAAGAGATAAGTTTTGTATTTTTGTACGTTTGTAATGAATAATTACAAAATCAATTGGGACCAGCGAGTAATGTAGGCTGTATTTTATAAAAAAAATTTATCCAAACAAATAAATCAAAATTGTTTTCTCTGTTTGGGAGCTACAATTACACAGAAAAATAAATTTAAAGCTAATCGGGATAGCTCTTATATACAGATCGTATTTCTAAATTATTTCTTTCAACGGTTTCCATGGAATCATGTTTTCTACTTGGAAGTGATTTCTAAAATTGATAAGGTGGCCCCATCAGATAACTGTTTTTCACTCGTGAACATCATCGAGTCAAAGGACGTGCTTCCAAAAAAGCTGCGAAATAAAAGTTATTTATTCTCTAGCTAAATAAAAATTATTATGCCCAGTGTAATAATAAAAAATAATGTTTACGTAAGAAGTTATATTTCTTTAAAAATAAGATGAAGTAACAGTATACCAAACACACCTATCAAATCTGTGGTGATGATGAATCGGGCTGATGATCTTCAAACGCCTAAACAGATCTTCATAAATTATAGATATAAACAATCTCGATCACGTGAGCTTTTAAACAAAAAAAACACTATCAAAATAGGTCCATTAGTTTGGGAGATACAATGTCACAGACATACACAGAGACACACAGACCCACAGGTTAAACTTTTTTGCGTCGGGCGTAGAAAATATAACAAATAAAATGCTTATTGTGCACCATTTAGGTACAACTATATCAACAGATTAATCTTTTTCTGTAACTATGTGAAAAATTACTTAAGAGGACATGTCTATTAATTTAATACGGAGAAATGAATGTTGTGAAGTGTTTCGGTTTAAATTCGTAGAAAACATCCCAAGCACAAAATAAATGAGGGTAACCGTTGGTAACATACTTACTTACCTTCAAACGAATGCGCCAAAGTTTGAATGAATCTTTAACCATACCTAACTTAATTGATAAGTCCATCATGGACATTATCAGATTTCATTAGGAAATTAAATCTATAATAATACTATGGTGATTGTAACAACACACAGACCCAAATATAATACAAAAACCTTAATTAAAAAAAAAACAGGTAAAAGATTGTGCTGATGCTGAGATGCTGGACAAGCACCTGCACCGTTTGGGACTCACTACACAAACATATTACAACATATTTTATACAAACATCATTCCTAATATTATAAATGCGAAAGTATATTTGGATGTATGGATGTTTGTGACTCTTTCACGCAAAAACTACTGAACCGATCACTATGAAATTTTGCAAACACGATCTGGGACTTTCTGTCTGGGAGATCAGAAAGGACATAGGGTACCTTTCATCGTTCAACGCGGACGAAGTCGCGGGCACCAGCTAGTATTATAAATGCGAAAGTATGTTTGGATGTATGGATGTTTGTAACTCTTTCACGCAAAAACTATTGAACCGATCACAATGAAATTTTATATACACGTTGTCTGGGAAACCAGAAAGTACATAGGGTATTTTTCATCGTTCAACGCGGTCGAAGTCGCAGGCACCAGCTAGTATTATAAATGCAAAAGTATGTTTGTATGTATGGATGTTTGTAACTATTTCACGCAAAAACTACTGAACCGATCACAATGAAATTTTGCATACACGTTGTCTGGGACACCAGAAAGGACATAGGGTACCTTTCATCGTTCAACGCGGACGAAGTCGCGGCCACCAGCTAGTAAAAAATAAATTACTTACTATTTAATGATTTAAGTAGATATGACAATTATTAAAATACATTGATAAATAAAATATAAACTTATAACAAAATACTTATATACACAAAATAAAAAAACAAAATAATATAATTATATTTTACAAGCTGTGCCCGCGACTTCGTAAGCTCTGTAGTTCGCTCCCGCCTTTCCCCGGATGCAATTTTTATATATACAAACTTTTCCCGTTTATCCCTCTTTCCATGTGTGAAAACCGAATTAAAATCGGCCCACCCATTCTCGAGCTTTTAAAGTGTACACAAATCAACTTAACATTTTTACTTAACTTAACATTAGGATTAGTATTCTATAAAAGAAATAAGTTTCTCTTGTGAAAATATTAATTAGAAAATATTTTCTGTTCATTAACACAAATATTATAAAGCTCTTTGAATCGGCAAAGAAGGCAACTCTTAACTTGTTTTGCGAACGAATCCGTAGGTAAAAGTGAGTTTTGAATTGATCGAGTAGTGTGCCAGTAGCAAATGAATAGAGCCTTCCAAAGTGGGACGGGAAAAACTTAATGAGTGCACACAGGTCACAGGCGTCGCCGCTGCCGAAGCGGGACGCGTGTTTACTAAAGCTGCTTAAGTTTTTTGGGGCTCTAGTAGGGGGTCTCAATGCAACCGCAAAACCTGACATATTCTGGATGTCATCCACTTGAACTTGAACTATTACGTGTTAATTTTTTGAATCGTCAGGAATTTTTTTATTGCTTTTTTTTATATTTGAAAACTATAAATTACGTGTGTATGGATAATTATTTAAACAGTGCACTCCTAAACAGTGTACTTAACATGTTTAATTTAACTTAACTACTAATGGTCTTAAATACTTATTATTTATTTATTTATTTATTTATTTATTTATTTATTTTCAAGGAAAACTTATAGTGATATTTGTACAAAAATTTACATATTAGCTAAATGACAGATTAATTTGACACCATTTACAGTTTCCGCATATTGTGCAGGAAATACTTTTAAATGAAGTGTTTTTTTTATTCATTATTATAAACTACTACAAAAATTATACTACCCACTACTAGTGAAAAGAGTAAGCTCTCAGTAGCTCCTCTATACTGAAAATCTTAATGACCTTTTTGGAATATCACTGGCCGTTTTCTATTTTTATTTGAAATTACTGTGTTCTTACGGTTACAGTATCGCGAGTTCAATGGTTTTTTCCCATCTCAAAATTGTCTAACGCGCCTAACGAAGTTTTCACTTCAATAATATAAAAGCTATATAACGCTCGACCCCTTTTTGCTATAAGACTTTAGCCAGGCGTGATTTTTTTATTTTATATATGTTAGATGATCCCACAGGAACAGTTTTTCTGGATATGTTCTTTCTTGTATCCCTGACAACGTGTATCCAAAATTTCATGATGTTCGGTCGAGTAGTTAATGCATGAAAAGATAACAGACAGACATACAGCGTTACATTTATAATATTAATATGGATAGTATGGATTGTGCTATTAAAGAATTTTAAACAAACTTAGAATTTAGTCGTCTTTTGTTAACTCCAAGTTCCTTAGGCGTTTATTAAAAAAGTGGCTAGTTTTCACCTTTAGTTTATTTAGTTGTAGGTGTCGCTGCCAGTTTAGTTTTGTTATCATTTTAATTTATATTAACAAATCCCTACCGCGTTATTAGTTTGAACAAAACATAGGATTTTTAAATTGGTGATTGTAAGTGCGCAGCCGAGGTCGCGCGATCTTACTCGCGGATAATTAATTTAAATTAGTTCCTGCGCTTTATAAAGCTTTTACATAGACAATTGCAAAATAGAACAATTTGCTCGTTATTATCTATCTATCTATTTATCAACTGGTGAGAAATGTTTTATGTACTTAAAAAAGTCGTCTTATATACTACATAATAATATGTTGAAAATTTCATAGGTTTTTGATTATATCATTCAGTTGTCCAATTTACAAGTTTTGTTAATTCAAGAGATGATCAACTTGTGTTTAAGTCACAAGTTTGGAACCAAGGTCCCAAACTTTGCCGAACCGCCAAGGTTTTGAACTCCCTGCCCGTTGGATTTCTGTGTATTTTTGAGCTCATATAACCCAAATGCTTTCAAAGTTCGAGTGAATAGGCATCTTCTGGGTTGAGAATGAGGTACGCACCATCTTAGGCCTCATCTTCGCTACACAGCTGGTTGTTGGCAAAGATCAAAATCAAAATAAAAATATATTTTTTACCAATTAGGTTTCATAAATTTAAATGATAGTTTTTATAAATTTAAATTTACCAGGGTTTCGGTAAAGATCCAAGATGACGATCCTGAGAAGAAACCCCGAAAGAAACTCACGATACTATTCTTTTTGTTCAGAAATATGTTTCAACTAAAGTAACTTATTAGTGTTAGGGCAAAGAGGTCCCCACCATCTCTGAGTAAAGTGTCAAGTAAAATAGGCTAACCACCATTTAAAGTCACAGGGAATGATGGAACTGATATACCTTTGTTTGTACGTGAAAAGTCTCAAACATTAAAAAAAGTTCGCCTATCGAAGGATGCAATAAACCGAGTGCATAATTTAATAAAACATAAAATTATTTCTAAAAGTAACTTATCAACACTTTACGTGTAGTTGGTGAAAGAGGCCCCTAGTCTATAAATTGAAGTTATAATAAGACGTGTTGTTGGAAAGTATTGTTGTGTGTAGCGGGCATTACTATTCTGGCTACGTGTTCGACGCAAAACAAACGCGAAGGAGGTAACCAACCGCGTAATTAAGATCCTCAACTTGGAACTAAATCTGTATTCAGGAGAACACTCGCTCTAAGTTCAATACTTACCTCTTCACCGGTACCAACTTACCACAGACGTGAGTATGGTAAAAAAAGTAAGACACATAAGCGACTTAAGTATGTACTTACTTAATTGTTAGTTGATTTCAACAAGCTTTTTTTTTTTAACACATTCCACACAGCACCATCTAGTTCCACATTAAGCAACTAATGCTTGTATTATGGATACCAGACAGTTGATATAATACATAGATTACTTTTTTTTGTAAATACATACATAATATATATATAAAACATCCATGACACAGGTACAAAGGTAAAATGTTAACACATAAACATTTGCCCCTTGCGGGATTCGAACCCGCGACCGTTTGGTTAACAGCTAGGGTTACTAGCCACTAGACCAAACGTGTTGTCACGTACGTATGTGTGTCGCAACGTAGCTGTAATTAAAATTATAACCCTTTACTTTCTATTGAGCCCAAACATGATATATCTGCTATAAGTTGATGAGGAGTTGGTTATTCCGCAGACTACTTGATGATGCAGCACCAGGTCAATGTTACCATGTCATGGAAATACCACCGAAGTATGAGTATACCAAATTTCCCATCAATAGAACATGTTGAAGTTAGTGAAAACCCTTCATCAACTAGGAAATGGGCTGATGGTCTTCAAACGCATGAAAATATCTTCACAAATAGCTGAAAACAATCCCGATCACGTCAGCTATTAAACAACAAAAAAAATACAGGACAAAATCGCTTCATCCCTTTGCGACAGATACACAGACACACACGTCAAACTTATAACATCCTGTTTTTCAACAACAGGCCAACAGCTCACTTGCAGCACCTTTGATGTTAGCGTGTCTTGATAATCTTAACATTAAAAAAACTGTCAGTCGTAGGACTGCACATCAGAAGTGAAAACTACGGAACATTACCACTATGACTTTCAAACACTTTATCGCCGTCTTATTATGAACCAAGAAATACGTACTTATTCGGGTAGATGGCGCTTATTTCATACAATTAAATGTCACTGAGGGGTTTTTTTTTCATACTAAAAGTGCCCAACGCGTCTGCAAAAGTTCTCACTTCAAATCATTTTGCTTTTAAGATGGGCTGCGCGTAACTAGTTGATGCTCGCGACTGTGTCCGCGTGGAAAATTAAAAAAAAATCAATATAACGCTTGACCTCGTGTTGCTATAAACATTTTGGCCAGACGTTAGTTTTTTATTTTTTATTTATCCCTTGGGAATAGTCCTTTTTTTCTGAATGAAAGGTACCCTATGTCCTTTCTAGTGTACCAGACAACGTGTATGCAAAATTTAATGGTTATCGGTTCAGTAATTTTTGCGTGAAAGAGTCACAAACATCCATACATCCATACATACTTTCGCATTTATAATATTAGTAAATAAATCTTAGTAAGAGGATTGTTGTGGAACCTTCTACTGGGTTCAAGTTGACAATAATCTTAGTATCCTATTGGAGATTCGGATTTCAACGAAGTACATACAATTGCAAGAATTGAATAGAGCTTTCAAAGTCTTCCGATATATAGCAAAGGCAGGTTTAAATGGCTTTTTTCCACTGAAAAACAAAGCTTTTTTCAATGGCTTTCATTGGACTAAATTAATTAATAAAATTTATATTAATTTTTTGCTAAAATTAAAATTAACAGGGTTAGAATTGGGTTAGAAGATAAAAGTATCAACACTCAACTCCCTAACTCCTTAAAATTTTTTTTTACTTATTAAATTTATTCAAAAAATCTGTCTTTTACAAGAAAAGTGATCCAAATTTTAGTATTTTTATTTTTAGGTGATCACTCGGAAACAGTATTTTTTTCTGGATGAAAGGCATCCCATGTCCTTTTCTGAATCCCTGTCAACGTGTATGCAAAATTTCACGATAATCGTTTGAGTAGTTAAGGCGTGAAAGCGTAACAAACAAACTCCCTTCCGCATTTATATAATACTCATAAGGATTGTTTTTTTCTAAACAAATTTAAAAAGTTTATTTATTCGCTGCATGTAGAGCTTTCAACCATTTTTTACCGGAGCCTCATTTAGATAAAGTCTGTTCATTATAAGACGTAATAAGAGGAGGGGTGGGGGAGAATTATCCCCCCTTAGCGTCGCAGCCGTCTCTCTCTAACGTGTGCTTATTGTCGCGAGAGAGAGACGGAGATAGAATGTGGTATTATTTTTTAAATTACCCGTTTTGAGTCATTATGACTCGCGAAATGACTCAACTTTGTTAATGGTTGCACATTTAAGACAAAATAAGACTAATGTGAGATTTCTTAGGCAGTGAATAGCGATTCTTATTATGTGCCTATTTACCTTTCTAATGGTTTGTAGTGAACAGGGCACGTTGCATTTCGCAGTCATTTGGGCAGCCCTTATATGGTTGCAGTAACCACCCCATTACAGAAGACCACTATGAAATAATAGCATGTCACCTGTTGTGTGTCAGTTAGCCCTTCCTTCCTTCCTTAATAGCTCCTGTGGCTCAGCACCTGTGGCTCAGCACTTGTACCTGGATCTGTCTGTCTGTCTGTCGATTTTAACATACATTATATATATATGAAAATCAATTCTTAAGGAGTAAACTCCAAAAAAAGACAGGCTAACGCTCTATATTATGGTAGCCTATTACATTAGCACAAGCAACTACATAGGTGTTTCAACTTTGCTGCCAATTTTTAAATTTGTTTTTAATCGAAGTTTTTGGTATAAAGACAACTTAAATATCTTTTTAAATAATATTGAACAAGGCATTCTTCTCGCGAAAGCTAATTTTTTTGTAGTTAACGGAATCAGACTTGATTCTGGATATTTATGAGACAAGATGGCCGCCACTGAATTCGGGATGAGAGCCCTATCGTTTTGTCGTTTTAGGTAAATGCATTTTGATGTTTCCGTTGATGGCTATGTCGTTCACAAACATGCTTTTGTGGTCTTATTCCGAGAGATAGTATTTAAGGAAAGCTGAAAACTTGTCCTATAACTCTTTAATAAATAACCTAACACAGAACTACAGACCTGGCTGGGGAGTAGTGATAAATAGAAAAACGGGTAATTGACCCTAAAAATCCTTTTTACCTGTGCAATAACTGTTAAATGTTTAATTTTAATATAAAAAAAATTACGATTTTTTTTTTAATATAAATAATTAAATAAATAAAAAATATTTAACATTCATCTCTCATTATGATGACTATTGTATTTCACTTTTAATTTTTTTCTCGAAAAAATAAAAAAAAATTCGTCTTATTCCGTAGAAGTAAATATGTATACGAGTAATATGTTAGACACGAGTCATGATAATCATCGTACGCGCTGACGTGGGCCTAACAATAGGTGCTTCCCCTGCGTCCGATGAACACATTGCTACATATTGCTGACGTTCCATTGTGATATCGGTGACAGGGCTCACGGGACAAATGTGCGGCCCAAGTCACAGCCGAAGAGCGATACTGCTGCTTCAATCCGCTCTATCGACTCTTAGTTGAGATCTGTGTGGTTCATGCTCAATGGACTTTGTGAACTAAATTAGTGGACAGTAGAGACCGTCGATCCGTGGCCCTTATTAGATCATATCTCTGGCCTGTGGGATGACGTTAAACTTTGGTCTTGCAAAGGAAAAGTAAGTAGGTAATCCTCGTTTTCAAAATATGAGAAATTCCCTTAGTTAACTCTAGTCATAGATAAATAGTATGTACATTAAGAAAATAGGTAGTCCCTATGTTATTTCAGACTTTAATAACCATGTATCTAAAGCTACATCTAAAAACCAAATCACGAGGACGATTACTAACCACATCAGATCTGGAACTTCCGGTCCAATGGGGTAATTTATATGCCTTGTGTTCTTTCGAATGTGTTTGCCTTTCGAATTTTATTAATCCAAAGAATAAACATGTCAAATATAATTATTGATTGGACTTCTTTTTTTAATTGCATTCCCGCTACCTCTCATGCGTTTGCGCCATACGGTGACGTTAGGAACGTGCGTCAAATGGGAGTGGCGAGTCGATGCAAGCGTACAGCACTGCAAGCGTGTCCGCAAACAGATATATGACCACCGGCTCGTTGGACGGCTGTTAGCCGTCACATCGATACACTTCACATTCTACAAATTTTGCTAAATACTTATCCGTTCTTTAGTTGGCAATTACGCCGTTATACAGTGGTAACTATTAAAGCTCGCAATCTAGGGTTGTCGCCTGTTATTATACAGTTATCTAAATTGTTTTAGATTTTAGCTCAAAAGCAGTGCGTCGATCCACACTGTAGAATCTACAGTGTAGATCAAACCTGCTCCTGGCTGCTGCAACTCAGCGAAGATGTACATACATATACCTATTCTTTAAATTAGATACATTTTGATAGTTGGCAACAGATATTTAGATTCTAAATAGCTGCTGAACATAGTATTATTTATTAAAAGATCGTAGCTCGACAATAGTGTTCATAATCACTAAGCAGTTTTTTTTATACAATAGATAAGCCAGTAACTATTCATCAACAACATCTCATATGCTCAGCCACAGGTAGTCACTGCCTTCCCAATAATTTTAGAATAGGACTGGTAAGAAGCAGATTGGAAACGCCGTCGGCGCGGCCCTTATAAAAAGTACATTTGTGGGTGAAAAATTCACGCTCAAAATTACTGAATAGTCAATAGTAATTATTCACTAAAGTCAAAATGTACGAATCACAAAAAATGCACATACAGATTTTGGTTTGACAACGACCATATAATTCTATCAAAATTCTATCGTCTTATCCGGCGTTGCTTGTGATTATACTATAACAAAAAATCACATAAAATATATAAATAAAATAAGAATATAAGTGACAACCCTACGTCGCGTGATAGGCATAGAGATTGTGCCGCTCTAGCTCGCGATGTTATCATAAATATGTTTAAGGCGATGTGTGCACTGATAGCAGCTAATTGTTATTCCAAACTCGCTGCCCAGTGCAGGCCTCACCTTACCTTAATTATCTAAGGTTTAACTCTTTCTAAGGTTGTAAAACACTAACATTTTTTTTATTACTTAAGTATTCGTTTGATCTGATGCTGCAGCATCAAGTTGTCTGCGTGACACCTCCTCGACAACTTATTACTTACAACTTAGATAGTCGGAGGTTAGTTTTTATTTTTAATTTATAGGTTATAATTATAAAATTCTATTTAAAGTTATAATATGAACTAATTGAAATTTACTATACAAATACAGTATTTCGGAAACCAGTATTACGGATAAGTTAATCCGGATACATATAGATAAGCAAAGTTTCCTAAAGAGAATGAAAAAAGCTGAATATCCCTTACAGCGAGGACACGGAAAGGGCGGGTCACCATAACCATAATATCACCCTTCCTTTTATTTATATCAACACAATAAAATTCACTTGTTTGTTTGTTATCATTTATAAATTATTGCTATATATATAATGTTACGTAAGTAGTGGTGAATTCCGGAATGTTCCTGTTCTATGCTTTTATGGACACAGATCTATAGGGACATATATATTCCGTTTACCGTTACATATCACATAAAAATTTAATATTCACAATAACATTTCAAATTAAAAATTGAAATCTGTACTTCAATACTAATCTGTACTTTTAATAATAATATTATAAATACGAAAGTATGTTTGGATGTATGGATGTTTGTAACTCTTTCACGAAAAAACTAGTGAACCGATCATCATGAAATTTTGCATACACGTTGTCCAAGACACCAGAAAGGACATAGGGTACCTTTTGCTTTTTTTTAAATTTCAACGCGGACGAAGTCGCGAACACCAGCTAGTAAAAAGCACTGGATAACTTAATCGCTGTAAAAAGCTTTATATAAGTAGGTATTTCCTTTTTTTTTACACACATTCCACACAGCACCATCTAGTTCCACAGTAAGCAACTAATGCTTGTATTATGGTTGATATACTACACAGATTACTTTTTTTTTGTAAATACATACATATTATAAATATAAAACATCCACGACTCAGGTACAAAGGTAAAATGTTAACACATAAACATTTGCCCCTAGCGGGATTCGAACCAGCGACCGTTTGGTAAACAGCTACGGTTACTAGCCACTAGACCAAACGTGTTGTCATTTGGTTGGTTGGTTGTGTTAGCTAATTTAATATTGTACATTTTAATACATTCTCATTTACATCGTTATGATCTGTAACTCACCGTCAATATGCAAAGGTCTGTGTTAGATATGACACTTGTGAGTGGATGTTTATTTTAGAGACTGTGTACTTTTTACTCTGTGTCTGTTGATTGAAAAGATGACGAATTTTAATATATAGACTCTCGGCTGAGTGAATAATACAATTGTTGGTGTTTTATTTTCTGTTTTAAAACAATTATCCTAATTACTAATCCTAAGTGTATGCAGTTTGGCCTAAGTTTTCAGTTGGTTGACTCAAACTCAAAAATATTAATTGTATTTATTCTAAGAGATAATTATGTCGCCAAGAAACGTAACAAACAATCAAATGAACTCTTTAACTTTATTATTTCAGTATAGACTGGCTGGTGCTCGCGATATCGTACGCGCTCTTTATAATAGTTCGCTTTTTGAAAATCCCACAGGAACCTTATATTTTTCCATAATAAAATGTATCCTACATGTCAATCCAGGTAATGAACTATCTGTGTGACAAAATTTCATTCAAATCCGTTAAGCCGTTTCTGAGATTAACGTGCACAGACAAATAAACAAAAATTCTAAAAACTTTTTTTATTTCGGTAACATAAGTGTAAAAAAATTTTTTTTTTTATTTTATTAAGTAGGTGTATGTACACAATAGTGTATACAATTATTTATAAATAAATGTTATTCATAGTGTGAACCCTTTTTTGTCTATAAAACAAAATGACCCCGCCCACCCATAAGAGCCTTACTAAGGGATCTGTTATCTCGATGGGATTCATTGTATATATTTTTTATTTTGGTCGCCATTTTTGGATCCGTTGATGAGGGTACGTCGGATGCTGAATTAACGATTTCTTTTCACTCTCATTTTTATTTTTGTCATAAAATTCAAACAGAGAATACAAATATATTTTTTAAATTTCTTTTATAAAGCTTCCTTAGACATGCACATCGTTTTAGTTCAAGAAGGCTGCTCTTCATTACCTAAGCGAATGTTTCCCTATTCATTCCCAATCACTTGTCCTTGTCAAAATCAAAATCAAAATATTTATTTATCAATTCGGTTTCACCAAGAAACTTTTATGATAGTCATTAAAAATTTTAAAAAAATGTACCAGGGTTTCGGAAAAAGCCAAGATGATGATCCTGAGAAAAACCCCGAAAGAAACTCAGGATACATTTTTTTTAAATTTTTATTAGAGATGGGTTTGCTCTTGGCCAACATCCAGCTGTGTAGCGAAGATGTGGCCTATTCACTCGAACTTTGAAAACATTTGGGTTATATGAGGTCAGGAATTCCAAACCTTGCTAGTGCGCATTATAAGGCATGTTTTAAAGAGCTTGGTCCGAAAAAGAGGGATTTCATTTTGTCATCTTTAAAATATAAAATTACAAAAGTTACACTTAATTATAAACAATACCTATTATCTGTATCGGTAGCCATAGTGGGATTGAGGATAAGAGATTTATAAGGTTAAGGATAATAATGAATAGTTGTTTCTACTAGATACTAATTAAAATAGCTGACTTGGTTTTACATTGTTTTCACACAACTTAGAAGCAGCCCATAGAGTTTAGAAGGAATATCGTAACACAATTATATTTGAAGGAAGACGCGATCGAGTTCCATTAGAGCGCGCAGGTTGAGATTGTAAGAAGCGTGTTATAATAGTTCGATAGAGGATCGTAAGTAGATGCAGCCGACGCGATGGGAGACACATTTACTGGAAACTTACTTAGGGACCACCGCTGCAACTGCGGACTTAGGACAATTTGTATTATTGTTGTTGTAAATACTAATCGAAAGTTAACCTTCTTTTATAAACATACTCTTTTTTATTGCTTATTTTTAAAATATTAAGAATATAATATGAAAGTAAAATTTTTATTTTCTTTATACATCTATACTAATATAATTCTTCATATTTATACAGAAATAAAAAATAAAAAATACTAGAACAGTGAACCTATAACTAAAAATCTTAAAAAATATAATATAATAACTAAAATATATTATTAAAAGGAGTATGAAATCTGATAGATTGTAACCAAGGTATCAATAATAATATGTAATCAATAAAAATATGTACGTAGCAACATCTATTTTTCTTTTTAGATATTAATTTTTTAATAAAAATATATCATCTTCCAACAATTGTAAACATATATCGTGAATTCCTCTCCCGGCTCTCAAACTCCAACCTGTCCATTGAAATCTTCCATTAGTATGATGTTTTTATATGAATTTTTGTGTAAAAATAACAGAAGTCGCTTTACCACAACTTTTCATCATATCAACAATCTACCATTTTGGAAGTCTAATTTTTTAACTAAAAAATAAAAGTAGCTCCTGTTTTATATGAACCAAGCAATGCTCTCAACTAAAAAAGATCACATAAAAAATAAATTGTCTTATGTTTGACGTTTAGTGTAAGAAAATCTGTCGCTTGTGTGTGCGAATACAGAATAGTTAGGTCACATGTCGAGCTTTCGCCTCGTGCACACAAGCTCGCTGCAGCGCGATCCGATATTATGATACTGATTTTATTTTCAAGCCTTTTGAATATTCCGACGAGCTGCCTTTAAACACATCTCCTTGCTTGTAAGGTACAATGTACAATGCAAATTCTTACCTATTCTTACAACTTCTCACATTATTGTTATTAAATGTTTAAAAAAGCTTTATTACAATTATTTACACTTTTTAAAATAAATTAGCTTTTGCCAGTGACTTCGTTCGCGGGAATTTTTCTTAGGTTTTAAACCGTTTTGCTAGATTTTTGCTAAGCGCAAGAATTTTTAAAATCGGTCCCCTAGTTTTTGAATTTATTCATTACAAACATACGAAAATAGAAACCTTTTTCTTCATAATATTACTAATATTACAAATGCAAAAGTATGTTTGGATGTACCCAAATCTTTTCAAAGTTGGAGTGAATAGGCATCTTCTGGGTGAGCTCGCTCTATCTTAGGCCTCATCCTTGCTACACAGTTGGTTGTTGGTCAAGAGCAAACCCATCTTTTATAAAAAATATGTATGGATGTTTGTAATTCTTTCACGCAAAAACTACTGAACCGATCACCATGAAATTTTGCATACATGTTGTCTGGGTCACCAGAAAGGACATAGGGTACCTTTCATCCAGAAAAAAGGACTTATCCCGAGGGATAAATAAAATATAAAAAACTAATGCCTCGCCAAAGTGTTATAGAAATACGAGGTCAAGCGTTATGTTGCTTTTTTAAAAATTTTTAAACGCGGACGAAGTCGCGAGCATCAGCTAGTATGTATATAATTTAGCGCCTCATATTAAAGAAATCAGTATAACAGCATCCAAAGGTCATTAGATATGAAATTGTAATTCGAGAGTGCAGTGCGAACTGGAAATGTGTGTCAAACGGATTACCCCTCCTTACCCCATCATCCTCACCTTACCCCGCTGCGGCTGCAAATTGAAACACCGTTTATGATTGCCCCATCTTCCTCCTAACCATAGACTATTAACTTGTTTCTCTTTTTGGTAACACGCGTGTTGAATTACAAATTGATTTAGGGGCATTTTTGGGGTCTATGGGACAACTATGTCATTCTTCTAAGGGTAGAATCTATTGTAAAACCATTGTAACTTATATTCAGCAAATAAATTATTATTATTATTATTATTATCCCTTTATTTATTATATTTCTTAATATTAAATTTTTTAAACAATATATATTATAAAAAAAATAACATTTATTTTTATTTATTTATTTATTTATTTATTTATTTACAAGAACATATATATTTAGTTTATTGGCTATGAAAACATACATTAGATTGCCGCAAGTAGCTCTCATTGGTCGACATTTATGGTCCATGTATTTTTGTCCCTTGTATTGGCAACACCGGTCGCACGAGGAAGGAAGGGTGGCTGGAGAAGAGGTTGCCAGGTTACGAAAAAACGAAACAAGAAAATGCATTATTTATTTATTTATTTATTTATTTATTTAATAGCCAACCTTATTACAGCATGTAACATTTTAGAAATACATAAAAAGAGTTAAATTTTTATATAGCCTATTACAAGGTTAGACATATTAAAATTTATAAGTACAAAAAAGAAAATACGAGTAATTAAAAAAAATAATTATAACAATATATACACATGTATCTATAATTATATAAACATATATATATGCACATTATATGCAAATACATACTTATAATAACATATGCGTGATTGTTGTTTGATATAATATTATAATTTATTGGGAATAGCTTGCAAAGTTGTAAATGGAAATTTGTGTTTATTGATAAATAACCATTACATTGTATTTCAGTACACAATTTGATTTAATTTAACACTTGAAATGCAATTTGATTAATATTGAAATTGAATTCGGTAGAGTTACTCGTAATGTGAGGCCGAGTCACGGCGTCTCATTATTGTCGTTGCATTGGATGCGGTCGGAATTCCATTCGCCCGTTCCACCGATAGGGATGCACAACCTTTTATCGATAAAATATACTATCGATATTGATTACTAAATATATTTAAAATATATTACTTTACTTCTTTTTACTCAGGTATACAGTTACACTGAGTACATATAAATCGCAATAATATTGCTAAGTGATACAGATTCACATTCACACACACTATTTATACTTACATATATATACGTCTTATATTCTATCTGTACATACTATTTCACTCTCGCATACCTTCAAATTTTAATAAAATTTTATATTATTTTTTGTTAGTATATATTATTGTACACAATCGTTCCGCTCCAACTTAAACGGTCAACGTATGAAAATTACGTTTTTTTTTTTAATATAAAAATCGGTTTCCATTGGAATTTTGAAAAAATAAAGTACATAAGTTATTTCTCGGTTGCATTTAGCAAGGTTGTGTAAAAATTTCATGTTAATCCGAAATTTTTGAAGAATTCAACATCGAAAGAAAAAAATGTTCACATCACTAGGTGTAACTAGCTCTGTTCCGATTGGAAAATGGCCGCTGAATCCACGATACATTCCCGAACGGGTCTGAACCGAGTTAATGCGACCAATGTTAATTAAAACCGTTTTCTGAATAACTTCGTCTTACGTGCAACCAAAGCTTTTATTTGTTCAACGAACCAGCTATCTGGCAGTTCTACAGGAACAAGCAGGTTCTTCACGATGACAATAAGAAAATACATACCATATTCACGATTGCTGTAATGACGTGTTCATTTCCGGTACACTTGTTATCCAATTTAAGACTGCGAAGAGAAAGAAAGAATAATAAATAAATAAATATGTTAACACATTCCACACAGCACCATCTAGTTCCACATTAAGCAACTAATGCTTGTATTATGGATACCAAACAGTTAATATACTACATAGATTACTTTTTTTTTGTAAATACAAAACATCCATGACTCAGGTACAAAGGTAAAATGCTAACACATAAACATTTTGCCCCTAGCGGGATTCGAACCCGCGACCGTTTGGTTAACAACTAGGGTTACTAGCCACTAGACCAAACGTGTCGTCAAGAAGGAAATAAAAGATAGAAGGAAATATTTTACATACAAAGAGGAAGGCAAAAATACATCTAAATTAAAGTAACAGTATATTTTTAGGTTTCAAATAGTCAGTATCCAATATAGTTTGAGGAACGAAATTGAGTTTCAGGTGGACTCAATGAGGCTTGTTTATAGAGATACTTGAAAGCAACTTTTTCCTGAATCTATACTCACTAGATTTAAGTAAATCCCAACATCCTGTCCTGACCTTTATTTTTTAATCCTGTTTAATTATAATTTTTGTTACTTACAAATCTTACAAATTTTACAAATCTACATACTTTAAGAAGCTGGGCTACTTAAAGTACGTTATAGTTTACTAGCTGTTATTATTATTATATTTAATTAACGATGACTTGGTCAAGTGAAGTGCCTAGACCTCAATTAGGTCAAGGTGCCATTGACTGATACGATAAAGGGTAAATGAGGGCACGAGTTGAATGCCGACCTCTAATAGTATCGCCTGATTAACATTTCGGGAGAACGAGCGCGCACAAAGCTCGGATGCTCTGTATTGTGCGGTGTGGCGATATTCGGGCACAATGCGGATATTAGCGGACTACGGCCGACGTAGGTTAACACTGACACAGTCAATATAACACGAGTAGAGAACTAAGTCTCTGTATATATAACAGTCAGCTGAAGTGGGAATAGACGACTTGTGTTCATACCTGTAAGTACTCGTATTAAGTACTGTAAGGCCCTATTCATACAGAATGAGATGTACTTCGGAGTGTACTTCCACTTAGCTCTGGTCAGAACACCACTTAGGTATTTGCTGCATGTTTATAAATATTTGGTATATATCTATATCTATATCTATATCTATATCTATATCTATATCTATATCTATATCTATATCTATATCTATATCTATATCTATATCTATATCTATATCTATATCTATATCTATACTTTACTAATATTATAAATGCGAAAGTATGTTTGGATGTATGGATGTTTGTGACTCTTTCACGCAAAAACTACTGAACCGATCACCATGAAATTTTGCATACACGTTGT
The DNA here is from genome assembly GCA_944738685.1 of Synanthedon myopaeformis. Lineage (NCBI taxonomy): Eukaryota > Metazoa > Arthropoda > Insecta > Lepidoptera > Sesiidae > Synanthedon > Synanthedon myopaeformis. The sequence goes on from OX122939.1 coordinate 5,905,800, forward strand.
CTGGGACACCAGAAAGGACATATAATACCTTTCATTCAGAAAAAAAGGACTATTCCCGAGGGATAAATAAAAAATAAAAAACTAACGCCTGACCAAAGTGTTATAGCAACACGAGGTCAAGCGTTATATTGCTTTTTTTTTTTAAATTTTCAACGCGAACGTAGTCGCGAGCACCAGCTAGTATTAAATAAAGAGAAGCTGTACTCGCAGCATCGCCACTGGCCTCGCGCAAACCCTGTATCTTTTGGTAGTGTGGGCATTACACGGTATCGAAGGATGCTCGCGGCTGAATTATTCATGAGCGCTTTGTTTGACCGGCGTTTATTTTAATGTAAACGCAATTCGGTTACCGCTTCTTTATTGCCATAACGTCTCAACTTAACCCCAAATTAAGTGCTCAGTCCTTCAACTGTGAGAACAACATCGAGGAACACACAGGTTTATATAAACCAACGCCACCTTTACAAAGTTACTCTAGACTGTTTATCAACCAATCACCTTTATAGGCGGTGCTGAGGCTCGCGACTTCTTCCGCGTTGAAAATTTAAAAAAAAAAGCAATATAACGTTTGACCTCGTGTTGTTATAACACTTTGGCCAGGCGTTAGTTTTTTATTTTTTATTTATCCCTCGGGAATAGTCATTTTTTTCTGGATGAAAGGTACCCTATGTCCTTTCTGGTGTCACAGACAACGTGTATGCAAAATTTCATGGTGATCGGTTCAGTAGTTTTTGCGTGAAAGAGTTACAAGACAGAGACGTAGACGTAGACGTAGATAGTATAGATACATAGCAACACATTTTAGTATAATAAGGGATAATATTAATATAAATTATAGCTACGTATGTGATGGGCCTTATGAAGATTTAAGCATTCCCCATGGCAACCCATCTTGATGGATCATCCTCTGTTATCTCTCAACAAAGACTCGGGGCTGAAGCGATGTTGGTTCATTCAAAAGAATTCTTTGTTTGTATAGCACTTGAAGATTATTACGAGTATACATTTAATTTGAATAAAAGTTCGAAAAAACGTTTTTACATAATTCATATAATTTTTAATATTACTAAAACGTTGGCAACGTCGACCAACCACGTATAATTTAATTGAAAACATTTTGTCTAATGCAACCTTTTTAGAATGTTTGCTTGTGAAGAGATGTTACTTTACATATAGCTTTTTAACATGAGAGGCGACAGACGGGCTGACAGTTGACTGGGTTCGTTGAAATTTATTATGGTTCCGTCTTATTCTGATTTAAAATTTAAGACTTAATCGGCTTTTAGACATTTTTCTAGAAAAAATACTCTTACCGAAGGATCATCTAAAAATAAGTAAGTATAAACAATTAAACGCTTGTCAGAAATTTTTTATGCAATTAATTAATGAACCAATTATTGCTCAAATATTTTTGTGAGGTGTGGATTTTTTTATTTTTCAAATAAAATTATAAACTAACCTCTGACTTTATTTTTGAGCCCAAATATGTTATATTTGCTGTAAGAACGATTTCGATCACGGCAACTTTCAAACAAAAAAAAAACCGATCAAAATCGGTCCATCCGTTTGGGAACTATGATGCTACAGACAGATACACAGACACACATCAAATTTATAACACCCCGTCCAAAAGCTAGTCGACTCTTAAAACGATCGGTACTCAAATTGTCATTTGGTAACCGATGGTTGTAAGTTGTAACCAAAGATCTATTTCTGATAATGTGTTTTGTTTGTCAAAATGAAACTCCCCGTAACCAACTGCCAAGCATTTTATTGACGCCTGACGCTTATTTTACTTTTCCACGGTTCGGTTTCTTTGATGCGGTTAATTTCACAGACCATCGCACATGGCTCAGAGCTCAATGGGCCAAATATGAGTCGACACTAATTTTATATTCAATAATAATGCGAATCGATAAAAAAGTTAGCGCTAGCGTCTCATATGGGAGGGAGTTCACAATACTCAATTGCCACACACATTACTCACAGAATATAACCACCGAGTATCAATCGTACAGATAAACAACTTCATACAAGCGCGCGACGGTAGGTACTGCACTACATGCGCGCAGCTATGTGTGCGTGGCCTTTCACCGACGGGTTCACGAACGTGAGCCGAGAGTATCTTCAGGGCGGTTCGAGCGGACTAGTGGCAGGGCAGGCAGGCAGACGGACGCGCGCGAGCGAACGCAGAACCAATAGTTTTGTGTTTTGTGACAGCCCTACAAGAATAGGCTAATAATATTTACGCTTCTAGGGACCTGTCGCTCTGTACGATAGATACTCGGTGAATTAACTTTAGAAATTAAATTAAAAACTCAAGCCACCGTCAAAAAAAGCACAAGTGCTGTTTGTTGCTGAGCGTTAATAGTTTCTCTTTGCCTTTGTCACTAAATTTAAATAAATACATACAATAAAATCATTTAGTTTTAATAATACAAGGAGCAAAAATTTTGGTACCTACTATTGTTAGAGTATAAGCTGTTGGCAAGCTATTAGTCCGGTCAAAGGAAAACGAAAAACGGAGGAGATTCTCAATTTGACGCGTATATATATATATATATATATATTTTAATGTATGATCACGCATAACTTTTTACAGAGTAGTCCGATTTTGATAATCCTTTTTTCATTGGAAAAGGTATACCCCGAAGGTAGTCCCATATAAATTTGGAAAAAAATTCCAAACCTGAGGGTAGGAAAACAGGGGATGATTGATTGTTCACTCACTGATTGTAATGTATGACCATGCATAATGATAATTCTTTTTTTATTGGATAGGGTATACCTCAAAGTTGGTTCCATATAAATTTGGAAAAAAATCCTAACCTAAGGGCGGGAAAATAGGGGTGATTTATTGTTCACTCACAGATTTTAATGCGGAGTTGTATTATACAATTTAAAAAAAAGTAATCAAAAATTAAGCATGTAGTAGATTATAGGCACAAAAAATTATAAAATAAAAACTTTTTAACAAAAAATTAAACCGTGGAAAAAACTGAAAAGCAAAAAATAATAATCTTTTTATATTTAACCTTAATAACTAAGTTCTTAAAGTAATGTAAGTATACCTAAGTGATTTTGATTCGGCGCCAAAAAAGCAAATTAATTAATTAGCTACGTAAAGCGTGATGCCCGGCGGCGCGGTCGCGCTTTACGTAACTAACCTTAACATTAAAAAAACCCTAAGAGGTAGTGTATTGGCGCGTTTTTTAAACGTGGTTTCCTAGGTAGGCCTATTTCACGATCTATTGTGATCCTGTTTAAATTCAAAATTATTTAATAATAAAAAATAATTCTATTTAAAATTATTAAAGCGGTGGGAATTTTTATAAAAACTAGGGAAAATTATTCTTGGAAGAAAATCTACCTCGACGTTTCGATCGTCTGTGGATTAGTAATTGAATCCTCAACTTCCCTTAACGTAAATAATGAATGCTTTTATGATGGATACATAGCACAAAGGCCATTTGTCGCACCACAGTATATAATAGCAATGTATCAACGAAGCTGGGACATGATTCAAACACTCCTGACTCGCATTGTGTCGCCAGACGCCACCATTGATCCATGGGACATTCACCTGAATAACCATTGTGTAATATTGTCACCTAATAACGACTGGCTAACAATACACTGACCGACATACAACATACAATACTAACTATTCAAGAAAGAAACACACGCAAAAACGGGGTGTTGTAAGTTTGACGTGTATTTCTGTGGAGTCGTATTATCCAAACCAAACGGACGGGCCGGTATTGTTTTTATGGAAGACTACCGATGGGAGCGACCCGCTCCCGGCTTCGCCCGGGATACAATTGATAGCGCCATCTATCTATTGTAATTTAAAATAGAATTAGGTGAAGCGATAGAAAGGGTTACGCGACATCTATCGGTTTTGAGTAGAACTGCTTGGTGATAGATATTTTTAGTGTCCCGCTACACGGTAGATAGATGGCGCTATCAAGTGTTATTTTTTTTTATTTTTCAATGCAGACGAAGTCGCGAACTTCAGCAGTCAGCTAGTATGTACATATCCTCCTCATGTTCCTCGTTTAAAAGATCAAAGCGTACACGCGGAGGGACAGACAAACATATAGACGCGACTGGGGACTTTGTTGTATACTATAAAAAGATGTACTAATTCCAGTACATGTCCGATTTATGCCGCATTTAATGGCATCCAGGAGTTAAGACTTAGGTCTGAGACTGGGTGTAAGATTTATAAATAGTCTACAAAAGAAATTACTTATAATATTAAATTAAGAAGCTTGTACTGAAAGAGCGTGGCTCGTTGCTATGGACACCAAGCGGCGAGACGCGAAGGGACGGGAGGAATCACTCAAATAATTAACAGGGAATATAGGTCTCATTGAAATCAGGATCGTCGGGGATATTTCGGGAAACGGCCTCGCTTTTTATTTGTATACAAAGCTAGTAATTTTCAAATATCAAATAACAGATAAGCGAGCATAAAACATACAGTGGAATCCGTTTATAATGACATCGAAGGGCCTTGACAAAGACATCATAATAAGCGGACGTCATACAAAGCATTTTGTGAAAAAAAAAACCTTTTTTAGGTTAATACTTATTTTAATAGAGAAACATAGCATATTAAATTAAAATTAAAATTGCTCATAATAAATACGATACATGTATGTATGTACATATGTATGTATATTTTTTCACAGGATATCACTAAAAACTAGACTTGTGTCGTTCGCGAACGACTGACCGAACTTAGCCCTCTTTTTATTGAACTAAGTCGGTCAGATTCATATTCGTTCATTTATGTTAGGCAGTCGGAATGTGAGACTTCACTTTCGCAAAATGAAAAGAAATAAGTGAGTCAACTGACCGATCTGAACGATTTGACCGACCTGGTTCATTTAAGTCAGTGACCGATATGTAGTGACCGAGCAAGCACAAGTCTATTACTCAATGAGATTCAAAACAAAAATGAGCCACGTGCCGATCGGTCATTATAACCGGACACAATTTATTAAAAATGGGTCATAATAAGCGAAATGTCACTGTAGGCGAAGTCATTATATCCGACTTCTTTACAAAGAATTTTATATGAAAACCAAACTTCGTTGTGTAATTACGTCATAATAGGCGGTTGGTCACTATTGGCGGAGTCATAATAAACGGATTCTACTGTATAATCAAATATAGCACTTCCTAACTTCAATGGAAAGAGGACAAATTTTGTCCTATATAAGTATACCTACTGGCTCTTGTCAGTGACTTCGTCTGCGCTCTTATTTCTTAGTTGCTACAACATTTATTCAATCTTTATTGCTTATATTTTTATTTTATTTTTTCGATTCAAAAAAGGAATGAGAAGGTGTCATTCTCTGCCATTCTCTGACGTCGAAAAGCGATTTTATAAATCTTATTTCGAATAAAAATGTTTTGAATTTGAATTTGAATTTGAATTTGAAAAATTACTGAAGTGAATAAATTCGTCAAGTGGGACTTTATCCTGGTTGTAACACTTTAAAATAATAAAAAAATCAATTAGTTAGGTAACCCTACGTTTAACGGAACTTTTTTTAAATATGTTAACCTCGTCACACAGGCTGACGGGTCATTTGATGGTATGTGACTACCGTTGCCTATTACAAGCAACGCTATGAATTAATAATTAATAATTCAAAATATTATAAAACTAGCTAGCGGTATTATTTTTGTAATCGTTCCATTTTAAAAAAAACTACCCAAAACGAATTTTCTCGAAGATAAAACCCTGACAGATCGATTTCTAAACCTAAAAAACCACTAACCCTAGATTTTCGTCAAAATCGTTAGAGCCGTTTTCGAGATCATCGTGGCATACAAGAATTCCTCGTTTAGTATAATAAGATATTATGTGTAAAAGAGTCCTGTGACAATCTCTTGATGCAAGTGTATTGAAACATTCTCTCTGTACATGGAACCGCGATCTCTGGGGACGAGACGTCACGTCACGTCACCGTCACGTCGCTCGTCACGTCACCGCATCACACGTGCGAACTAGCGAGCAATCTTAAAAGGGTTCCCGTGTCCCGGCATCGAGTGTCGAATGACGACTGACGAAATCGATTTATCCAAATTCAGACGACAAATGTATTTTATTTTATTGTCTTGTGCAGTGAGTGTGAGCCAAGTAATTGGCATATCGTGCCACAAAACTGTCAATATCAAGTTATCACAATGCCTTAAGACGGAGGTCGATAAAATCAGTACGTAGTGCCAGACTGCGTACTGATTTTACTGAAATAGAAAGTTTAATCGGCTCGAAACAATATAATAATAGTAACGGAGTGTCGAAGCCGTTACACGGTTCAACGAATTCCCACAATTCTGTGTCGAGGCAAACAAACATACATATTTACTTCGCAGCCATAATTCGAGTGCGCATTCAACTTTCCTATCGGAATAATCTATTTGGATATTTTGGAAAAAATATCCTAAGGAAAAATTTGGTGCTGCAATTGCGCTGCCAATCATCCGTAATAGTCCGTATTTACTAATATTATAAATGCGAAAGTATGTTTGGATGTATGGATGTTTGTGACTCTTTCACGCAAAAACTACTGAACCGATCACTATGAATTTTTGCATACACGTTGTCTGTTACACCAGAAAGGACATAGGGTACCTTTCATCGTTCAACGCGGACGAAGTCGCGGGCACCAGCTAGCAATGCATAATGTGGTATTAAGATGTGTGGCGCAAACGTTTGAGGGATTCTCTTCTACACTCAGCGGCACGGAATCTTGGCCAAGCGCTTATCTTGCGATAACAAAGTTGTTAGTGTTTATAATAAATTTTTTGGTATGAGGGTGAGACGAAAAAATACTTCCGATTAGTTCAAGAGGGTAATTTATTATGTTTGAGTGCAATTTGACATTTGTTTTAAGCTTTAGATGAATCGAGTCATTTGAGCGACTAAGTTGAATTTTTAAACTCCGTATTTTAATATTGTGTACTATTCAGTTACCAAACATCGGTCATTTTGTGCTTTTAATCCAATAAACGAAGGTGCTAAAAAACGAAAAAAAATGCCCTTAACACCAGCTCAGGTTGCACAAGCCGTAGCATTAGTCAACCAAGGGATGATACAACGCGAAGTGGCTACAACGCTAAACGTACCACGTTCTTCAATGCAATATGCATTGAAACGATACCAGGAGACTGGCGGCTACACCCGCAGACCAGGTAGTGGAGGTATAAGATGCACATCGGCCAGAGATGACCGCTTTACTAACCTTGAAATTCTGCGAAATCGCTTCCTCACTGCAGTTGAAATCCGCTCGCGACTCCAAATCACGAGAGGTGTTAATGTTAGCGAGCGTACGGTGAGAAGACGTATGGAGGAAGTTAATTTGAAAGCCCGTAGACCAGCACGCGGCCCAGAGCTTCTCAGACAACATCGAATAGCAAGACTTCGTTTCGCTCAAGAACATGCCAACTGGACCCACGAGCAGTGGGCTAAGGTTTTGTTCACTGACGAGTGTAGGATAGCTTTACGTGCACCAGATGGTCGACAACGAGTGTGGAGGAAAAGAGGAGAACGATTTTTACCCATCACCACTACACAAACTGTGAGTTTTCATGGTGGCTCCATAATGGTGTGGGGAGGAATAAGTTCCGACGCTCGTACCGAGTTGGCTATCGTCGACAACCGGCTAACTGCTTCTCGATACATTGAAGAGATCCTTCAAGATCATGTTTTACCGTTTTCGGGATTCATTGGCGAAGACCATTTCTGCTAATGCACGATAATGCACGCCCACATGTCGCACATTGCGTCAATGAATACCTTCAAGAGGTCAGAATTCAAAAATTGGAGTGGCCAGCTCGTAGTCCTGATCTAAATCCCATAGAGCATGTCTGGGACATGCTTAAAAAAAAGATAAAAAACAAATTCAATCCACCACGGACACTTGCTGAGCTCCGAAATGCTGCTTGGTCCGCATGGGATGACATACCGCAAGTTGAGGTCAAAAGCATTATCCAAAGCATGCCAGATCGAATGCAGGCAGTTATCATGGCTAGAGGAGGAATTACCCGATATTAAGATGTGTAAAAAATAATGAAAAATTAGCAATCCCGCATTTCCTAGTGTTTTAAAGTTGAGTGCTGAAAGTTAAGATTTTCTGTGAAAACGTTTGATTTTATTTAATCTTAATTGTTAGGAAGGTAAACGGTTAATTGTCATTAAAAAAGGATTAAAAACCTAAAAGAGACACTTATTGAACACTCCTGCTTTGTATTTATGAATGAAAAAGTATTAAAATGCAAACTATCGCAAATTTCTGTGTTGGCCAAGTTTTCGTGCCGCTGAGTGTATATATAATTTGCAAACAGCGAAACCTCGGAGCTGAGGCGGTGTTGTGTAATTTGTAAATTAAATTTGTGGCCAGATTTTTTTTTGTTCCCTAGCAGTTTCTGTAAGTCGACTTCGCAGACTCGGTCCATGGATTTAATTAAAAACGCGAAACCTACTTCTCTGTTAACTCTATTTTAATTACAAAGAGACGGTTGCATGAATGCTTTATATTAATTGAGTATAACTAAAATCTTTAACAGAGCAAATAACAAGAAAATCTGAAAATCAATTTATTGTCTGCAATTAATCTAAACATTAACATTATATAAATTTAGAAGATTTTCGTTCGCTTTTTTTTTTAAGTGTTTTTTTATGTATTGTAAATGCAAACCTCGAATTTTAGAAACTCTATTATATTCTCTGACATTTTAGGTTTATTATAAACCAGCTGGTGCCGGCGACTTCGTCCGCGTTGAACGATGAAAGGTACCCTATGTCCTTTCTAATGTTCCAGACAACGTGTATGCAAAATTTCATAGTGATCGGTTCAGTAGTTTTTGCGTGAGAGTCACAAACATCCATACATACTTTCGCATTTATAATATTAGTACGGATATATATAATATATATATCCGTACTAATATTATAAATGGACTACTAGAATGGAAAAAAATTTTTTTTACTAACTTTCGTCCGTGGCTTCGTTCCTGACCATTTTTCATATATTTTTGGCACGCGTTGAAATTTTTATTTTTAGTTAATCCCTCTGAACAGTAAATACTTTTTTCTTAATGAAAGGTATCTTATCTCCTTTTGTGTATCCCTTTTTTATGAAGCTTTATTATCAGCGAGTAACATAGGCTCTGTTTTATAAAGTTACGCGTACAAAGTCGCGTGCAACAGCTAGTTATTTATAAAATAAGTGAAATCGACGAAGTGGTTAATTAGAACTATTTAATGAATTTCCAATATAAATTTTCAAACCTGTTACAATTCCTTTTTTATGTTAAGTTCAACGATAGACTGACATCTCATTTGATGGTAGGTGGCTACCGTCGCCTAAGTATAACACAGCCAACGCTATATGTGTGCTGGCGACCTTAGTAGAATCAAATAAGTATAAGGTATTGGGAGTGATAGCGAATTGGACTCTTTCTTCCCTCACTCACTAACCGAAACCGAACAACACACATTGTTTTAAGGTAAGGTTACTATGAAAAGTTCATTACTAAAGCTGACACTGTCGGGAATCGAACCCGAGATCACTGAGACAGAGCTTTGAAGCAATCACCTTAGCCACTCGGCCAGAGGGCTCGTCAAATTACAATTAGGCTCGAGTTCACCAACAGACGGTTAGTTTTAAACAGCTGTTTAAAACTAACCGTCTGTTGGTGAACTCGAGCCTTAGTTAAATTATTTAAAAAAAAAGTTAATTGAATGTTGCCAAACCGCGTATGTTCGCTAACCGCCATCGCCACTACGAGTAGACAAGCACACGTGCGGTTTCAAAACAGTAGCGAACACTAATAAGTATAAATTTAAAATTTCTATTAAGTAGGTACTTACTATTTATTTATTGGTTACTGGAAACCACGTTCAAGGGTATTGAGCCCATGAAAATTATTATGTATACCTATTAATATTTGAAAAAAAAAAAACTTTATAAGTTATTATGTAAGCATTAATCTGTCACTCAACCGATTTTTAAAAAAAATTACCAATACCTAGTTAGAATAGAATATCAACATGAACATGGGATAATCTAAAAATAAAGATCCAACTCTTGGCAAAAGTATAATGTCTGTATGTGAAGCGTTATATTGCTTTATATAATATTATGACGGGCGTTATTATTTTATTTTTAAAATGCGGACAAAGTCGCTTGCACCAGCTAGTTTTTTTTAATAATGGTGATCTGTCATAATGCGCTAAAACTTCATCTGTCAATAATGCGACGCACTGTATATCGTATAATTTATATAATTTGCAAAGAAGAATAATCGATTTGCCTTATACTTAAATTGGCTGTATAAATTTCAAAACTAAGTAAATACTTACAACTTGAATGTCAGTGAAATACTTGAACTTGAAGTTAATAGTTGATTAGTGAGCTCGTTTTTTTCGTTTTGTAACGATGACATTGACATTTAATTTGGTTCGTGTTTCGTGACTGACTCGTTATTTTTAAAAGATAAATATTGTTGTTGAATAAGTCCGCTACTGCTTATGTTAAACGTATATTATGGCGACGACCGCCGACTGGCGTCGCCACTCGTTGCGAGGACGACCACTCGAAACTCTTCAACGTTTCTTCGCAAATTATTTACGGCGGCGACAGCTTCCAAATAAACTGTTTCCAACCTACACCACACCACGAGAATTCAATATCATTTTAAAAGAAAAAAGACAAAAGAACGGCTTTAGTTTTTTAATTTATTGTACTCATGAGAACATAAAAGATACCCTATGTCCTTTCTTGTGTCCCTAACAACGTGTATGAAAAAATTTCATGATGATCCGTTGAACATTTAAGGCGTGAAAAAGTAGCAGACAGACAGACAGACCAGTTACTTTCATATTTATAATATTATCAGGAATTTACACTATAAAAACATTTATCAATCAAAAAAAGCGAACAAAAATTATCTAAATTTATATAAAGTTAATGTTTTAACATCTTATTGTAAGTTTGAATTTACATTAATTTGAATTTGGTGTTAGAATGTCGTGCGAAAGTGGAAACGCGCTCCGATTCACGCTTCGTGAGCTTTTTTAACGACTTTCCAGCGAACGTCCACCCTCACACAGGAACAGGTTACCTTTTAAACACTAAACACAAGACATGTGTAAGTATTTCATTTAATGAGTCTTGAATTTTCAGACTCGTGTAATTAGGTCACTTGAGACTTGCAGTTCCGTACATACAATACAACCCGTACGGACTTCCCCTTATTTTTTAAACAATCATTCACGAGTGTTTATTTAATTCAAAATGTAGATATTATTGCAAAAAACTTGTTAAAGATGAAAATCTTTTTAAAAAATTTGAGGTTATTTCTTGATCAGGCAACTTATGACTACTGAGTGGCCTCCGTTTGGACGCCACTTACCTACTTACTACTTAGGTATTACTTAACTGACTGATTACTTAACTCGCCACTGTACTTCGCAAAATATTTATTTATCAATTACTTACTTAGGTTTCTCCAAGAAACTTAACCTATGATCTTCATTAAAAATTAAAACCAGGGTTTCTTAAAAAAGCCAACATGATGACGATCCTTGATCAAGATGATATTGAAATGTAAACCGGGCTTTAAAATTGTGTTAATTAATTAATTATTAATTATAATCAATTTAATTAAAGTTCTAGCAAAACTGCATGAATTTCTTTAATATTTTTTTTACAATAGGAAGAACAACATCCCTCGGGTAACGAATGTATGACATTAATAAAATACATTTGTTAATCCGTTCATATTTAATTAAGTTCGTGTGTGTACTCGTACCAATAGAGAGAACTTTGACAACGGATAAATGATATTAAGTTTCCGAACCAATGAGTTTTGTCGTTAAAATGAGACATCCTGATTCCTGATCTCATTTTATTATTATATGAGGGCAAACTAAAAATGTTACAATAACACCATTTCACACAAATATGAATCATTGAAGAATATTATGTCTCACTTTCATCAATACTAATATTATAAATATGTAAGTAACTCTGTCTGTCTGTCGCAATATTTGAGAGAATTTGTTCTAACTTATACTATAATGCAACTATCCAAAAACAAACACGCAAGCAATTCTAATATTTTAGAAAAACCTTCATAGATGGACAAACCAATTTTAAATGTACTTAAATTGTAGCATAGCTAAGATATTTTCATAGAAAAAAACATTACTTGCTCTTAGTAAGTAATTACAAACATTTAACATGTAAAAATGACACAAATTCTGCACATTTTAAAAATTAATTATACTATATATGAAATTAATATAAGTTTTTTTTTTCCTTTATGATAAATGTAATAACAAATTTTATGTATTATTACGACCAATAACCATAATTAACTAAAGAGATCATTTGTAACTAATAACCTTTGTAGTATGAAATTGTTAAGCGTCTCCTGTTGGAAGGAATGTGATCTCTTAATAATAATAATAATCTCTTAATTAATAATAATAATAAGCTGAATATAGCTTACATACAATGGTTTTAAAATAGATAAATTTCGCTACATTCTACCCTTTGAGGGTGTGCAAATATTTTAAATAAGTACACTAAAACAATAAGGCTAATTGATATTACTAATTATTACAACGAATTATCAGACATGTAATCTTTTATATTATAATAGCATTTGTCGACGAGTAATTTCTTCATTTTCTTCTTGAATAAATAATCTTCTTCTTCTTCTTCTTGCACTTGCATCTTTTTGAATTCTTATGTACCTATATTTATTATTTCATTCTGTTAACTACATTTTTGGAAGCAAAATTGAATAATTATGTTTTTTAAAGAGATGCATTTGCTATTACAATGAATGACATAGTTTTATATGAAGATCACTATTACCTACCAAAATATGGTACATTTAATATTTGTTTTTTGAAGACAGTTTGAACAAATAATTGTTTGACAAACGTAGGTAGGCAATAGGTATTGGTCATAGCAGGTCATGACATATATGATCGTGATCGCTGTAATCAGAACTGGATCGTAATGGCGTTTTAATGGCGGCCACCTACCTTCCTATGCAATTACATTTCTTTGTCGAGGGAATACTGAAGCAGCAAAAAGTTAAGCCTGCTATTGCTCAGTGGTATGAACGCTCGGCTGATAGGTACGCAGATTCAAATCCAGGTAAGGCTGAGATTTCAATTTCATAAATGGATTAGAAATATTGTCTGATCCGCAGTAAACGCTCTTTTGCGGGGAGACTGGCTTTTTTTCTCTGTGGTCTTCTGTAAGGAGGTGGTTACTGCCGCCAGACGAGCTGCCCAAATTAATGCGAACCGCAATGTGCTCTGCCAGTACTACTTTCCAAATTTATACTTACCAGAACCAACATTGAGAATTTTATTTCCAAAATTTATCCTTCGGGAATCGAACCCGAGAACACTGAAACAGAACGTTAAAGTAAGCACCCTTAACCACCACTCACTAGGATTTAAACCACTTAAACATCAGGAATAAAGTATTCAAACAATCATATCGTAGAAACATATAAAGCACGTGTGCTTTTGTGTTTTGTCTAGAGAGTAAAGGATGCCGAACCTCTTTTACCTTAATCCGATTGTAGTTGGCAACGCACTTGCCGGCGTTACTTGTGTTATAGGCGACGGTAGCCACCTACTATCAAAAATATAATAATTATACTTTATCTAATGTAGCGGACAGTTAAGAGTATAAATATTTAGTTATTTAAAAAAATATTTTACGCTCAATACGGCTCCTATTGATCCCCGACGACGCTAAGTGTTAGCCATTTGTAGAGCGGGCCGGAGTTCCCCCAGCGGAGGGGGAACTCGGGCCCGTAGAGACAACAAAATGTATTGTTACAATGTAAAAAGCGTCGTTCACGTAAAATATGGGGACAATTTTCCCCGATACCTCATCGCAATTTCAACATGGAAAAATGTGTCGCCACTTCTATAATGGCGAACCACAAGCGCACTCTCTTTTTACTGAAAAGTAAATACATTTATTTCATGATGAATGAATGAAAAAGTACTAGACCGATTTTCAAAATCGTTTTGAGTTTATTCATTATAAACATACAAATACCTTCTCTCTTTATAATATTAGTATAGATCGATTATTATTAATTTATTTAATGATAAAACCAAAAAATCTCAGATCTATACTTAAATAGGCTATGCATTCGCAAAGCCCACACAACCCTGATTCATAAGTGTTTTCTGTGTAGCCACAGTTACATATAAATATTTAAAATACTGTTTAGTAACTTATAAAGAAAGAAAGAAAAATATATTTAAAATGTAAGTACCTACAGTCCATACTAATATTATAAATGTGAAAGCAACTCTGACTGTCTGTTACCTTTACACGGCTTAACTACTCAACCGAACGTCATGAAATTCACATACACATATTCGTGTGTCATTTGTGTATGCAAATAAATGTTTTCTATTCTATTCTATTCTATTCTATTCTATTCATCGATATAGAAAAGGACATAGGGTACATTTCATTGAGAAAAAGTACTGTTTCCGAGGGATCATGTGAAACAAAGCCTGGCAAAAAATATATGTGCCCAAAAAAATTGAATAAATAAATGAATAAATTAGTTGGGAATAAAATTGCACCGCTTAGAAGATTTTAAACCAAGTCTAGTAGAACCTCAATAAGTGTATACACCTTTGTAGTTTCTGCTTGTGACATTATTTCTGTATTAAATAAAATGCTTTTATATTTGCCAACGGAAAATGTTTCATATAACAATAAATATTTTAATGGAATTTGTGGCGTGGAGATAGGTAATAGCTATGTTTGCTACGACGCTGATGTTCGCAGCCGCCATCACCAGCCGTAAGTCGAAACTGTCTCCTGATTCTATTTGAGCTTAAGAATATTTAATAGGCTTATATTAGTAAATTGTGCACTGTTTTCATCCATTTATTGATTGCATAAATCAAATATGCCAACTCATTTATGATAGTTAGTCATTTTACTATACATAAATCATAGAATCACCTAGCGATCTCAATAAACAGTGGGCAGCCTACATTGATGCATGAAATTTGAGACAAAACTCTATCTAAAATGCTAGAATTGAGGTGAATTTTCAGAAGCGTTAAGTTCGAAGCCAAGAAAACTAATGGAGGCGCTGCGATCTAAATTGAAGGAGAACAACTACGAGTACATGTCGAATGAGGATTCTTATGAAACGCTTCAAGTCAGACGAGAAGACGACACGAAGGAGTACACAGGTGTTGTAAGACGCAGTCACCTCAACGATGAGATTTTGGAGCATTACGACGCTGACTACACTGCGGTGCCAAAGGTATTTTCGGATCAGCTTAAGGTGAGAAGCTTCTACGCTCCGGAAGCGATCGGCATCGAACATAGAAGACTCATGGATGAGAGAGCCCACAAAGAGGAAGACTTGGTGAACGTGACAAACGCTCTCAGCGAAGAGTACCAGGGCGATGTGGAGTACATTTTCTCGAAAAAGGATTTAGTGCAACCGGCCGACGAGAAGAACACGAACAACTTTTTAAACCACTGGCTCATCGACGAGGACCTCGTCACAGACCGCAATGCTACCGAAGCACCAAAGTTCAAAGTTTTAAAGGTAACGTTGGCTCAATGTATATATATATATATCAGATTTTATCTCTCAATAATTTAGGTTTTGTGTTTGGCGTGCAAAAATTAGGCTCTCAAATTTAAATAGAACTTCTCAAACCGGACTGGTTTCTCTCAACTTCTCAAACTTAGCGCGATCAAACAAAAACCAATTAAAAAAGAATTCTTTGAGCTTTGTTTGTAATATTATTAATATTATTTTGTGGTCTACTTGAGAATATGGCGAATCAAAGGTGTCTACTATCGCCCGAGGACGCAAGAAGCATAAAATTGTCCGCATTTATCCTATTTTGCGACCTATTCTAGTCCTTCCATAGGTTTACCTTAGTCTTTTTTTTATATTAAGATCGTGAAATAGGCTGACGGTCCACACTTAATAGTAGATGGCTACCGTCGCCTATAACACAAGCAAAGACACGGGTGCTGCAAATGCGCTGCCGACCATAGTAGCATTAAGGATAAGGGACACGAAAATAGGCTCTAGGGTGAAATGGGATAAGGAAATTGTCTACAATTGCAAGCGAGAAAGTATGAAAATGGTATATCTTTTTTTTTTGTTATTTAAAGGTGAAGAGTCCTAACAGACGAAGCATGAATCGGAGAAGATTGATTCAAGAGAAGAGCGAGAGAGGTGTGGCGATAGTGAATGTGGACCAAGGTCCGATTCCCCTCTTCCAGCTTCCTCACTCCAGGAGGCAGTACATGTACAACAAGGACTCTCACTCCACAGAAGAATCCCGATTTAAGTCCGACACCGTTACGAAGCTTAGCCGATGAAACGGAATTGGACACATAAAACGTTATATAAATATTTGTTTATAAATAAAATAAAACCATAAAATTTCATCGCAGTACAAGTTTATTTTATTCGATAATAGTACCTACCGATAGTATTTATTTTGCAAGATTATGATTCGTTTTGCCTTTTTTATTATTTGCTCGATCGTGCATTTAGTTGGCATCAATTCCATAGCAGCAACTCACAGTGGAAATGTATCGAAAGTGGGTGAGTTAACTATTTCACATTAATTACAACGCTAGCGGATTGTCTATTCACTAGCTTCTACGAGCTATTAGAAAAGACTTGGGACGCTCTCGTAATGATTTTACACAATCGACTTTCTATTGAGCCCAAACACGCCATATCTGCTTTAAGTTATTTGTCCCGCAGACTACATGACGCTGCAGCATCAGATCAAGGTTACCATGTCCAATTACTGTATTATGACTTGGTTAAATTTAATAGTAAGACATTTTTTCTATGACATCCACAGTCGGAAACGGGAGACTGGTGGAACTCATCAAGAAGAACTTACAGAAGAACAACGACGATTACAATGATTTACCGAAAGCCGATTCGAAGGACATCGCTAATGAAACTTCACCACAGCAAAATGTTCGGAAAGAGTTTAACCATTTGGATGCAATAAAGAGTCCATCGACAGAAGTGACAGACCCTGGCGATAAACCGAACGCGGTCAAAACCTATGCGGAGAAAGTCAACAAAAAGTTTACACCATTCACCCGATATCCCATCGACAAGAAGGATGACGCAATAATATTTAGGAACAACATTAAGAAAACTGTTCTACGTCCCAAATTTAACAGCATTCAATCGGAAAACAAAAGTAAGGCTGCACTTCCCACGAAGGAAAAATCCACGGAAGACACTGTGAGAAGGTTCGAAGCAAAGGGGGATAATAAGTCCAACGTGAAGGGAAAGGTATTGGAGGCTTTCCCGATGAAGAACCAGCTGGAAGAGGATCTGAAGAACGCGGGCGACGTGTTGGTGACCGAAGAGTCGAGTTCCACGGAAGACACGAGCGCTAGCCTGCACAAGACACGCGACGTCAACGCGTTGGACTTGGCGCCCGCTAGAGGGTCCTACATCTATAAACTAAGGCTGAGGGTGAGCGAGTTCAATGTGACGAGTTTAACGAGTGCGTTGAGTGTAGCGAGTTTAAGGTGAACGCAAACCTGGCCGCACCGCATTCGAATTATTTATTTTATATGAAGTTCTATGCAACCTCCGCAGTCGCCGCAGTTGATGACGTCACCAACGCCGGCCCGCCTGAATCGGGCGCCCACTTTTGATTTAAATTAAGAAACTGAATGAAATAAATCCAGTGCGATGCGTGCGGCGGCGGGAACGATTGCGGTGACTGCGGTGCGGACAGGTGTACGAGGCCATTACCAAAAGCGATGACTGCGGTGCGGCCATGTCTGCGTTCACGTTTCACGAGTGTGTTGAGTATGTGGCGAGTTTAATGAGTGTGTTAAGTTTAAAGAGTGTGGTGAATATGTTCAGGAGGCGAGTTTAATGTGTGTTGAGTTTAACGAGTGTGTTGAGTGTGACGAGTGTAGCGAGTGCAGCAAATGTGTTGAATGTAAATCTCTTGCATATTATCGATACTGATGTCGGCGAGTTTAAATAGTCGAGTCTCTCTGACCGGTTGTCGGTTGTTAGGGGCGAGTGTGCGACCGCAACGTGCTCAAAGTGGAGGGGCCCAAATACAACTCCAAGGGGAAGGCGTACCTGAGGGCTTACCGACCCAACGGCATCCCCTTCGCCCGCACGCGCCCACCCTCGCAGGTGCTGCCCATCTGCTGCAACTGCTGCAAGAAGTCCGTGCTCGGCTGCGTGTGACCTCACCTCATCCATTCCTCAACAAGGTAGAGGCGGTATCAACTAGTATAAGCAGTAGGACTCGATGTAACCACCAGATAAATAAAAAGTGAAATTGTATGGCATATATATTTTATCCATTGACCCCCATTGGTCCCATTGGTCCCATTGGTCGAGTGGTTAGCACTTTGGCTTCAAAGTTTTGCTCTGTTCTTGACGTGGCAAGTAGTGTCAGGACAGTCATTTGGTCTCTCCCTTACAGATGACCACAGTGTTATAATTTGCTCAATTTCATACAATTAAAATTTAAGTATATCTTTATGTGTACTAGGTTTTAGGCATTTGAGCAAGAAACGAGTGAACTGGTTAATACTTTAATAGTTTATCATCATATGAGCTACACTTTTTTGCACAGTCCTTTTTTACAGTAAAAAAAAATTGCGAAGTATATATTTTGATGTGTGTACTAGGCTTTAGGCATTTGAGGAAGAAACGAGTGAACTGGTCAATACATTTAATAGTTCATCATCATTCGGGCTAGACTGAATTTTTTGCACAAAGTCCTGGTCTCACGGTCTACTTGGCGTGCGCGAGACCCGCGCGCCTCGCCTCCACCTCGTAGATGAGTAGACGCCACATCTTCACCACAAACACCTCCGCCTCATCGTCCAACACCATCTGCACGTCGTCCAGGATCCCCTGAGGCGCAGACCCCGCCACCACCTTGCTGCAGATAAAGTCCACCAAGGTGGGTTCGGGCTCGCCTATGTACTCGATGATCTTCTTGTTGATCCAGGGCCGGATCTTCTTCTCCATGAGCGGCGCGTCTATCGCGCTCGCGTCCAACGCGTACGCGAACAACGCCTCCTTCTGCGTGGGGATCTTGTCTATCAGGCTCTTTATGTGCTTGCGCTTCTCGTCCGCGCACTTCTCCTTCTCTCGCTCCGACTCTCGCGTCTCTCGCGTCTCGCGCTCTCTCTCCTCTCTCGCCTCTCTCGCCTCTCTCACCTCCTTGCATTTCTCCCGCTTCTCCTTGCCTGCAACATTTATTTTATTCAAGTGTTCAACGAATTTCTAATTGCAATTAAAAATTATTGTTTATAAAATTTTGATCTCTGTTAGCTGTTCACATTGGAGAATATTTTTGTGATTGAGATATTTCTTAAAATACATTACCAACAATTTTTCCACTTTTATTTGTTGCAATTGATTTTTGTAAGTTTAATCAAACAGGACCATTAAAAAAAATTAAATATTGCTTTTCTGCTTTGTATTTAGTGTTATTTCTACAAATTCAGTCCGTTCATTGAAAAAAACAATACGTGTAGTTAGTGTACATGAAATTTCAATATGCTTAATATTTAAGAAAATAAATAAATTTTAATACTTTTTAATATAGACGCAGCAAATACTGGTACGGTCATTACGCGCGCAACGTTAAACTTTTAAACGCTCTTAAGTATTTCTGTATTTCTTTAGTTGGTAAGCCTTTTCAAATAAATAAATAAATAAATAATCTGTGAACCTACACTTTGTTACATTTAAAGTAAGTTTCATATTGGCCACTTGAAAGTTTATCTTTCAAACGTTAAAGATGTCAATCACTATAGTTCCCGTTTATTTGTATAACTCTACTCATAAGCATTGACATTTGGCCATTGGAGGTTAAAAAGTGATGGTCAAACTCACCCTTGTGATGGTGGTGGTGGTGTGGCTCGTCCTCCTCGGGCGCGAAAGCGGCGTGCGGGGCGTGCGGGGCGCGCGGCGCGTGCGCATGCCTCGCGCGGGACGACCCGTCATGCGCGGGACTCTCCGACTGACTCAGCACTGGACTCTCTCTTTTGTGTGTGCGCTTGAAGCTTATCGAAATCGGGGAGGCGGGGGCTGCCGGCGGCCTGGGGGGCGTTGTTCCCCCTTCGTCGCTTTGAGGCGATGGAGGAGGGCGTCGTTTCGCTGGAGGGGGGGTGACCGGGGCGGGGGAGGGCGACGCGGGCGCGGGGGGAGTCGAAGGTGCGGGACCGCTGTCGTCCGAATCTATGGGCTCCGCTTCATCGGGCAACTGACGCGAGGCGTGCGCTCTCAGATACCTCTCCCTCTCTCTCTCCAATCTTTCTTTGGCCTCGCGGCGAGCCGACTCGCGCGCTATCCGCCTCGCCTCCTCCCTCTCCCTCTGCAATTCCGCTTGAAGGCTGACGTCTATGATGAGTCTCGGCTTGTACTGTTCGTCCCTCTCTTTCTTGGCGCGCTCGAACGCGGCGACGGCTGCCGGGTCGTCCGAAGCTCTCTCCCCGAATATGTCCGCTCGTAGGGCGTCCAACTCGGCCAACTCGCGCGCTCTCTCCCTCGCGTCGCTCTCGGCTTCGCGAACTCGCGCGCCTAGCCGTCTCTGTAGTTCTTTTCCTCTATAGTACTTGTGATCGTCGCGTTCGTCCTCGTAATCCTCGAGAAACTCCTTGAGACGTTTTGCCTCCCTCTCCCTCTCCTCCTCCCTGCATCGCTCCCTCTCTCGCTCCTTCTCGTACTCCTTAGCCTGTAATTAAATTCAAATCATTTATTTAAAGGCACTCACGCCATAAAAACATTTATTTATTTTCCAAAAGGTATAGGAACAGCACAAACAAAAAACTTACAATAGGTATAGGTAAAATAAGGCAATCAACAAAACAAAAATCTAATTTTGTAATTTTGAAAAGCTTGAATACTTTTTAGAGGTACAGAGCAAAAAAGTTGGAGGATGTATACCTTGCGGCGCTCGCGGCTCTCCCAGACGCGCAGGCGCTCTTGGTAGAGCGCCTCCTTCTCGCGCGCCTTCTTCTCGAGGCGCTTCCGCTCGCGCGCTTCCTCCTCCATGTCCTTCTCGCGGCGCGAGTCCACCTCGCTGCGGCTGCGTCCGCGTGACCTCTCCCGCTCGCGCGACCTCTCGCGCTCTCGTTCGCGCTCGCGCTCCCTTTCGCGCTCTCGCTCCCTATATAATAAGACATTACCGTTACATAGATGACATTTTACAAAAGTAAACAGTTTCCCGTCATTTTTCTATTGTTTTCCTGTCCGCCAAAATGAGTGATGAATCTAACAAAGAAATCGAACATTTTGAAATTTTATTACAAAAAAAAGAGAAAAGCCACGAAAAAAAAAGTAACGTTTGTTAGTGTCAGTAAGAGAAGCACGAAATTGGTTAAAGCATTTTCAATCCGGGAATATATTTTTTTTTGTGTTATTGAGGAAAAAAATATTAGGATGTCAAACATCGAGGTAATTTCTCTAAATATTTACATGCTTTCATGCAAAAATACTGTCTTAGCAATTGGCAGATTAGTTCGAGACACTGTTTAAAAACTTGAGGCTTGATATTTATTTATTTTATTTAGAATGACCACAACAATCTAATTTTGGATGAACACGATCAGTAGTAAGAGTAAGTGCAAGTACCCATTCGAGTTGTCAATCTCGTGGCGAGTGCGAATGTACGGATGCAGACAGAGGAACAACATCCCGACGAGCGATTGCAAAC
Organism: Synanthedon myopaeformis; assembly: GCA_944738685.1. Classification (NCBI taxonomy): domain Eukaryota; kingdom Metazoa; phylum Arthropoda; class Insecta; order Lepidoptera; family Sesiidae; genus Synanthedon; species Synanthedon myopaeformis. The sequence continues at coordinate 5,927,602 of OX122939.1, forward strand.
CTTCTCTGTTCGAAACTAATCGATTGCGCAAGCGCACTAAATGTTTGCACAAGTGCGCAAACAACTATTCAGACAATTGGCCTCGGCGATCTCGCGACGATAACGCCTCTCATTAACTCTTTTTTTTTTATGTAAAGGTCGTATGACAAGCTGACGGTCCACCTGATGGTATGTGGCTACCGTCAAGGAAACAAGGAAGTATGGGATGATGAGCTTTGGCGTCCCTTACTCACTGTAGTCTTCTCTAAAACACAAGAATACTGATCCAATAGTCTTCGCTGAAACGTCAACTTTCTTCTGGCCTTCTTCTCTTCTCTGATAATTACATCCCCTGATGTAATTTGTCTCTAAGTGAAGGTAGCCATCAACCACAAGTGAAAAGCTAAGAGCTACCTAAGACTCACCTCTCTCTGTCCCGCTCCCTCTCTCGCTCGCGCTCCCTCTCGCGAATCTCCCTCTCTCTTTCCCTCTCCCTCTCGCGCGCTTCTCTGTAACCAAAACCAAATATCATTACCATTTTGTCTTGAACTTTGAAGAAACTATTGTTGAGCTACATTGCAATAAAGAAGTCATCATGCTCTTTGGATACTTTATTAAAACTGCCGCAAACACGCCACAGAAACGAATCTTGTCGATAGTTACTTGGCTTGTTATCTCTCAATGACTCACCTCTCCCTCTCTCGCTCCCTCTCTCTCTCGCGGTCGCGGTCCCTCTCTCGCTCGCGTTCCTCTCGCTCCCTCTCTCGGTCCTTGTCGCGGGACTCCCGCGACTCCCGGTGATCCTTACTCCTGAAAACACATCATTATACCACTGAAATCGCATCCATTTACATTTTTATAGATAATGCCAACAATTATTGTATCTCTTACAACATCGTCCTATCACTGTTCATAAAAATGACTAGGTAATACTATAGACGTAAAAAGCACTTCGAATTCAATATTAAAACAGTGATTAGTATAAGAATATACTGCGTTCAATGCACTGAATGCCAATTGCTTCCAATGTCCTCATCCTCATCATTTGGATCCCTTTCCGCAATCCCCTGCCGAGGTGTTGTGTCTCTAGATGACGGTATTCATTACAAACAAAAATATAAATCTTTGCTCTTTATAATATTACCTCGATCTGCTCCTTCGCCGCCGCTCCTTGTCCCTCTCTCGCTCGCGTGACGCGCCGCGCTCCTTCTCCCTCTCCCTCTCTCTCTCCCTCTCCTTGTCGCGGTCGCGGTCCCTGTCCCTGTCTCTGTCGGGCTTGTCGGCGTCCTTTTCGCGCTTGGTGCGTCGCACCACCACGTCGGCTTCCTCCTGTCGAAGAGAAGGCCTCGTCAGCGCTCGTCTCCGCCGCGTCTCGTCACGCTACACTCATTCCAACGATAACACCACGTCTCCCAAACATTTCATTATGCATTATTATTTATATCCGCGCTCGGACCCTCTCTACGCCCCGTTTCCAACAACTTTTATCCAACGAAAGTACAAATGTAGACTATGCAAGTATGAAATATATTATGATTTGGGCTTGGAGAGGGTCCGGCGCGTGCTGAAAGAAGATTATGCAACAAGTGTGTGTATCATACGATTGTTTCGCGCGACGCGTCGCCGCCGATCTGCCGCCGAGGGGCCGCCGGCGAACGCCACCTGAAAATCGCCACCTACTGACCACAGGTTCCCGACAGATGACCACCCACTCACCCCACCACTGACCACCCCCTCGCTACTTACTCGACACTCCGACGGGGCGGCGACTCGTGGGCCAATCCGGGACGACGCCGACGCGCGACGCGGTGGCGGCGATCCGGCGACGGGACGACTCCGGCGCAGCCTCTCGAGTCGCGTCGACTCGCTCACCCGCAACTTACGAATGCGGGTGAGCGGACGCACCGACACGCGGCGGCAACGAATACGAATCTCTATCTCTCTCTCATCGCCCATTACGTGAGAAATGCCTCCGTTACCGCCGCGTGTAAACGAATTATACTTCTCACACAAAAATACGTGGAAGAATCAACTTTTAGCTCATTTTTTTCTTTTGCAATAAAAAGTTGATTAACTCACACATGTACTAAACGGTTATTACTGATAAAAACTTACGCGCTGATTTATTAATAGAGATAATAAATTCTTTTTTGTAGCTATAAGAGTTCGTTCAGACACGCGAGAACGGTGCGATTGCAAATCGTGCAGTATAAAACCGCAAAATTGTTTTATGTATTTAAAAGGAAGCGGTTAGTAAGCGAATTACTGTGGTTGCTTATAAAAAAAAAATGAAAATAAAAAGGCAGTATTAGGTGCAACCAGTATTAAGTCATCGACTTGTACAATGTACATGGTCAATTAGAAACATTACATCCTAAATTAAGAATGTTTGGGGGAATTTTTTTTTGACTATTTGAGAATGTCAATAAAATTTTTCGATAAACTAATTGAATTGATCAGGGAAGATATTTCGAGCTCTGAAACACATATGAGGTAAGTGTGTCACCAGAAGTAGTAACTGTGAGGTAAGATCCTCAAAGCTACTACGATCATTGATCAATAATTCTGTGTCAAAGTGATATATGGCAAGCTCGCGGGTCCTTGTCGCAAAGCAACTATGCTAAGAAAAGACTCCATAGTATAGAATCTCGCGCGGACACCGCACGATTCTATTTTCTAGCGTTTGGGTGGCTTCACTAAACGCGCGGTTCTCGTCGTGTCTGAACGGAGGCTAATACATCAGAATTGAATTACTGAACGTTCGTTAGTCTTAGTCAATCAGTCAAAAGACAGTGCCTTTCATTACATCCACCGCTGGAGGACAGTGAGTGCGCTAACTCTTTAAAAATGTCGTCTTTTTCTTTAGAGATCAAACTTGTAACTATTTTTATATTTATCTGGGTGGGAGAAATATTTTATTTTTGGTGGGAGATGAACAGATTAAATGAAATAGAGCGTGTTTACAAAATCTAAAGTATAGTCTTTTGCTTTTTTTTTTTTTTTTTGTTAATAATGAGTTTACTCTTTATACCAGCATCCAGCCGACGACTGAACGAGCTCACCAGCAAGATGCCTATTCTGCTTTTTGTTTATTTCATGTGATGCAGCAGATATTTAGATATTTCCACAATGAATTAATTTGCTCTGATTATGTCTGACACTGGTGAAAATGATTTTGATTTTTTCATCCAAAAGTTGAATTCTTTTTAAAAGGTATGACATTCATCAAGAGACAGTGAAGGACGCGAATTATATGGACGCGGGTAAGTTGGACGGACTTACCTTCATGCTTTCGCGAAACTTGCCAATTTCCCGATGGATGACGTCGCGCTTCTCTTCCGAGATGTCGGCCTCTTCGAGGGCGCGAGCCGTCTTCGAAATGGCCTCCTCTGGACACAAGCAAACAACAACCGTTACATTAGCCCAGTGTCCCACAAATGAGTCCCACGATGAATATGTCTCATGACTCGAGATGTTGCCTCACCTTTCTGTAGAATCTCGTAGTTGTTGATCTCCTCTTGGTAGTCGGAGGTGATCTGCGCGAGCCGCCTCTCGGCCGCGTCGTCCAGCGCCCTCTGGCGGGCGTCCAGGTACTCCCCGGCGGCCGGGCCTCCGCCCTCCGTCCCGGGCGCTCCCTCCTCGCTCACCAACCGCGACCGCTGCTCCGCTGACGAACAAACAACCAAAGATAGAGCCCAGCTGCAGACAAGTACGATCAACACTATCGCTCGCCTTGTTAAAATATTAATTCTTACGAGTAAATAGCATAAAAAAATTGTTTTATACTATTCAAGAGATTTAAAATTTAATATGAATCGTATGTTTTTATTATAAAATTATGAGAATAAGAAATACTTTTTCACCTCTCCAGCACGAAAAGGGTGCTTTTGATGCCTAAAAATTCGCAGCAAAAATCGATTTTGCTGCGAGTTTTTAGCGTGATTCGAAATTCGAACATCACGTTTTGAAATTATTCGGTGCAGAAAAAGAAATGGTGCGTTCAGAAACTCATTATGGCCTAGCGATTTAACTCACAGGAATTTATTGAAAGTTTGTAAATTGTATTGGTATTTTTAAATTGTAATATTTAAAATAAATTAGTATAAATTCCTTAAAAATATCGTTTTTGGTTTTCATAAAAATGTCAACCAGTGCAATTTCCGAACGCAACATCTAAAATAAATATAGATTTCAAAATGTCTTGTCTAACTCCAAAGGATTTGAGAGAACAATACTAATACCCAAGTAAATAATACGACCATTTCATATCCGAACAAACCTTGCAGTAATTTTACTTTCCACTTTTAATATTGTTAATTTAGTTGATTTTCTTAGCTAAAGATAAGACCTAGTAACGCTTTTCTCGCTGGTAGAGGTGAAATGTTGTATGTTTTTTATGTCTCGTTTTTACACTCACTGCGCTCAGTAGTCTATATTAGAATCACTCGCAGCAAAAAACAATTTAGTTCACTTGTTGAACAAATAACTATTATTTGCATAAACATGACACATTATATACAAAGAGGTGACAATAAAAATACATTAACCAAAAACTGATATTACTCACATAAAATAGAAATTGATAGTTGAATCCCAGTGGGTGTGCATCGTGGCAGCAAATCTTAGCAGAATCTGCCTTAACCTTTACCTTACCCTATCAATTTACTTTATGAATCAAGGGTCAACTTTAGGATCATGATTACCTTTTGGGTTCAACACAGAAGTAGACATTTCATAATTTATTTATCTTTTAGTCAAAAGCTGAAGAAGTTAAAACAAAAAGGACAATTTTGAATGTGAAAAGCCTGCAAATAATCTAGGAGCACCAAAATTGTATCCATTAAGAATTATGTGCATTCAGAACATTGTCAGCAATATTAATAAGAGATGTGGAATTGCTTCGGCCTTAGCAGAAACCTGATTGGCATGCAGATTAAATAAAATATGTTTCTAAATTTTTGTTTGCTTCTCGTTTTTGTTACTTTTACTAGAAAACATTGCTGTTCAAATAGTAAGATTTGAAGATAGCATTAAAACATTGAGAGTAAGAGATAAGAAGATCATCAATACCTTTTACAATTGTAGCTTCATCAACTCTTAATTAGAAAGAACTTTCACCATACTCCTGTCTGTATGATGCTCAAAATATGTTAAACCTGAAATACACCCTAAAGAGGAATTTCAAAATATTTTTATAGAATGTTTACAGAATCTGGGGAAAAACATAAGTAAGATGAGGCAGACTCACTTTTGTAGTTGTCGACGAGCGCTTGCATCTTGCCGTCGGTGCGAGCGAGCAGCTTCTTGTCGGCGAGAGGTCTGTCGTGCAGAAGGCGCACGCAGCGAAGTGCCGCCTCGGGGCTGGCGAACTCGCAGAACCCGAAGGCGGCCACTCGCTTCCACGAGAGCACGGGCCCGCAGGCGGCGAGCAGCGCGCGCATCATGGCGTCCGGGGCCCGCGACGTAATGTTGCCTATGAACACCGTCACCGGCGGGCCCTCGGGCTCTTTGGCCCCGTTGGCGTTGCGCGTGGGCCCCCGCGATATCACCACCTTGGTGGGCGCCGGCAGCAGGGCGCCCCGCGTCGCCCCACCGCCACCGGCACTGTACGCGCCCACCATTACCTACAATGGTCAATTCATAAAAACACTTACTCATTCCACAGTAAGTTAAAGCAAGGCCATGAATGTCGAAATATGCAAGATCAAATAAAAAACATACATTATAAAATCAGTATTTTTATTATTATCACTTATTTTAGGTATTTATTAATATTATCCGGCAGAAGTATCATTTATAAATTAAAATGTTTTACTTAAATGATGCTAGGTATCTATTGTAAACAGAAACTATCAAGTTCTATAGTAGTAGTAAGGTTGTGTCCTCGTTCGCTCAAAATATTTTTATAAACAGAAAGGACCATTCTATGTCAACTGAAGTAGCAGAGCAGTGTTTGAATTTGGCTGCCATATAGCGATGTAACATCAGAAGATATTATGTAAAATATGCAATAATCTATGAAAACGGGCTAAATATGCAAATAAATAGCAAATATGCAATCACATATATATAATTGGGTCTCTAATTACCTATTAATAGAAATATTGAGAAGTGACTTAATGTATTAAGTGGTAAACAACTCTAAATCCACCTGATATTACACAATTTAATGGGTGTATATACCATTTAATGGGTAGTTTGGAAGCCAGCCATCAAGCCTATGGTCTAATCTTTGGCTGTTTCACAAGTTTGGCTATCACACCAAACGACACCCGTGCACCACCCAACTAATTGGTTTGATCAAACAGATTGAATTGGGTGAAGACTTCATTTTCTATTCACAATCAGAGCAAGGGATAGTCAATCCCTAATGGTTTAATTTACAAATTAATGCTATGTGTGAAAATGTTTGAATAGGAAGATATTAATAAAATTCCAATTTCAATTAGTGTTTTATTTTTATCATTGTGTATTTGCATTTAATGTATTGTGTATAAATCATCAAAATTTAATTAATATTATTATAGAGGCTAGGACCTCTAAGATACTACAAGATACGAATTTTCATAGTAGTATTTCTTCTCAGGATCGTCATTTTGGCTTTTTTTTCTGAAACCCTGGTAAACTTAAATTTAAATTTATAATGACGATCATAAGAGTTTCTTGGAGAACCTAACTGATAAATAAATATTTTGATTCTGATTTGATTTATGTGCATTATTACAAAATGTGTGGTAAGAACAACCAAAATAAAACAAATATTGATTTAGTAGGTGGGTAATTATTTTCATATACTTAATTATAAATATTACAATAAATATGCGTAATATCAGATTCGTGTGAACGTACAGTCATGTCGTAACTTTACTTTTTCTAAAATTTGTGAGGGTCTACACAGGAAGTGAGGGTGCAAAACTTTTGAATGAAACTTACATGTGTAGCCATCGGCATGGTGACGACGCCAGGAGCGATGCCGTATGGCACGAGCGGTGGCCGCGGCGGAAAAGACATTTCACTCACTACACTCACTTGCAATCATATATTTCTCTGAATTAACTTTTAAAATTACAACCTAACTAAAATCGTTTACTGACGTGTATTAGCAGTCTCTATAGTATTCGACTAAACCATGTATCACTATATTTTTACATAGATATATCAAATAATTTACTTATATTACCGAACTTTCGCTAATATTAATAATTAATGAGAAATTTCTCATTTTAAAAAGCTATGTAACAAGATCACGCTTCTTTAAAAACCAATTTTTCATCTATATAACAGCTATTGACAGCAATACCCGCCATTTTGCTTTTATTTAGTCTATGTTTCTATTTTTTTTTTAAACGATATTTTTTTTATAAATAAAGTTAGTGACATGGCTACTAAATATTTAAGGACTCTACTATTGTTTATGTGAATTAAGATAACAAGTTGTATAATGCACATTAGCAACTGTAGAGTGCAATATGCAATCGTATTGCATCGTTTGTAAACGTCAAGCAACGCAGTCGTCGCGTGGCAATGCGTGGTCACTCCTAGTCGTCACGTGACGCCTACCTATACAAACTCTTACATATACTTAACATTATGTAATTTATCTATTTCATAAAACTTTAATTTGTCGCTTATTTATATTAAAAATGTGAACGTTAGTTTGTAACGCTTTTACGTCTGTAATTGTACGAGTATATCCCACGGAAACTTCCGAACCTTCTGAGGTGCACCTGTACCTGTTGCCAATGATTTCGAAATGAGGTTGAGCTCAAACCTCAGCTTCGGCATCTCTATCGAGTCCAAAGCCCAAACAGCAGCCAAAAAGCTGGGCATCCTAAATAGAGGGAAGCGATACTTTACGCCTGGACAGCTTATATAAGGCGCAAGTCCGATGGAACGGAGAGCTAGGAGACTCATTGACGACAGTACGCTTTTAAGAACTAAGATGCAGAGTCTATGTGTCTTTTATAAGATGTACCTACTTCGGAGTGTGCTCAGGAGCTGCACGTTTTCATATCGCCTTCACCTTTCTTCCATTGGACATACAGACGTACGGCTGGTTACCATCCTCATCTTGTCGAAATCCCTCCTTTTCGGACCAAGCGCTTTAAAACATCCTTTATAATGCGCACTACCAAGGTTTGGAACTCCTTAGCTCATATAACCCAAATCTTTTCAGAGTTAGAGTGATTAGGCATCTTCTGGGTGAGCTCGCTCCATCATAGGCCTCATTTTCGCTACACAGCTGGATGTTGGCCAAAAGCAAACCCATCTCTAATAAAAAAAAAACAATATCAAAATATACTGGTAAAGAAATATCTTTATTGGTAAACTTTTACAAAATATAGTTACAATTACAAGCCACCTTAACAAATCACTGAAGCTCTCCACTGGAAAGTCCCGACTTTCCGAGACTTTTCAGAAATCGTACCTAACAATCTTCGACTAAGTACCTATTGAGTAAGTATAAAAATATACACACTAGGTATATTACCTACATCGGTGATCATTACAACTGACACACATTTATTGAAAATTTCAATTGAAAATATGAATGAAATATTATAAAATAATTTAATAGACCATTAATATCCTCATGTTAGGATGTTTCATTTGAGATGTTTAAGTATCCAAAAAACTTTAGTCTTTTGGCAGTGGCGTAACTTGCCCTAGCTAGATGGAACCTGTATGAAATTTTATCGAGGGCCCCTTCTACCTGACTGTTTTTAGCACTAAACTCTAAACTTTAGTGAGATTGTGGACATTATCCCATTTTTTTCTTATGTACACACATCGGGCCCCATGTGATGATGTAGGAGTTTATTTTGATCACACAAAAGAACATATATAACAATTAAGTATGTTTTTTAAACAAAAAACACACTAAATAAACCAGATATACAATTAACCATTTCAATATGTACATACAATTGAATTAACTACAATATTTTAAAAAAATTGTCACAAATATATTATTTCCACTTAACATTAAGTTTCGTTCTCGACTAGAGTTATTGCAGGAAACTCGAGGGGATTAAGTAACTCTTAATTCCCTCACAATTTGCTAGTTTTTTAAAACTACCAAATAGATAGGCTGACGGTCCACTTGATGGTAGGTGGCTACCGTCGCCTGTAACACAGCAAGTGTGGCAAGTGCCCTGCCGATCATAGTAGGATAAAGGGTAATGGTAAGGGATTAGGAAGAGATAGGGTAATTGAATTTTTTATTAAGTATTTTACTTTTGTCATAAACGTGTTAAATCAATACTAATATTATAAACAGATTTGTATTATTGTTTATAATGAATAAACTCCAAAAGTATACTGGACCGATTTTAAAAACTCTTTCATATAATATAGAAAACTACATTATCAGCGAATAACATAGGCTACATTTTATAAAGTTACGAGGACGAATTCGCGTGCAACAGCTAGTCTGTGATCACATTTAATTACATAAAATATATTATAATGTTTAGTTAAATTGCTTTCGATTACTTACGCGATTGTGAAAAAGCTGATTTCTGATTGCACAAAGATTTACTTAAAGTGAAGCAAATTCAACTCATACAACATAGAGTGATTATTTATATAAGTATATGTAAAAATGTCACAAGAAGCGACCGGCGCTATCTATTTATATTTAGTGAGGATATTCGGTCACCTTTGTCTTGCTTACTTTTGTAAGCATTTAAGATATGTCTTAAGATATTTGTATCACTGTCACGCACCATCGCTTAACGGGTTGCGACGATTCATCGCCAAGCCATTCCAACGCCGGCCATTTCATCGCCGTTCGTTGTTAATCATGCGCTTAATCAATACTTGTAAGCAAGGGAACATTCAGCTAAATATATATAATATACAGTAAAATAAATAATTAGTAGGTTAGGTTTGGTTGTATTTAAAAATAATAAAAAACAACAAATTGGACACAAACAGGGCGGCGTTGAAATGGCTTGAAATGAATTGTCCTAGACCGTCAATATGATAGCATGACTATTATCAATATTTACAATAAAATACACCGTAAGACATATTACTCGTAATTTGCTGCTTCTGACCAGTCCTATTGGAAAAACATGCTTAGGCCTATATCCAGCAGTGGATAATGATGATATATCTGAGATGATGATGACGAAGTGGCCCACAATATAAGCGGCGTCATTGCTGCTTCGGATGTGGGGTGGACCCCCCCACCCCATCCTGTGCGGGGGCCGGCGATCGCGCGAGCACTCTGGCGGTGAAGTAGCCCACTAACGAGCCCACCAGAGCGACAGCGGCCCCCGCCTTGGCCCCCACCATCAGACCCACGGGACCCCCCACCGCCGCTCCCACCACTGCACCCCCCGCGCCCAGTGCGGCCGCGCGCAGCCTTTCCGCGGACGCCAACGATTGCCGCGCCACCTGCACATTGTCGGCGACCAAGTCTACGCTGGCGGCGGACACCTCTACGGCGTCCCGCTGCGACCTGACAGCGGTGTGCAGCTGAGCCCACACGTCTCGCAGCTCGCACAGCTCGGCTTGCAGCTCGCTCCAGCCGAGCAGCGCTTGCTCGCGAGCCAGCAGCTCGTCCTCCGGCTCCACTCGCAATTCCAACTGCTCCGGAACCACGGCGACGGATTCCGCGCTGTCAACGCTGCCACACTCCACCACGGCCGGGCTGCTCTCTGCCAAGTAGCAACATTTCTCACACTTTACTCTGAGAACACTCAGTGTTTCATTCTACCATATCATGTTCAACAACAAATATCATGTTGATCAAAAGTTTTAGTATGTCACTATTATAAAACACAGCACACATAATTGTTAGTATTGTTAGGTACACAGTACACAGTAGTACAGTGGCAAACATCCCTCACCCCTTTTAAATATTGTGCGATTGGCTAGATTTGTGCAACTGCCCGCCATCAACCCTACAACCAAACATCTAATATTAAATCCATATGAGAACATCAAGTCATTTCAGTGATAAAAACCATTTCTTTGGAGATGATCCTCATGTAATTGCAGATATTACTTGTAACCTGATAGACTATAAGCCCAGAAATACAGTTACAAGTAAAGGTATTGTAAGATTACAAGCAAAAAAAGCAAGCATGTGACGGCAAAATTCAGTTATATCTCAGAAAAAACTTTCAGGTCTATGTAGACCAAATTTATCTCATTTTATTGCAAATTTAGTGCACTTTAATAACTTATAAGGTATTTTTTGCCATAAACTCATTTCTTAAAAGTAAAAATTGTCGAAAACTAAAAATAACTGTAAAACTTCAATTTTTTTAGAAATTATGCAAACCTATGAATAGCCATATCCTATAACAATTCTTATAGTTCTTTAAAACTATAGGAAGTCCTACATTTTAATGAATTACAATGATCTCAAAGGCATTAGAGGGGGAAAATTTGGATTTGTCATTACCATTTCATCAGTACCAACATATAACAAAATCAGAACTACCTGATTTGATGTAAGGCAACATCTCTTGTTTAATACGATTTCCATGGACTAATATTTCTAATAATCTTTAACCAATAACTATGAATTAATCTGTAGCTCCAGATAATTCCAAATAATAACACTGAAAAATGTTATTTTGTAATTGCAAAAAAGGATGTGAAAATGCCTGTGGATGTCGAAAAAGTGGTGATAGTTGTTTAAATGAGTCTCCTATTATAAAAATAACTGAAGTAGAAGAAACTGACGAAAACGAATGAACTTAATTTCAGTCATTTTTAACTTTGTCTATAGGTGAAGTGAATAAACAATTTCTATAATTTTTTTTTAATAAAATTAATATTTTTTACTATTAACCTTTAATATTATCACAATAGAAACATATTAATATGACGATTTTTTCCATAAAATTAATTTATTAAGCTTGTCATGTATTAACAATAATTATATTATATGTCTGTATATATTTATTTTATTATTAAATGAAAAGCACCTAATTATAATTGGTAAACTTTGTAATATAATATATCTCATTAACAACACAATTCAACAGGTTTCATAACAATTTATTCACAGTAATTTGATTCCGAGGTTGTTACATTTCAGGCGCTTAAAGCACTCCACTATATGGTGTAGTTGAATAAGGACGAGAAAAGTCGATGGTAGCCAGTAGCCACTTATCATCAAAAGTGGACTATCAGCTTAATTTTAAAACTGATGATCTTAATTTTAAAAAATGTGTCTTGGAGATGGCCATCCTGTTCTACATATACCAAATCCTTTATCTATCAAGTGGTATTTTAGGAAATTTTGAATAATATGTAGCTACTGAATCAAGCTGTATCCCGTGATTATCACTTTTCTGAATTGCCTCCCACTATATAGAAGCGAAAAAGACGTTTCACTTTAAAAAACATACCCAGGTAGTCCATGATGGCCTTGAGCGTGAGCTCCCTGGAGCGCTGTGTGAGCTTATCGAACTGCGGCAGGTCAGCTGGCTCGAGCTGCCGCCGCAGCGCCTCCAGCTCGCCCAGCAAGCCTCGCAGCTGTGACGTCACGCGTCGCGCATGTGTCTGCTCGTTTCGCACGCGCAAGTAATCGCCACACTCTTCGTACTGCCATCCAATTGACAATTACACTCAATTATTGCCAGTGCCAACTGTGGAAGACAACTGTACTAAGTGTAACACCCAGTCCATTGTGCCCGAATCACAGTACAGCATTAACGCTAGTCATTTAGTCGAGTAGCAAGTTATTTAGTAACTCAACATTTCTATTTTAATAAAACTCTCATCGGCTCTCATCAACAATATTTTACACCCATATTTTGCATCCAACCTTATTGGGTTTTTGTTCATAATTCTAAATAATATATCTCATTTCCACTCAATACTGCTTAAACCCAATAATAATAACCTACTTATTAATACCTACCTATTTTCCGATTTGCTCTCCCTCTAACATAATAAAGAGAGAGAGAGGATTTTTTTAGTATGTTTGTTTATATATTATGTATTGTATAGAGCAGGGGAGCTGACCTGCCGCTCTTTGAAGGATTATTTGTGGCTCTCTATAAATATAGCCGAGTTCCCTTTTCATTTTTGTGCTATTAAATTTAAAAAATTATTATCATTCCGAATGTGTTTCAAAATGTCTTTTAAATTACTGATAACAAATATGAAAGACTAATGCCCAGTTTCTGAAGATTGTCTCTTGATTTTTTTCTGAATCCATTTGAAATTAACATAATTCAAGGTGAGTTTTCAATTTCAGTAACATATAATTTAACTTAAAAATCAAGTGTTATTTAACAAAACTAAAACTTAGTTTGGCAAGTTAAGTAATTCGTCCCAAAAAAAATTATGGTAATATATAGCTAAGGTAAAATTGTGTGTTAAAATTTATCAAAATCATATTCATTGGTAAAACAACGTTATATTTGCGAAGCAGCCAATTTTTTCCACCAATTTAGCTATTTTTAGAATATATTCGCATTAGTTTGCTACATACATAAATAACTACATAAACTAACTATGTGCGTAATTAAAACAAAGAAAATTAGTAGAATACGTACTTTTAAAATGTTGGCTTTGTGTTGTCGTAATAGATCTAAGTGATGAGGAATAGCCACTTCGTTAAATTTCGTCAATGATAACTCCACTCTTTTCAGAGGTAATTTCTTAGGGTCCTCCATTTTTAAAAACCACCCAGTAATTTTCTAGTTTACTTTTTTATTAATTTAATTTTTAAGTCATAACATATAATTAAAAAAAAAACAAAAACCAAATGTATGTATTATGTACTATTACTATATCGTAATGTAAAATAGTGATGTGTCAGTCAACTCGATGCACTAACTCGAGTTAACTCGAGTTGGGCTTGGCTCGAGTTGAATTCTCTCTAACTCGAATTTGTATACTCCGCCCTAGCGCATCAGCCGACTGAGAATGACACTGACTAACAGAAGTTTGACGATCATTTATGAGTTACTATATTCATTAGCTACAAATGTAAATGTCACATATTGTTGCAGATTTGAGGTTATATAATATTTGGAGTGGAATAATTGTGTGGGACTTGACCTGACTGCTTTAGACTTAACGGACCTGTTTTGGAAAACTAAGAAAAATTATAGACTTGACTTGACTAACTAGAGTTCACTAACAGACGGTTATTTTTAAACAGCTGATTAAAATTTAAACAGCCGTTTAATAATATTTTGTTGATCAAGCTGAATCATTGCAAAAAACAAAACAAATAATTTACTCAGTTTCATCCAGTTAACTCGGGTAATGTAGTTCGAGTTCTCGAGTTACATGAATTTCAACTCGAATTAACTCGAGTTGTGTTTATTCCGAGTTAGCACATCAGTAATGTAAATAAAAGTAATAACGGAAGGACAGTAGGACATTGACATAACATTGACAGTGACAATGACATCTTGAGTGTGTATATGAGTGTATATATATATATACACTCATAGACGTCATAGCAAACTGACATTCCTCTACGCATTATACCAAGTCAATCATAAAATCATAAACGAGAGGTCTCAATAGAATCTTGTTTCCCGAATATCTACTACGAGTACGGGATGGTTCGGTGATGGCGATAGTTGCCTTTGTGATGTGCTGGTATATGCCAGCCGGACGTGTTGTCTAATAAATTCTTAGGATAAGTATATAAAATTATGCGTCTTTCAATAATAAACTAATTTTACGGCCATCAAACTTAAATTCTGACAGTAGCTATTATTTATGTCGACCGTCGATTCTATCGAACGAATCTAGCTCTTGCAATATTTGTCCAAAGGACTGCTGTAGCATAGAGTAAAGTGAGACTGCTGGACTGCTGGTACACAGTCCAGGACACAGTAGATAGTACAGATAGATATGACTTAGATATGACTGACGGAACACTGACGGCTTGAGTCCATTTGATTTGAATGAATTATTGATAATTACCATCATGATGTAAACATCACTGTGCGTTTTTAATTTTTCAACGGATTGTTGATTTTCAGACGAAATAATTTGATTTTATTTATAATATTGGATTGTGCAAACTAATAGAATAACAAGATGGATGTTGACACGGGTAAGTTACCTACCGGTTATCAATATTGTAAACAACATAACCTTAACTTTTATGCCCTTTTATATGGATTATATTTCATTTATTTTATTAACTAGATAACAACATAATATCTTTTTGATAATCTCTAATCACCTAATATATCAACTTTGTACCCTTCATTTTCTAAATGCATATTACACGCTGTTGTTTATATTTTTATTAGTTGCTATCAGTGCTTCATTATTCTTCTAACTTTACTTTTCTCTTGGACCCATTTATTATGTTAAATAAGTAAGACTTTCTATATTGCTTCATATCTTCACTTTATTCACTATAATTTCTTTGTACATAGCTATGTATAATATCTATCAAAATTTACTAAACAAACATTTTTAATATATCTAAATCATTCTGAAAAAACCCTTCACTTGTTTTTTAAAATCACATTCCATCTTATATTTCTTAAATTTATTACTAGTATAAAATCCAAACCTCTAACATCCCCTCTGAATTTTATACTCCAAGCTGACTGTACTTCTACTACTCAACATCTATAACTATAATTAAAAACTGCTATCACTTTACTATATCTATTCTCCATCTATCTATTTATTAATTCACAACAACTACTTCATCAATACAAAACACTCTACTCAAATTTATGACTCTACTACCTCTCTATAGTCATCTTTACAATACAAAATACTTTTTACTCATCAACTATTTATTTTCATCAATATATAAAAATCTCCACTACATGTACTTCCTCCACAATACAAAATCTCTATATTTTTCTACTCATTAAC
Source organism: Synanthedon myopaeformis (assembly GCA_944738685.1). NCBI lineage: Eukaryota > Metazoa > Arthropoda > Insecta > Lepidoptera > Sesiidae > Synanthedon > Synanthedon myopaeformis. Next base: position 5,943,418 of record OX122939.1, read on the forward strand.
AACTATATTGACTCAAAGAACCTATAGAAAAACTTGAAGCGTACTAATTTTAATGACCCGGATTTAATGAACCACCACTTCCTTAATACACCTGGAAAATCGGACGTAACAATATCTGACCTGACGCGTTATGAATTTGACAGATACAGTGACAATAAATTTATTCTTTCCCCCACGAATGTTGCGAGTGTTACAAAGATTATTACTTCAATTAGAACAACCGCGAAGGGACTAGACTTGATTGACTTTGACATGATAGTTATGACTCTTCCGAAAATTTCTGTTATACTGACGTATATTATAAACAAAAGTATAGAGACTATGACGTTCCCAACTGACTGGAAAATCACTCAAGTGATACCGTTACCTAAGAAACCTAATCCTATAAACCTAACCAAACTTCGTCCCATTAGCATCCTTCCTTGTGCATCAAAGATAATTGAAAGGGTAGTGTACGATCAACTGTCGGAATACCTGGAGAAAAACGGCATCCTGCCTGAACTGCAGTCGGGTTTTCGCAAGGGTCGGTCGACAGCAACTGCATTACTTGACGTAGTCGATAACATATTGCAGGCTCGGGATGCTGGTAAAAGTACTATATTGGTGCTTTTAGACTTCTCCAGGGCTTTCGACTGCATCAGCGTGCCCTTGCTGTTGTCCAAGATGTCCTATTACGGCTTTGATATCACTACGTTGAGGTGTTCGACAGTTACTTGTCAGGCCGTGCGCAGATTGTTGCGTTGCGGGGGATGGATGGAGTTGCTCTGCGGTCCTCCTTTTGTCCTGTGATGAGGGGGGTCCCGCAGGGTTCAATTCTGGGTCCCCTGCTGTTTATATTTTATAGCGCTGACATTATTAACAGTATAGAGAACAGCAGATACCATCTGTACGCGGACGACCTGCAGCTGTACTTTTCCAGCTCGCCTTCGGACATGTTTTCTGCAGTGGACAGCATCAATGCGGACCTCGATCGTGTTTCCTCTTGGTCGGACAGAAACTGTTTAGTTCTCAACCCGGGCAAGTCGAGATACGTGGTTTTCGGGTCTGAGAATCAAATCCGTAATAGTCTCGAAGCTTTAACCGGCAGGGATGTAGCCGTCATGGGCGAACCAATAGAGCGGGTAATGGAAGCAAACAATCTCGGCCTCCTCATGGACGGCAAGTTACGCTTCGAGAGTCACATTCTTAAAGTTGTGAGCAACTGCTTCTATCGCCTCAAAGTTCTATATAATGTACGCGATTACCTTAGTGTCGATTTGCGTGTCACGCTTTGTGAGTCGCTTATATTATCTAGATTAAATTATTGTGATGTCGTTTATGATGGCTGCATTACCGGCCACTCTAAGAGGCTGATACAACGAGTGCAAAACGCATGCACTCGTTTTTGCTTTCACATTCCTCCTCGTTCCCATATCACTCCGTATTTGAGCGCCGCTGGCCTGTTGAATATGTCTGCACGCCGACGCCTTCACCTCGCCACTCTGCTGTTTGGGGTGGTACGGTACGAAACGCCGTCCTACCTTTTTAGGAAGCTCCAATGGCCCAGACGTGCGCGCAGGTTTGGGGTGGTTGCTGTCGTGCCTGTGCACAGGACCACGGCCTTTCGAGGAAGTTTCAGGTTTACTGCGTCCAAATGCTGGAATGATCTCCCTCCTCCTATCCAAGGAGCGCCTAGCAGATACACCTTTAGGCGTAAGCTTAGGGGTCATTTGTTGACGCTCCAAAAATCATAATTTTTTAATCCAGCATTTATTCACCTAACTCCTAAACGGCTGAACCGATTTGGATGAAATTTTGTGTATATACAAGTATTTGAGTGGGTCCCTGGATGGTTTCCATTTATAATTGGCTTAATTTATAATTTTAAATAGGGTTATATTTTTATTGATATTATTGAGTTTAATACTATTATTATCTATTATTACTACTATTATTGCATTATAAGTTGTTATATTATTTATCTATGTATTTAATTATTCAAGCTATCTATGTACATTATATAATATATCTGTATGGCGTTCGCGTGAGTCACACGGTGCTGGCTGAAAATCAGCGCTGTAGGCTGCTGAGTCTGTTTAGCACCTCGGCACAATGCTGAGCCAGTATCCGATTCACTGCCGTGAGGACACACACATCTTACCTGTCTGTTTTTTATTAATTTTCTTGTGTCATTTTGTTTTTGTTATTTCTGTTTCTTATTTAATGTTAATGTCCTTCGTGCAGCGAATAAATTTCTTTCTTTCTTTCTTTCTTTCTTTCTTTCTATATAAATCAATTCTCCCTATCTCATCTCACAAAACTTTAAAGACCCACTTTTAAATTTATTTTAAATCAAAGTTTACAAACACATGGGTATCATTACAGTCAGTCTTCATCACCAAAACTAGCCAAACTCTCAAAATATTTTCCTCTTTTTCTCTTCCCAAACTATTATTCCTCCAGAATTCGTCTGGAGAATTCATCATAGATTGACGGATGTCAATTCCTTCATTTTCTTTGTTTTCCATATGTAAATCGTTTTTTTTTCTCTAATATGTACATCAGCATACCATTCTTACCCTCTTGATGTACATATTGAACAAATTATATTCACTTTCCAAAAAAAATACCATTTTAGTACCCTTTCTGCTTTTCCTTTATATCCGAATCATATATCCATAACCATGATTGATATCCTGTATTCACATTCCAGCTTTTTCTTTACCTCCATCATTATCATAATTGATTATTGCATACTTTATTTCTTATAAAAAAAATTAGAAAAATATAAGGTGTCTTAAAGGCAACTGATAAATTTTCCCTGTCGTTATAATTCTATTCTACATTTTCTAAATGAAACTAGTTCAAATATAGTTCCTTTTTAAAAACTACCAGTATTATTTAAAATTCAATTTCTCAACATCCCCTCTGAATTTTAAATACTAGGCTGACTGTACTACTCAATCTTTAATTATACTCATCTAAATTTAATGTACTTAATCCTTGTTACCTCTACTCTCAGTGGTCTTTGGCACAACAAAACCTCGATAAGACAAAACCCTCCACAAAGACAAAAATATCTTAATAACTTAATCTTTGATTGCCGCCAAAATAAAATAAATAACCTAACCAGAAGGCCAGAAAGTTATCTCTTGAATGGTATTAAGTCTGGCTAATTCATTTTCCACACTTCAGCTGATGTGACTAATTGGTTCTGTTTGGCTTGACTACAATTTTGATAAACACTTAGGGCCTCTTTCACCAACTACAAGTAAAGTGTTGATTAGTTACTTTTAGAAATAATTGCCTACTTGACACATGGTGAAAGAGGCCCTTAATATTAGTACATTTTTAGTTGTTACTTAACTGTGATAGTAAAATTTTGACAGGCAGGTGCCATTTTGACATAAATTCCCAAATATATGTTTATCATGTGTAATACTTAATTTAATAATATAAGTATACAATTAATTATAATCACACCAATAGAGCGTCAAAATAATAGGAGCAGAGCATACTGCATTCACCCGTCAGGCATTGCTTGCAATGTGTTCGTATAATTATATTTTCTTATACAAACTGTCCTTATATTAAAATGATTTTAATTCAGAATCAAGTGTTAGAAAATTAAATATTACTAGGTAATAACATCCAAATAAAATAAAGTAATAGCCAAAGCTTTTTCATGTATTGTAGTGAGGGGGTTACACATTTTTTACTCAATATTTTGGCTTTTTACTGGGTCTCAATACTAAAAGTTTGAGAAACTTTAAAGTGATATATTAAAATTAACAAAAAAAAAATTTCTTTAGAAGTCTGTGATTTCTTAACTAATTGTGTAATATGATTATGTTTTTCAGATGGAAGAAAGTCCCGATCGAGAAGTAGATCTGTAAGTAAATAGTTTTTTTTATTAAAAGCAAGGATTTAGTATTAATAATACTCAACCTTGGCTTACCATTACAAAACTCTTTAAAGAGGATGAATGATGCAATGTAATTTGTTTTGCAGAGAGAATCAGATAGTAAAATGTCCCACGATGGCTCCACACACTCAAGAAGCAAGTCCAAATCAAGATCCAAATCGTCCTCGCGAGCTTCCTCTCGATCGGATCGCTCGTCGAGCCGTTCACGAGACAGATCCAAAAGTAGATCGCCCGAGCGATCCAAAAGCGCCTCCAGATCCAAGTCGCGCAGTGTATCCTCAAATAGAAGCGCAATCCCTTCAAAATCTAGATCCAGAAGTAGATCGACACGGAAATCCAAATCGCCCTCAAAATCGAGATCTAGAAGTGGGTCTCCCAGACGGTCGAGATCGAGAAGTGGGTCTCCCAGACACTCTAGATCGAGAAGTGGATCTCGGGCCAAGTCACATTCGCGTTCTAGAAGTGGATCGCCTAGGAGGTCGAGATCTAAAAGTGTAGAGTCACGCAAGTCCCGCTCCCGAAGCAGATCGATCTCGGCCGGCGTCAAGTCCAGGAGTGGATCGCCTGACAAATGTCGATCTAAAAGCAAGTCTCCTTCGGTGGAACGAATGGAAGTGGACGAGAAAGAGGCACTATCGCGTAGCGTCTCCCAAGACCAATCTCCACCTGGTAAGCAAACATTTTTTCAATTTCTGTCCATTAGTGTCTACAAAACTAGAAAACTAGCCGATGGATTCACTTGAAATTTTTATACAACATTACATTTTAACAGAAGAGTGTTTTTGTATTGTATTACACTTGTTGGTGCCCGCGACTTCGTCCGCATTTAAAAAAATATAAGCAATTTTTACTAAATTTTAGATGATCCCCGGGAGCAGTATTTTTTATCTGCATGAAAGGTACGTAATAAGCAGATGGTCCTATTTGCAACATGACCTAGTAGCAAATGGACATGTTAGCAAAATGCATTGAAAAGAGATTTTATGAGATTAACTAAAACCTGCAATGTAGAATAAAGTGGCAAAACTATAAGTTGTAATTATGATTCCTAGAGTGTGATACGAGTATAGATGTTAAAACGTTATTTAATAAATTATATGAATTCGTTTAATTTCCAATTTCAGGTTCACCCGAAGGCGACAGGAAGAGTCGATCGCGTTCACGCTCTGGCTCCCGGAAATCTGCGTCACGCTCCCGATCCGGTTCCGGCTCTCGTAAAAGGGCTTCCCGTTCCCGTTCCAGATCCGGCTCTAGAAAATCTGCATCGCGTTCCCGGTCTCGCTCCGGTTCTCGTAAATCAGTGTCACGTTCCCGATCCCCATCCGGGTCTCGAAAATCCGCTTCTCGCTCTAAATCCCGCTCACGTTCACGATCCAAGTCAGGATCCCGATCAAAATCTAGGTCCCGGTCCCGGTCGAAGTCTCGGTCGAAGTCACGATCGAAGTCTCGGTCAAAGTCCCGATCGAAGTCTCGGTCGCGATCACGATCGGCTAAGTCTCGGTCGAGGTCTCGGTCGAGGTCTCGATCGAAGTCTCGATCTCGTTCCCGGTCTAAATCCGCATCCCGTTCGCGGTCTCGTTCCCATTCGCGATCAAAGTCTCGCTCTCGCTCTCGCTCTCGCTCCCGCTCCCACTCGGGATCTAGATCGCGATCCGTCTCCCGGTCCAAGTCGAGATCTCGTTCGCGATCCGGTTCCGCCAAGTCGAGGGCCGGATCTGCAAAGTCAAGGTCCAGGTAAATATCTTTTTTTTCCTATGCTGTAGCATTAGACGAACAGTTCTTTATCTTTAATTAATGTAATAAATTAAATAAATTGAACATACCCAGTCATTGCCTTTTCTGATACTCCACCGTAATCAGGTCAAAGATCTTTCCTTAATGGTTAATTAGATCATCACTGCATTAATTAGATTTACATTTGTTTTAACTGAAATTCGACATCAAATACCATTTATATCTCAGAGAAATGTTAAGACTGTGGTATAACATTTTTCATTTTATATCTTTTTGAAGTTGTTTTTTTTATATTTACTAATGCTGCAGTTGTTATTTTTCCTTAAATAAATAAATACAAAATCACCAATTTTAAAAAATCCTGGAAGACATTTTACGTGAAACTATCAAAATGACTATAAGATGTTTAAACATCTTGTACTCCACAGATCCCGATCCGGATCGGATTCGCCGACCGGGGGCGAAGTGCGCAAGCGTCGCGCCGTGCGTCTCGAGTCCGAGGACGAGGAAGAGGGCGGGGACAAGGACAAGGACAAGGACAAGGGCGAGGCGAAGGGCGCGGACGCCGAGGGCGCGGCCGCGAAGGGCGTGGCGGACGCGGACGCGGGCTCGAGCGACGACGACGTCGTCCCCGAGAAGAACGCGCTCGGAGGCATGTCGGACTTCGAGGCGATGCTGGCGAGGAAGAGGGAGGAGCGCGGGAGTCGCAGACGCCGCAGAGACATAGACATCATCAATGACAACGACGACCTCATTGCGGCGCTGCTCCAGCAGATGAGGGCGGCCGCCGAAGAGGATCGCGAGTTGAACAAGCGCAATCAGCCGGCCGTGCGCAAAGTCTCTATGCTCAAGTCGGCCATGTCTCAACTCATAAAGAAGGACCTGCAACTGGCCTTCCTGGAGCACAACGCGCTGAATGTGCTCTGCGACTGGTTAGCCCCGATGCCCAACCGCGCGCTACCCTGTCTGCTCATCAGAGAGAGCATCCTCAAGCTCCTCGGCGACTTTCCTCCAATCGACAAGTCGCTACTCAAACAGTCGGGCATAGGGAAAGCGGTCATGTATCTATACAAGCATCCGAAGGAGACGAAAGCGAACAGGGAGAGGGCGGGGCGACTTATTTCGGAATGGGCGAGGCCGATATTCAACCTGTCGACGGATTTGAAAGCGATGACTCGCGAGGAGAGACAGGCGCGCGACGAAGCGATGGCTTCGACCGGGGGACGGAGGGCCGCGGACGAGGGGCGGTCTCCCCCCCGCGCGACGCTAGCGGGCCCGCAGCGCAAGCGCGCGAGACGCGACGGGGAGGAGGGGGGCGGGGGGGAGGGAGGTCGCGCGCCTAGGCCGGGGGAGCCCGGCTGGGTGGCCCGCGCCAGAGTCCCGGCCCCCTCGAACAAGGACTACGTGGTGAGGCCCAAGTCGACGTGCGACGTGGACATGTCGCGCGTCAACAAGAAGAAGATGACTCGCTACGAGAAGCAGATGAAGAGGTTCATCGAGCAGAAGCGCATGCGCAGCGGGTCGAGACGCGCCGTCGACATCTCCATCGAGGGGCGCAAGATGGCGCTCTAATCTTAACTTATATTATATTATACTGACGCAATATAATTAATTAAATTATAAAACTATAGTTTGTTTTTAATTTAATTTAACCTTTAAAACATACTTTCACATTAGTCTTCTTTATGTATACGGCAAAATATATTGTTTTATTTTTCATCGCGAATGTAATAATTTTAATGTAATATTTTTTACGAGCTCGTTGGACGAGTGGTAAGGGTGCTCGCCTAACGTCTCAGGGGCCCCGGGTTCGATTCCCGGCCGGGACAACTTTTGAAAATGAACTTTTAAATGTTGGCTCTGGTAAGGATTTGGAAAGTAGTAGCAGGGCACACTGCGTTTCGCAGGTCATTTGGGCAGCCCGTCTGGCGGCAGTGACCACCGCTAAATAACAGCATTTGTGCTGTTGTGTTTTGGTGAGTGAGTAAGGGATGCCAGAGCCCATTAACCCATCCCTTCCTTATCCCTTATCTTTAATCCTATGGCCAGCAGCGCACTTGCAGTACCTGTGGCGTTACTTGTGTTATAGGCGACGGTAGCCACCTACCATTAAGTGAACCGTCAGCCTGTCTGTCGACCTTACATAAAAAAAATCTACTTTTCAATTGGGAAAATTTGATTTGATTTTTTGAGTTTCCAAAATAATTATTTTATAATAAACATAGGCTATATTTTATTAAAAAAAAGCCAAATCTATCAAAAGTACTACCTACATAATTATTTGGCGTGTTCTTCGAAAACTACTGATACATGAAAAAAATGTACTACATGTTTATAGTACCTATAATTACCTACAAAAAAGTTATTATTTATTATAAAGCTGGTTCGATTCCCGTCAGGGTCAATTTTGGAATCCCTTGTCTTTAATCCTAATACATACATACCTATAGAGTATAGGCGGCAGAAAATATGCAGCACCTATTAATGTATATGTATTGAGGATTAATGTATATTAATCCTTATCAAACTAAATAGTTTCTTAATCGAGGTTGATTATGAGGTACATGTTAATTTCTTTTTAAATTGTTCTTTTTTAAATTCTTTTTTAATTGTTAATTTCTTTTTAAATCCTTCCGGATTGGACATGTGAACAATTTTCATAATTAAAAAATAATAATAACAATAAACATACATAATTATACATGATAGATACATAATATAATTACCATTAATATACCTAAATATTTTCATATGGACATTTTTATGCACTGCTCTTTAAAGTAAAATGTAATATTTTGAGTACGCTGCAACTGTATATGTATCGAAAGACAAAAACAAAACAATCCGTGGGGCTTTGGCGATGTTCGGGTTTTGAAGTGCGGCTTACGCACAGTGAAAAGAATTCACTCCTTTCGGAAACTGGTATCGCTTGTTCGATATTTGCGTCTTGTTACTTTAAAAACAATAGACCGCGAACAAGGCTCAACACTGTTGAGTTTGGAGATTGCACACTTGTGTGCAATTTAACCAATTGAATGATGATATAGCGAGGTCTTCGGACCGACACGCGCGGTGGCTTTCAGGGCCGTCGGCGTCGTTGGGAAGTTGACCGAACTTTATCAATAGAGAAAGAAAAATTCTTAACAAGGTTCTTAACGTGTTTTTCGAGCGATCACGTAGTCAATAAGAATATTGTCGCGAGACCGATAGCAATCAGAGTACCGCAAAGAAAAGTTCAAGATACAGTGGCTCTGAGGGCAGCTTCCGGGAAGCCTAAGATTTTGGACTCCGGGGAGTAATATGCGTTGCGATTGAATACGCTGCGTATTTAAATCCTTCTTAGAGGGACTGGCGGCTTTGAGCCGCACGTAATTGAGCAATAAACAGGTTTGTGATGATCTTCTGGGTGTGATATCCTGGACCGTCACCGTTCCTTAATGGTAGGGGAATTCGATGTTAGCGTTTAAAAAAAGCAAAGCGAATAATGTCTAACACAGGAACAATGGTTTTTGACGGGGTTAGTGGGTGAGCACAGTAGGTAGGCGGAAAGGACAATACCAGATTTTTTTTTTTTTTTTTTTTTTTTTTTAAGTGTCAAGGTCACGGTTTTTTTTTAAGCTAGCGCGAAAATTCCAACGGGATTGTAAAAAGGGCACCGAGAGGCACCAAAAAGCCCCAGTAAGTCAAAGCAAAAAAGCTAAGAAATAGATTGGCGACGGTCGCCACACCAGTCGCCACACAGTTAAATTGGCTTAGGTTAGGTTAGTGTATAGTAAGGTCAATACAGAATTTTTTTTTTTTTTTTTTTTTTTTTTTTTTTTGTTAGGTTAGGTTAGGTTAGGTTAGGTTAGGTTAGGTTAGCTTAGCTTAGCTTAGGTTAGGTTAGGTTAGGTTAGGTTAGGTTAGGTTAGGTTAGGTTAGGTTAGGTTAGGTTAGGTTAGGTTAGGTTAGGTTAGGTTAGGTTAGGTTAGGTTAGGTTAGGTTAGGTTAGGTTAGGTTAGGTTAGGTTAGGTTAGGTTAGGTTAGGTTAGGTTAGGTTAGGTTAGGTTAGGTTAGGTTAGGTTAGGTTAGGTTAGGTTAGGTTAGGTTAGGTTAGGTTAGGTTAGGTTAGGTTAGGTTAGGTTAGGTTAGGTTAGGTTAGGTTAGGTTAGGTTAGGTTAGGTTAGGTTAGGTTAGGTTAGGTTAGGTTAGGTTGAGGTTGGATTGATGCTGAAATTTCTCGAAATCTCAACATTTTTATCGACGAATATCTCTTGACCCCTTTGGAGTTTCTCGGCGTGGTGTATGTTGATTGTAGCCTTTTTCAAGGCTCTTTCAACCTACCCATACCAGTTGTTGTTGTTGTCTTGTTTTTAAGTTGTTTTTGTTGTTTTTGTTGTTTTTTGGTTGAAAATTTTTAGACAAAAGTCGCGATAAGTACTGGTTACCGTAACCGGAGCTTGTCGCGGTCTTCGGCTGAAAGTTGCCTCCCTGTGAGCTCTTTCAGCCAGTCTAAAAATTTTCTCAAATTTCATTGTTGTTAAGTTGTTATCGCTGTTTTTGTTTTTAGTTTTTTAAGGGTTTTTGTTGTTTTTTGCTGATAACTTGGGTGCTAGCAGCCGGATCGCGTCGCGGGTTTGGGTTGAAAGAAGCCTCTTCGGAAGCTCTTTCACCCAGTCCAAACCGGCTGTTGGTGGCCCTCGTTGTTCAGTAAATATTGTTGTTTTTGTTGTTTAATTTTAGGAAAATTGTTATCTTGTTAGTTATTTTGTTGGTTATTGTTGTTTCTTACATTGTTTTATCCCCCCTCTTGTAGGGGTGGATTCTCCAACGAGCTCGGAGGTCGGCAGAGCCATTTCGTGGCCCATGTCGGACTCCGCAGAGACTAGCGGGCCAAGCCCGAAGGAGAAAACGGGGGCAGTTAGGCTGCTCTATTCCAAGGTGTTGACCCGTTCGGCGGCCCGTAAGCGGTCCGCCGCGAAGGAAGTGTCGGAGGACTCTAAGTCCTCCAGCAAGTTCTTCGACCTGGAGTCCGGGTCTGATGAAGTGGAGGAGATGGCGGAACCCTCAGTTCCGCTCAAATTTAAGAAGAGTAACAAGGGCCGCGGCGGCAAAACACACGGCCACGACATTGGAGTGTCGCGAGCTCGCCGAGAAATGCAGGGTGTCTCAGACACAGACTCCGATAGGTCCGAGAGGACCTATCGGTCTGCGAAGTCGTCGGCGGGCTCGCTAGAAGAGCTAACCCTTAAGGCCGAAGCCAGTGCTGAGACTATACTTGAGGTTGTCCGCAAGTCGGGCAACCTCAAGGGAACTTCCCAACGGGATATAAAGGAGGCCACTCAATCCATCCTCGGAGTGGTCGAGGCGGTTACGGCGCGCAAGTCGTCGAATGAGATCCGGAGACTGCGCGCCGACAACAAAAGGCTCCGGGGACAGATTGACGCGCTCATACAGGAGGTGACGGCGCTCCGTAGGGCCTTTTCCGAAAGGCACCTACCGGAAAAGACCCCGGCCGAACACCAGGCCGTAGCTCCGCCCCCTACAGTGGCTGATTCACAGCCACTGTCCAGGGCGGAGTTCTTAGAGGCGATTTACGCCCTCCAGACGGAGTTGACGGCCCATGTCGGGGGGGTCGTCAACGCCCATTTAGACAGCTTGGAGGTTGACGGGAGACTCCTCCCGGCGCGTCAACTCCGTCCTCCCCTAAGCTCGGACAAAAAGCGGGAGGATCGTATAGCGTCCTCCCAGAATGAACCGGGATCCACGCTCGCCCCCCCGGCGAACCTACCCAAAAAGGCGAGGGTGGTCAAAACGGCCAAGGCCGCCACTAAGACTACTGAGCCGCAGCCAGAGCGCCCGGCAGAGACTGAGACCTGGTCCGAGGTGGTCAGGCGCAAGAAGCGCACCCCTGCCACCTCAGCCCCGAAAACCGTGAAGGCGACCGCAAGCAAACTTCCCAAGGAACACAAAAAGCTTGCGGTCGTTGTGGCCCTCAAACCCGAGGCCATAGAGAAGGGGGCTACGTACAAAAAGGCCTTGGACAGGACCAAGGCCTCAGTCTCGCTGGACGCTTTGGGCATCGGTCCTGCCCAATTCCGCACGGGCGTCACAGGAGCCCGTATTATCGAGCTCCCGAAGGAGACTACGCCCGTGCAAGCGGACAAATTGGCGGCCCAAATTAGAGCCGTACTTGGCGAAGACGCGAAGGTGACGCGTCCGGTGAAAACGGTCGACATTCGGGTCAACGGGCTCGATGACTCGGTGTCGGCCGAAGAGGTCCAGACGGCACTGGCTCTCAGTACGGGCTGCCCTCCTGAACATATCAGGGTGGGCAAGGTCCACCCGGGAGCCAGAGGAGTGGGCTCGGCCTTTGCGACGTGCCCTGTAGAAGCCGCCAGGAAGCTGGCGTCCGGGGGCCGTTTAACAGTTGGATGGAGTTCTGCCTCCGTCCAACTGTTGGAGCAGCGTCCCATGCGCTGTTACAAGTGCATGGGGCTCGGCCACCCGGTCGTCAGGTGCCCGTCTAAGAAGGATCGCAGCGGTCTCTGCTACCGCTGCGGGACCGACGGGCACTCCGCATTTGAATGCGAGGCGGCATACAGGTGCGCGGTCTGCGCGGACGCCGGGCTCCCTGCCAAGCATCGCATGGGCGGAATAAACTGCTCCCCCCCAGCGGTAAAGGGCCGTCTCACGGCTGCTAAGCCAAGAGCCGAAGCCGGGGCTTCCGGCACCACCAGGGAGGAGCCTATGGACACGCTAAATGCCCAGTAGGCCCACTGCTAAGGTCCTCCAGGTGAATATCAACCACTCCGCTGGGGCACAGGATCTACTGTGTCAGTCCATGGCGGAGTGGGAGATACACCTGGCGGTGGTGGCGGAGCCATACACGGTCCCCGATAATGCCAACTGGCTAGGGGACCTGGACGGCTCCGCTGCTATAGCAGTGAGGCCTGGCGGTGAGGCTCCTCCCCTTTCTCTCAGGGAGAGAGGTGCGGGTTTCGTGGCAGCAAATTGGGGGAGAATGGTGGTCGTGTCGACCTACTTCTCCCCAAACCGCAGTCGGGCGGACTTCGAGTTCTTCCTGGCTGCGGTGGAGGGGGTGGTGAGGCGTGCGGCCCCACTCCCAGTTTTGGTGGCGGGAGACCTCAACGCCAAGTCATCGGCGTGGGGGTCCCCCCGTACGGACGTGAGGGGGGGTATTCTGGAGTCCTGGGCGCTGGGCCTGGGGCTCCAGGTACTCAACCGCGGTACCTCTCCCACGTGCGTACGGTGGCAAGGTACGTCCATAGTGGACGTATCCTTTGCCACTGCTGCCCTTGCTGCCCAAACCCGTAGCTGGCGGGTCGAGGAAGATGTGGAGACCCTGTCGGACCACCTGTATGTCCGATATGAGGTCTCCACGTTGGCCCCCAGCGCGCCACAGCGTCGGGATCCCACGGCGGGTGTCGCCTTCCCCAGGTGGGCACTCGCCAAGCTCCGCCCGGATGTGGCGGAGGAGGCCGCGATGGTGAGGGAGTGGTCGGCTCTTCCCCCTCACCTCGCAGGGGATCCCGACGGCATGGCAGACTATTTCGCAGACGACCTGCGGGCCATCTGCAATGCTGCCATGCCACTGTGGCGCCCTCCTCCCAAATGGAAGAGAGTCTACTGGTGGGCGCAGGAGATAGCTCTCCTGCGCACCAAATGCCTGGCGGCCAGGCGCGCCCTACTGCGTTGCCGGAGGAGGCGTTCCAGGAGGACGCCTGACGAAGAGGTCCTCCTTCGTCAGGCGTACAGGGAGGCTCACAAGGCCCTGCAGAAGGGAATCTGCAGGGCCAAAGAAGAGGCACACGAGCGCTTCCTGGCCCTCCTGGACGCCGACCCCTGGGGCCGTCCGTATAGGACTGTGAGGGGGAAATTCGCAGCATGCTCCCCCTCGACAGCCAATCTTGGCCCGGAGCTGCTCGAAAAGGTCATGGGGTCTCTGTTCCCGACCCCTGGCCAATTCGAGCCCCCTCCCATGGAGCCTCCGGAACCACTTCCGGAGCTCGAGGTGGAGGGCCCTCCCGTCTCCGATGCGGAGTTCGAGGCGGTGAGGGAGCGACTCCGGGGCAAGAAGACGGCCCCAGGACCAGACGGAGTCCCGGCTAAGGCCCTAGCAATTGCGCTAGGGCCTCTAGAGGAGAGATCCCGGGCGGTCATGGACGCATGCATCGCCCGGGGAAAGTTTCCGGCGAGGTGGAAGGTGGGGCGACTCTGCCTTCTCCGCAAGGAGGGCCGCCCTGCCGACTCGCCGGCGGGGTACCGACCGGTGGTCCTGCTCGACGATTCCGGCAAAGCCTTGGAAAGGATCATGGCTCGTCGGATCGTCGAGCATCTGGAAACGGAGGGGCCGAACCTGGATGACCACCAGTTCGGCTTCCGCACCGGTCGGTCCACCGTTGATGCCGTGAGCCTCCTCAAGCGATGGACTGAGGAGGCTACGGGCAGAGGGGAGGCTGTTGTTGCGGTGTCGCTCGACATCCGCAACGCTTTCAACAGCCTCCCCCACGAATGTATCAGGGCGGCACTCCGGTTCCACCGAGTGCCGTCCTACCTCTGCGCCCTCGTCAACGACTACCTCTCCGAACGGGTAGTGCTGTACGAGGGCGCAGACGGGAGAGTTATGCGCCGGCCGGTGGCGGCCGGCGTGCCGCAGGGGGCCGTCCTTGGCCCCCTTTTGTGGAATATGGGGTATAATTGGGTCCTGCGAGGCAATCTCCTACCAAAAATGGAGATTGTCTGCTTTGCCGACGACACTCTTGTCGCGGCAAGAGCAAAGACGTGGGAAAAGGCAGAACGGCTAGCGTCGGTCGGCACCTCGTTGGTCGTCCGGCGCATCCGTCTGCTCGGATTGGAGGTGGCCCTAGACAAGACTAGGGCCATGGGCTTCCATCCCCCACGCCGCAGGATCCCGCCGGGGCTCCGAGTCCGAGTGGAGGGGGTCCGGATCCCGGTCGAGATGCATTTCAAGTATCTCGGCCTAACTCTGGACCCCCGCTGGAACTTTGAGGAGCATTTTAAGCTCCTCGTTCCACGGCTTATGAAGACCGCAGCCGCACTCGGACGGCTCCTCCCTAACCAGGGAGGACCCAACTCAGCGTGCCGTCGACTCTACCACGGGGTGGTAAGGTCGATGGCACTCTACGGAGCCCCGGTCTGGGCGGAGTGCCTCACTCCCCGCACCCGGGCCCTCTTACGGAGGCCGCAAAGGGTCATGGCGACCCGGGCCGTGCGGGCCTATCGCACGGTCAGCCACGGGGCTGCCTGCGTGCTAGCAGGCATGCTTCCGTGGGATGTCGATGCCCTGGTTCTGTCCCAGGTGCATCGGCATCGGGTCGCCGCTAGGGCCCTTGGAGGAAGACCCGTTGCTGAGGACGTGCAACGGGTCCGTGTAGAGGCCCATGAGAGGGCCATTGACGATTGGAGTGAGGCACTGTTAAACCCCACCGCCGGTCACCGGACGATCCTTGCGGTTCGTCCGGTGTTGAAGGACTGGGTGAGGCGCCATAAAGGCAGCCTCACCTTCCACATGGTGCAGATAATGACCGGACACGGGTGCTTCGGTCATTATCTGCACCGCATAAAAAGGGAGGAGTCGCCGCGGTGCCACCACTGCGGCGACCCAGATGATACGGCCGAGCACACGCTCCAGGTGTGCTCGGCCTGGAGCCCCCAGCGTCAGGAGTTGGAACTGGCGCTGGGAGGTGGAGACGTCTCACTGCCAAGCATGGTAGAAGCCATGCTTGGCAGTGAGACGAAATGGAAAGCTGTTGCTTCCTTCTGCGACGCTGTCATGTCGCAGAAGGAAGCAGCGGAGAGGGAGCGAGAGGAAGAGGCAGGTCTCGCTTCCCTCAGACGTAGGCGGTCGGGCAGGAGAAGACGGGCCTACCAGGCCCGTCTTCAAATGCCCTAGGGGACCTGCACACACAGCTGGCCAGCTGTGTGTGCCTGCACAGGCTCCCCCCGTCTGAGGATTGCCCCGGTGTCTCCGGGCAATCCTCCATTGGCGTCAACCTAGCCGACATTGGCTAGGCCGCCCTGGGGTGGATCGGAGTTGTTGCCTCGGCAGAACCCGGTCCACCCCGCTCAAAGGGCAAGGAGGCACCGGGGAGTTTTAGTGGGTAGTGGCCGGGCCGCTATGATTAGCATAGCGGCGCGCACCGGCCGACCCCCACATACCCCTACCGTCTCGCCAGCGGTAGGGAATCAATAAAAGGATTTCTCCTCGCAAAAAAAAAAAAAAAAAAAAAGGTTAGGTTAGGTTAGGTTAGGTTAGGTTAGGTTAGGTTAGGTTAGGTTAGGTTAGGTTAGGTTAGGTTAGGTTAGGTTAGGTTAGGTTAGGTTAGGTTAGGTTAGGTTAGGTTAGGTTAGGTTAGGTTAGGTTAGGTTAGGTTAGGTTAGGTTAGGTTAGGTTAGGTTAGGTTAGGTTAGGTTAGGTTAGGTTAGGTTAGGTTAGGTTAGGTTAGGTTAGGTTAGGTTAGGTTAGGTTAGGTTAGGTTAGGTTAGGTTAGGTTAGGTTAGGTTAGGTTGTTGTCCAAAAAGTTTTCGGTGTTATCGGTGCTTTTAGACGCATTCCAAGTCGCTTCATCTGACTGTAGTGGAGGATTGACGGATTGACGTGATTGAAGCCTTTTTTAAGGCTTCATCAGTCTCCGTGCCAAAACTTCAGTTGGCTGTCATTTCGTTATTTATTAACGGATTTGGACGCGGATTGCTTTGCACGCAGCCTTTTTCAAGGCTGCACAGGGTAGTTTGCTCCAAATTGTTGTTATTGTTGTTGTTTTTCTGTTATTGTTGATTTTTTGTTTTTCTTATAAAACTTTCATTTTTTATAAGTTTGACTTGTTGCCGTTTCGTTATTTGTTGACGGATTTTGTTGCGGATTGCCTTGTTAGTAGCCTCTCCCGGGGCTCTTCGGGGTGGTCTGCAACAAATTTTGTTTTTGTTGCTGTTACTTAGTTTTAATCTTGTTTTTGTTGTTTTTTTTCGTGTTTACACGAATCTCTTGTTGTTTTGTTTGTTTTATTGTTGTTTGTTGACACTCCGCGGGAGTGTAGACTCCGGGCTATTAGGGGAGCCGGCAGGGCCATTATTTGGCCATGTCGGACTCCGCCGAAAATAGTGGGCCTAGCCCGAGAGGTGGAAAAGCTGCAGTGAAGCTGCAATTTTCGGGTGCCGTGACCCGTTCGGTTGCCCGCAAGCGGACCGCGGCGATAGTGACTCAGGAGGAGTTATCTGACTCTTCCCTGGCCAGCAGCAAATTTTTTGCTGCTGTGGTGTCGGGGTCAGAGGACCCGGAAGTGTTCGCGGAACCTCCAGTTCCGCCAAAATGCAAAAAAGGAGCGAAGGGCCGTGGCGGAAAGGCGTTCCGTCACGACGTTGGCCTCTCGCAGGCCCGACGCGAGTTGCAGGAAGCGAGCTCTGACTCTGACGGAGGGACAGAGGGCAGCTTCCAGTCGGCAAAGTCGGCCGGCTCTATCGAGGAGCTGACCAGAAAGGCCCAGGAAAGCGCCGAAGCTATTCTGGAGGCTGCCCGCAAAGCGGGCAACTTAAAGGGAACCACTAAACGGGACATCAACCGGTCCACACAGTCCCTCCTCGAAGTTATGGGGGCGTTAATCGAGCGCAAGTCGTCGAAAGAAGTTCGGCGACTTCGCGCCGACAATAGGAGACTGCAGGAACAACTGGACGTGGTCTCGAACCAATTGAAGGCGGTCCGAAGGGACTACGCAGAAAGGCCCTCTTCAGGGAAGCCTCCGGCGGCGCAAGTATCAATAGACCCGCCTATGACAGCGGCTGACTCTCAGCTGCTGTCTAGAGCGGAGTTTATAGAAACGCTATCCACCTTCCAGGCGGAGATGGCGTCCCAGGTGGGGAGAATCGTAATCGCCCACCTGGAAGGACTGGAGGTTGACGGGAGATTACTCCCGTCACGCCAGTTCCGCCCGCCGCTACAGGCGGATAAGAGGCGTGAGGACCGGGAGAGAGCTCCCCTCCCCCAGCACGCCACGGGTTCCACCCTTGCCCCGCCGGCGAACCTGCCAAAAACGGCGAGGGTTAAAAAGACGGCAGCGTCCCGGGTCAAGACCTCGGAGCCGACCCCTGGCCCTTCATCGGGGCTCGTGGAGGCGGCGGGAAGCTGGTCGGAGGTGGTGCGGCGTAAGAAGCGCGCACCTGCTCCGGCAGCCGCACCTGCCATTCAGGCCCTGAAGAAGACGCCGAAGCTCCCTAGGGAGCACAAAAAGATGGCCGTGGTGGTAGCATTAAAGCCGGACGCGATCGCACAGGGCGCCACTTATAAGAAGGCCTTGGAGAAAACCAAGGCCTCTGTCTCCCTTACCGCCCTCGGAATTGGTCCGGCCCAATTCCGAACGGGAGTGACGGGAGCCCGTATACTGGAACTCCCGAAGGAGACAACGGTCGCGCAGGCGGACCAGCTGGCGGCCAAAATTGGCGAGGCATTAGGCGAAGCGGCGAAGGTAACGCGCCCAGTGAAATCGGCGGATATCCGGGTCACCGGTCTCGATGACTCGGTGTCCGCCGAGGAGCTGCAGGTTGCGCTGGCGCAAAGCACGGGCTGTCCCCCCGAGCACTTCAGGGTGGGTAAGGTCCACCCTGGACCCAGGGGACTAGGCTCGGCTTTCGCCTCCTGCCCGATTGACGCCGCCAAGAAGCTGGTGACCGGGGGCCGACTGACGGTTGGATGGAGCTCCGCCTCCGTCCAACTGATCGAGCAGCGTCCCATGCGCTGTTATAGGTGCATGGGACTCGGTCACCCCGTGGTCAGATGCCCGTCCAGCAAGGACCGCAGCGGTCTCTGCTACCGTTGCGGAGCGGACGGGCACTCCGCTAACAACTGCGAGGCGGCGTACAGATGCGCCATCTGTGCGGATGCCGGTCTCCCGGCTAACCATCGTATGGGGGGGATGAACTGCTCCCCCCCAGCCGTCAGGGGCCGTCTCATTGCGGCCAAACCGACGGCTAAGCCGGGGGCAACAAGCGCGATAAGGGAGGAGCGCATGGACACCTCTAATGCCCAATAGGTCTCTCACAAAGATCCTCCAGGCGAACATCAACCACTCCGCCGGGGCACAGGACTTGCTGTGTCAGTCCATGGCGGAGTGGGAGATTAGCCTGGCGGTGGTGGCGGAGCCGTATTACGTTCCCCAGAACCCCCACTGGTTGGGGGACCTGGACGACTCCGCTGCCGTTGTGGTGAGACCGGGGGGTGGCGCTCCTCCCATTTCCCTAAGGGAAAGGGGTTCCGGGTTCGTGGCAGCGAACTTTGGGAGAATGGTGGTCGTGTCGACCTACTTCTCCCCGAACCGCAGCCGGGCGGACTTCGAGTTCTTCCTGGCTGCGGTGGAGGGAGTGGTGAGGCGAGCGGCCCCACTCCCAGTTCTGGTGGCGGGGGACCTCAACGCCAAATCCTCGGCATGGGGGTCCCCCAGTACGGACGTGAGGGGGGGCATATTGGAGTCCTGGGCGTTGGGCCTGGGGCTCCAGGTGCTAAATCGAGGCACCACCCCCACGTGCGTACGGTGGCAAGGTACGTCCATCGTGGACGTGTCCTTTGCCACCGCTGCCCTCGCTGCCCGAATCCGGGACTGGAACGTGGTGGAGGACGTGGAGACCCTATCGGACCACCTCTATGTCCGATACGAGGTCTCCACGCAGGCCGCTAGGGCCCCACAGCGTCGGGACCCCACGGCGGGTGTCGCCTTCCCAAGGTGGGCACTCGCCAAGCTCCGCCCGGACGTGGCGGAGGAGGCCGCGATGGTGAGGGAATGGTCGTCGCTCCCCCCTCACCTCGCAGGGGATCCCGACGGCATGGCCGACCACTTTGCAGACGACCTACGGGAAGTCTGCAATGCCGCCATGCCGCTGTGGCGCCCTCCTCCTCGATGGAGGAGGGTGTACTGGTGGGCGCAGGAGATTGCCTCCCTGCGCTCATCATGCCTAGCGGCCAGGAGAGCTCTCCTCCGTTGCCGGAGACGACGCTCCAGGAGGACGCCTGACGAAGAGGTCCTCCTTCGTCAGGCGTACAGGAACGCTCACAACGCCCTGCAGGAAGGTATCTGCAGGGCCAAGGAGGAAGCCCACGAGCGTTTCCTGGCCCTCCTGGATGCTGACCCTTGGGGTCGTCCGTACAGGGCCGTGAGGGGGAAGTTCGCGTCGAGCTCCCCCTCCACGGCCCACTTCGACCCGACGCTGCTCGACAAGGTCGTGGGGTCACTGTTCCCGACCCCAGGCCCGTTCGAGCCCCCGCCCATGGAGCCTCCGGAACCGCTGCCGGAGGCCGAATTGGAGGGCCCTCCCGTCTCCGACGTCGAGTTCGAGGCGGTGAGGGAGCGAATCGGGAAGAAGAAGACGGCCCCGGGGCCAGACGGAGTCCCGGCCAAGGCCCTGGCGATAGCGCTGGGGCCTCTGGAGGAGAGGTTCCGGGCGGTACTAGACACTTGTATCGCCCGGGGCAAATTTCCGAGGAGGTGGAAGGCGGGGCGACTCGTCCTTCTTCGTAAGGAAGGCCGCCCCGCCGACTCGCCGTCCGGGTACCGACCGGTGGTGCTGCTCGACGACTCCGGCAAGGCCATGGAAAGGATCATGGCCCGCCGGATCGTCGAGCATTTGGAGAATGGGGGGCCGAACTTGGAGGAGCGCCAGTTCGGCTTCCGCACCGGTCGGTCCACAATGGACGCGGTGGGCCTCCTCAAAAGGTGGACGGAGGAGGCCACCGGCAGGGGGGAGGCTGTTGTTGCGGTGTCGCTCGACATCCGCAACGCATTCAACAGCCTCCCCCACGAATGTATTAGGGCGGCACTCCGTTTCCACCGGGTGCCGTCCTATCTCTGCGCCCTCGTCGACGACTACCTCGCCGGGCGAGTGGTCCTCTACGAGGGCGCTGACGGCGAAATAATTCGCCGACAAGTGGCGGTAGGCGTACCCCAGGGGGCCGTGCTCGGCCCCCTGCTTTGGAACCTGGGGTACAACTGGGTCCTGCGAGGCAATCTCCTTCCCAAAATGGAGATTGCCTGCTTTGCCGACGACACCTTAGTCGCGGCAAGAGCGAAGACGTGGGAGAAGGCGGTACATCTTGCGTCGGCCGGCACCTCGCTCGTCGTCCGACGCATTCGACTGCTCGGGTTGGAGGTGGCCCTAGATAAAACTAGGGCCATGGCCTTCAACCCCCCACGCCGCAGGATCCCATCGGGGCTCCGCGTCCGAGTGGAGGGGGTCCGGATCGAGGTCGGCAGGTACATGAAGTACCTCGGCCTGACGCTGGACCCCCGCTGGAGCTTCGAGGAGCACTTCAAGCTCCTCGCTCCACGGCTCACTAGAGCTGCAGCCGCGCTCGGACGTCTCCTCCCGAATATGGGAGGACCCAATTCGGCGTGCCGTCGGCTTTACCACGGGGTGGTAAGGTCGATGGCACTCTACGGAGCCCCGGTCTGGGCGGAGTGCCTCACTCCTCACACCCGGGCCCTCCTACGGAGGCCTCAAAGGGCCATCGCGATCCGGGCCGTGCGAGCGTACCGCACGGTCAGCCACGGGGCCGCCTGCGTCCTCGCGGGCGTGCCCCCGTGGGATGTCGATGCCCTGGTTCTGTCCCAGGTGCATCGACATCGGGTCGCGGCAAGGGCCCAAGGAGGAAGACCCGTCGCCGAGGACGTGCGACGGGTCCGCGCAGAGGCGCAGGAGAGGGCCATGCACACATGGAGTGAGGCACTACGCCAGCCTACCGCCGGCCACCGGACGATCGGAGCGATTCGTCCGGTGTTGGAGGAATGGGTGAGGCGCCGTAAAGGCGGCCTCACCTACCACATGGTGCAGATAATGACCGGACACGGGTGTTTCGGTCATTATCTGCACCGTATTCAAAGGGAAGAATCGCCGCAGTGCCACCACTGCGGCGATCCCGACGACACGGCCGAGCATACACTCCAGGTATGCTCGGCCTGGGACACCCAGCGTCAGGAGCTGAAGGTGGCGCTGGGTGGGGGAGACGTCTCACTGCCAAGCATGGTTGAAGCCATGCTTGACAGTGAGACGAACTGGAAAGCAGTTGCCTCCTTCTGCGACTCTGTCATGTCGCAGAAGGAGGCAGCTGAGAGGGAGCGAGAGGACGAGGCTGGTCTCGCTTCCCTCAGACGTAGGCGGACGGGCAGGAGAAGACGGGCATACCAAGCCCGTTTTCAAATGCCCTAGGGGACCTGCACACACAGCTGGCTAGCTGTGTGTGCCTGCACAGGCTCCCCCCGTCTGGGGATTGCCCCGGTGTCTCCGGGCAATCCCCCATTGGCGTCAGCCTAGCCGACAGCGGCTAGGCCGCCCTGGGGTGGATCGGAGTTGTTGCCTCGGCAGAGCCCGGTCCACCCCGCTCATAGGGCAAGGAGGCACCGGGGAGTTTTAGTGGGTAGTGGCCGGGCCGCTATGACTAGCATAGCGTCGCTGCCGGCCGACCCCCACATACCCCTACCGTCTCGCCAGCGGTAGGGAATCAATAAAAGGATTTCTCCTCGAAAAAAAAAAAAAAAAAAAAAAAAAAAAAAAAAAAAAAAAAAAAAAAAAAAAAAAAAAAAAAAAAAAAGGTTAGGTTAGGTTAGGTTAGGTTAGGTTAGGTTAGGTTAGGTTAGGTTAGGTTAGGTTAGGTTAGGTTAGGTTAGGTTAGGTTAGGTTAGGTTAGGTTAGGTTTCCGTGTGCGGTTCCAGATCCGCCATCGGACGCGTCCCCAGGTTGCGGATAGGGGAACGCCCCCCAGATATGGGGGGTACCGGTTCATCCGGCGCGGACAAAAACTGGCATGTGGCTGCCTGCTCTTTCTTAAGGGCGGGCATTGCACGGCCACATGAACCCGTAGCCTCACTCAGTGGGGTCGGGGGTCCGGCGCACTGAGCGTCGGATCGCGAGGAAGAAAACCTCTCTAAAAAATCACACTCGGAGGGTGAAGCCGTGGCTTCTTTTCGAAGAAGCCCACCGCTGTCACCAGTGGACCCCCCAGTGGGTCGTGGGTTGGCCAGCAGGAGCTGGCGGTCCGGCTTGTCCGGACACGAAGGCGGTGCGCTTGGCGCAGTTTGGAGGGCCCAGCGATGGGCCAGCGGAGCTTCGGCTCGTGGTGGCGGGCCTGATAAGGCCCGCGGGCGCGGCGCGTGGTCTCGGCCACCGTCGGGCAAACCGTAACCCCGCATTTGCGGGGCCGGGGGTCCGGCGCACTGAGCGTCGGGCCGCGTGGAAGAAAACCACTATAAAAAATTACCCTGAAGCCCAAGGTTAGCGTGCCGAGGGGCTGCATGGCTGGGGGGGACCCGGTCCCAAGCGCTCCTGCGGCCTGTTGGGAAAGGGCCGCAGGTACGCTTCCCAAAACGTAATGGAAATGTCAGCAAAGGAAAAGAGTATGTCGTGCGATCCGGCTGACGCCCGGCGCTTGGGGGTAGCTCGGCCCCCGAGTGAGAAATCAGTAACGAGCGGCGCATGCGACCCGCCTCGCCAGCGGCGTCGACCGGTGTCCGGGCCGGTCGATGAGAAATTTGTTACCGGCTCATGCGAATGTGGCGAGAAGCGCCACCCCTGCGTCTGGTGCGAGGCCAGGCAGCAGGAGCTCCAGGCAGTGGATCCCGGGCTGCCTGGTAAGCAGAAGTTCTCCGGAGCGCGCACGCGTGCGCAGGCTAAGGTCGTGCCGACGCGTGACCCTGCCGACGGTGGGAGTTGCAGGGCGTTGAGCCCTGTCGTCCTCCTCCACCGAGTGGCGACGCCGCCGGCGTCGCCAAGAGACGGAAGCCCAGCGAGCGACGGAGCCGCTCCAAACCCCAGCTTGCGAGGGCTAGCGGGTATTCCAGAGGAACCCAGCATCTCGGAGCCCTCGTCCTCGGACAGGGAGACGGTGCTGTCCGTCGACGGCGACGCCGGTAGCGAGGGCGACAACGAGCCGGACCCAAGGTTGTTGGGGGACCGGCTCCAAAGAAAGAGGAGTAAAGGGCCACCGGTGCCGTCCCCGGCGGCCTCCCCTGACTCCTCAGGAGAAGAAAAGGAGCGATCCGCCATCGCCACGGGTCTGCTTCAAAAGCGCGGTCGTGGACGCCCACCCACCACCGGGGAGTATGTCGGCCTCGCTGAGGCGAAGGCCGAAGTAGCCAGAGCCCAACGGGAGGAGCTAAAGCTACTGGCAGAGCGGGACATACTCGCCTCTATGGCCGAGGCAAGGGTCACTCGCTCCCGCCTCTCGGAGATGGAGTCCGGGGACGACACCGTGGAGTCGTCCTCGCTCGTCTTCGAGAGGTTGATGACCAGTGCGGAGGCCATTCGCAGGGTGGCCGACATATCACGGAACCTTAAGGGGACCTCCGTGAAGGCGCTCCGCGACAACGTGGAGGCCATAGTCGCGGACGCCAAATGTCTGGCCTCCCTGTCGACTAATGAGGAGACAGCTGCTCTGCGTCGCGAGCTTAAAAGCGCTCGGGCGCAGAATAAGCTACTCCAAAATGGACTGGAACAGCTTCGGAGGGAGTTCGCCGAATTTAAAAACTCCGCTTCCTCCGCCGCCTCCGGGACTCCGGCCACGCTGGAGCACCTAGAGGCCATGGAGGCGGCGATCATGGACAGGGTCCATGCTCGGCTGAGCGCGCGGCTCGAAAACCTGGAGCCGCGCCTGAATCCAGCGCCGAGGGTGAGCCCTCCATTGGCCGCTCGGAGGGAACCCCCTCCGAAACCGGCCCCAAGGAAGGTCCCTCCCCCTCCTTCCTCCGCAACGCCTAAACCCTCCACCAGCGGGTTAAAGGCGCCGAAAGAAGGGGAAACCACCACTAGAAGGAAGAGGACGAAAGGTCGGAAGGCGGCCGTCAAACGACCGGCCCGAAAGGAACCGCGCCCTCTCCCACCCGCCCCCGCCTCCATGGATCGGCCGTGGAGCACGGTGGCCAAAGGCGGGAAACATAAGGAGTCACCTCCGACTCCCCGCCCTAAGTCGAGACGGGCTCAACAGCCCGCCCCCAAGAAGGCTCCGAAGCCTCCGAAGACTGCGGCCGTAGTCCTCACTCTGCAGCCTGAGGCTGCAGAAAGAGGCGTCACCTACGCCGACGTAGTCGCGGAGGCCAAAAAGAAAGTCAGCCTTGAGGAGGTGGGCATCCCGTATGTCCGCCCCCGCCGGGCTATTACGGGCGCGGTAATCTTTGAGGTGCACGGCGCCGACACAGCCGAAAAGGCGGACGCGTTGGCCGCCAAATTACGTGAGAAAATGAGTGCGGAGCTCGTCCGAGTCTCCAGACCGGTCAAGCTGACCGAGTTGCTGGTGTCGGGGCTCGACGACTCCGTCACTCCCGCAGAAGTGGCGGCGGCCATCGCCAAAGTCGGCGGCTGCGCTGTTGAATCAGTGAAAGTCGGCGCCATACGTTTCCCGCGCTTCGGGATGGGAACGGCTTGGGCGGGCTGTCCCGCAACAGCAGCCAAGAAGGTCCTGGAGGGTAGACTGCTGGTGGGATGGACGGCAGCGAGGGTGAAAGCCCTCGAACCCCGAGAGCTGCGCTGCTTCCGGTGTCTGGAGTCGGGACACGTCAGGGGGCAGTGCACCGCTGCCGTTGACAGAAGCCAGCAGTGCTACCGGTGCGGAAAGAGCGGCCATCGCGCAGCCGATTGCCGCTCCGAGGCCAGCTGCTTCTTGTGCTTGGAAGCCGGAAAACGACATAACCACCGCTTGGGTAGCCCAAAGTGTTCGGCGCCCAAGCGGAAATGGAACAGACGCAGGCCAGCGAATCCTGAGGCTCCGTCCCAGGATAACGCTGGCCCCCCACCGAACGGGACAAAAGGAGCGCCTATGGACATATAATTATGTCCATAAAGTGCCTCCTGGCGAATGTCAACCACTGCGTCGGAGCCCAGGACTTGCTAGTCCAGACTACGGCGCAGTGGGGGATACACGTGGCAATCGTCTCGGAGCCGTATCTGGTTGTCAATCGTGACAACTGGATCGGCGACCGGGACGGTGTCATCGCCATTGTTTTGACCACCGGAGAGGGAGCCCCCGCTGTCGACCAAACGTTCAGAGGCCGCGGGTTCGTCGCCGTTTTCTGCGGCGACACCGTGTATGTAGGTGTCTATTTCTCGCCAAACCGCCCGCTGGCGGAGTTCGAGCGCTTCTTGGCGGAAATAGACATCCTGCTGGGGCGGTGTCGCCCGCGTCAGGTGCTCCTCGCCGGAGACCTGAACGCGAAGTCGACAGTGTGGGGATCGGCCCTCACGGACGCGAGGGGCGCGGCTGTGGAGGAGTGGCTCTCCAGCAACAACCTATGTGTGCTGAACAGGGGCACGTCTAACACGTGCGTGCGACAACAGGGCGGATCGGTCGTGGACGTAACGTTTGCGTCCTCCGCCCTGGCACGCCGCGTTCAGGGCTGGGTAGTCGAGGAGGGGGTCGAGACGCTTTCGGATCACCGATATATTCGGTTTTCCATCTCCCCCCACTCGACGGACCCGAACAGCCCGAGGCGTGCTCCCTCTGAGATCGGGCCCAGATGGGCACTCAAAATGCTGGAGAGAAACGCCCTCATAGCGGCGTCCCTCGTGGAATCATGGAATGTCAAACCCGAGGCGACCGATGCGGACACAGAGGCGCGGTGGTTCCGCGAGGCGATGACGCATGCCTGCGACGTCGCCATGCCCCGCGCGGGCATACCGCAGCCCCGTCGACAGGTGTACTGGTGGTCGCCGGAGCTTCAGCACCTCCGGACGACATGTGTGAAAGCACGACGCCGGTACACCCACGCCCGTCGACGCCACAGACCCGCATCGGTTATAGCCGAACTCTTTGCCGCCTTCCAAGGGGCCAAGAAGGAGCTGAGGACCGAGATCGCTGCAGCGAAGGAGCGCGCCTGGCAGGAGCTGGTGAACTCTCTCGAGCAGGACCCATGGGGCAGGCCGTATAAGCTTGTGATGAGCAAGCTCCGCCCATGGGCCCCTCCGTTGTCGACCACCATGAACACGGAGACGCTCGAGAGAGTGGTGGTGAATCTGTTCCCTGCCAGGGCGGAGGGCGATGCTCCTTCCGCGCCTGATCGGGCGAGGCAGCAGATCTCGACGGAGGATCCCCCCGAGGTGTCAAAGGGCGAGTTGGACGGGGCGGTTCTTCGCCTGAGTGCGAAGAACACGGCGCCCGGTCCCGATGGCATCCCGGGGAAGGCTCTGGTCTTGGCCCTGAAAGAGGGCGGCCTACAGGATAGATTCCGCGCGTTGCTCACAACCTGTGCTAAGGATGGCCACTTTCCCAACGAATGGAAGCGGGGTAAGCTTGTCCTCATCCGCAAGCCCGGGCGTCCGGTGGACTCACCATCGGCCTATCGCCCCATAGTCCTGTTGAGTGAGGCGGGCAAGTTGTTCGAACGGGTTATCGCCGCTCGCCTCACCCAACATCTCGAGGAGACCGGGCCGAACTTGGCCGATGTCCAGTTCGGCTTCCGAAGGGGCAGGTCCACCGTGGACGCGATCTCGCGGGTGAGGGCTTTAGTCGATGAGGCTATTGGGAAAGGCGGGTTCGTCTTGGCGGTGTCCCTCGACATCTCCAACGCGTTTAACACTCTTCCACACAGAGTGATCGTGGAGGCTATGGGGTACCACGGCTTCCCGGAGTACCTCCGACGGCTTGTCGGAGATTATCTCTCGGGTCGCTCGGTCGCGTACCCCACGCGCGTTGGAGATCGTCAGCGCCAAGTGTCGTGCGGTGTCCCGCAGGGGTCGGTTCTCGGGCCGCTCCTGTGGAACATCGGCTACGACTGGGCACTGCGGGGCGCAACCCTGCGCGGGGTCGACGTCACGTGTTACGCGGACGACACTTTGGTGACCGCCCGCGGTGACACGTATCGTGACGCGGCCCTGTTGGCAACCGCCGGAGTAGCACAGGTTGTGATGAGGATACGGCGCTTGGGCCTGACGGTGGCCCTTGAGAAGTCGGAAGCCATCTGCTTCCGTGGGCCTCGCAAGGCGCCACCGCCGGACGCTCACATCATTGTCGGAGGAGTTTCCATCGGCGTCGGGTCGACGCTGAAATATCTCGGCGTCGTACTCGATAGCCGGTGGAACTTCCAAGGTCACTTCAGGAGCCTGGCTCCTAAACTGACCAAAATTTCTTTCGCTCTGAGCAGGCTGATGCCCAACCTGGGCGGACCCAACGTCGGGTGCCGCCGTCTCTTCGCGGGCGTGGTGCGCTCGATGGCCCTGTACGGTGCGCCGATTTGGGTCGACTCCCTGTCGGCCCAAAACTTGACTGTGCTGCGGCGCCTGCAGCGAGTCATGGCGTCCAGGGTCATCAGAGCGTATCGCACCACCTCGTGGAGGGCGGCATGCGCGATCGCCGGCACGCTCCCCTGGGAGCTGGATGCCGAGGTCCTCGCAGCGGTCTACCGCAGGACCGCCGACGCGAGGGCTAGCGGCGCGAGTCCACTCCCGGAGGAGGTGGCGCGTTGGAGGGCGGAGCTCCAGGAGGAGGCACTCGAGCGCTGGCGCGATGATTTGATGCAGGCGGGGTGCGGTTCCCGTACCACGTCTGCTATCGCGCCAGTGCTGAAGGAGTGGGTGAGCAGGCGGACCGGCTCGCTCTCTTTCCGGCTTGTGCAGGTGCTGACGGGGCATGGCTGCTTCGGTCGGTACCTGTGCAACGTCGCGCGGAGGGAGCGAACCACCGTCTGCCACGAGTGCGGAGCCGCCAACGACACGGCGCAACACACACTCGAGGAATGCCCAGGTTGGGATACGGAGAGAGCGGCTCTGACGGCAGTCGTGGGACAAGACCTGTCCTTACCGGCTGTCGTCAGGGCAATGATTGAGACGCCTGACGGCTGGAAAGCCGTCAGGACCTTCTGCGAGTCGGCCCTGAGTGGTAAAGAGGCCGGGGAGCGGTCCCGCGAAGAGGACCCCCAGGCGGACCCACTCAGGCGCCGAAAAGTCGGAAGACGGCGCCGCGCCTACGCCGCGCGCGCCGACTAACTGTGACTACCGGGTGTCAGGTGGACGACTGGCGCCCGGCCTACACGGATCAGACGGCGTGGCGGCCTAGAGATGCTCCCTAGGTCGCCACCATAACGATGGTTCCCTCACGGGATTAGCGGTGTGCGGGTTCCGCGGACATGGCCTCGCTGTTATACGGACCCGCACACAACCGCTGATGGTGGAGCATGGGGGGGTTTTAGTGGGTATTCCCGGTGATAATTCGCGTCACCGGGCGAGTCCCACACTCCCCCTCGCCGACGCGTCCTCGCCGGCGAGGGGGGTCAGTCCGTAAATGTGATTTCCCCTCCTCAAAAAAAAAAAAAAAAAAAAAAAAAAAAAAAAAAAAAAAAAGGTTAGGTTAGGTTAGGTTAGGTTAGGTTAGGTTAGGTTAGGTTAGGTTAGGTTAGGTTAGGTTAGGTTAGGTTAGGTTAGGTTAGGTTAGGTTAGGTTAGGTTAGGTTAGGTTAGGTTAGGTTAGGTTAGGTTAGGTTAGGTTAGGTTAGGTTAGGTTAGGTTAGGTTAGGTTAGGTTAGGTTAGGTTAGGTTAGGTTAGGTTAGGTTAGGTTAGGTTAGGTTAGGTTAGGTTAGGTTAGGTTAGGTTAGGTTAGGTTAGGTTAGGTTAGGTTAGGTTAGGTTAGGTTAGGTTAGGTTAGGTTAGGTTAGGTTAGGTTAGGTTAGGTTAGGTTAGGTTAGGTTAGGTTAGGTTAGGTTAGGTTAGGTTAGGTTAGGTTAGGTTAGGTTAGGTTAGGTTAGGTTAGGTTAGGTTAGGTTAGGTTAGGTTAGGTTAGGTTAGGTTAGGTTAGGTTAGGTTAGGTTAGGTTAGGTTAGGTTAGGTTAGGTTAGGTTAGGTTAGGTTAGGTTAGGTTAGGTTAGGTTAGGTTAGGTTAGGTTAGGTTAGGTTAGGTTAGGTTAGGTTAGGTTAGGTTAGGTTAGGTTAGGTTAGGTTAGGTTAGGTTAGGTTAGGTTAGGTTAGGTTAGGTTAGGTTAGGTTAGGTTAGGTTAGGTTAGGTTAGGTTAGGTTAGGTTAGGTTAGGTTAGGTTAGGTTAGGTTAGGTTAGGTTAGGTTAGGTTAGGTTAGGTTAGGTTAGGTTAGGTTAGGTTAGGTTAGGTTAGGTTAGGTTAGGTTAGGTTAGGTTAGGTTAGGTTAGGTTAGGTTAGGTTAGGTTAGGTTAGGTTAGGTTAGGTTAGGTTAGGTTAGGTTAGGTTAGGTTAGGTTAGGTTAGGTTAGGTTAGGTTAGGTTAGGTTAGGTTAGGTTAGGTTAGGTTAGGTTAGGTTAGGTTAGGTTAGGTTAGGTTAGGTTAGGTTAGGTTAGGTTAGGTTAGGTTAGGTTAGGTTAGGTTAGGTTAGGTTAGGTTAGGTTAGGTTAGGTTAGGTTAGGTTAGGTTAGGTTAGGTTAGGTTAGGTTAGGTTAGGTTAGGTTAGGTTAGGTTAGGTTAGGTTAGGTTAGGTTAGGTTAGGTTAGGTTAGGTTAGGTTAGGTTAGGTTAGGTTAGGTTAGGTTAGGTTAGGTTAGGTTAGGTTAGGTTAGGTTAGGTTAGGTTAGGTTAGGTTAGGTTAGGTTAGGTTAGGTTAGGTTAGGTTAGGTTAGGTTAGGTTAGGTTAGGTTAGGTTAGGTTAGGTTAGGTTAGGTTAGGTTAGGTTAGGTTAGGTTAGGTTAGGTTAGGTTAGGTTAGGTTAGGTTAGGTTAGGTTAGGTTAGGTTAGGTTAGGTTAGGTTAGGTTAGGTTAGGTTAGGTTAGGTTAGGTTAGGTTAGGTTAGGTTAGGTTAGGTTAGGTTAGGTTAGGTTAGGTTAGGTTAGGTTAGGTTAGGTTAGGTTAGGTTAGGTTAGGTTAGGTTAGGTTAGGTTAGGTTAGGTTAGGTTAGGTTAGGTTAGGTTAGGTTAGGTTAGGTTAGGTTAGGTTAGGTTAGGTTAGGTTAGGTTAGGTTAGGTTAGGTTAGGTTAGGTTAGGTTAGGTTAGGTTAGGTTAGGTTAGGTTAGGTTAGGTTAGGTTAGGTTAGGTTAGGTTAGGTTAGGTTAGGTTAGGTTAGGTTAGGTTAGGTTAGGTTAGGTTAGGTTAGGTTAGGTTAGGTTAGGTTAGGTTAGGTTAGGTTAGGTTAGGTTAGGTTAGGTTAGGTTAGGTTAGGTTAGGTTAGGTTAGGTTAGGTTAGGTTAGGTTAGGTTAGGTTAGGTTAGGTTAGGTTAGGTTAGGTTAGGTTAGGTTAGGTTAGGTTAGGTTAGGTTAGGTTAGGTTAGGTTAGGTTAGGTTAGGTTAGGTTAGGTTAGGTTAGGTTAGGTTAGGTTAGGTTAGGTTAGGTTAGGTTAGGTTAGGTTAGGTTAGGTTAGGTTAGGTTAGGTTAGGTTAGGTTAGGTTAGGTTAGGTTAGGTTAGGTTAGGTTAGGTTAGGTTAGGTTAGGTTAGGTTAGGTTAGGTTAGGTTAGGTTAGGTTAGGTTAGGTTAGGTTAGGTTAGGTTAGGTTAGGTTAGGTTAGGTTAGGTTAGGTTAGGTTAGGTTAGGTTAGGTTAGGTTAGGTTAGGTTAGGTTAGGTTAGGTTAGGTTAGGTTAGGTTAGGTTAGGTTAGGTTAGGTTAGGTTAGGTTAGGTTAGGTTAGGTTAGGTTAGGTTAGGTTAGGTTAGGTTAGGTTAGGTTAGGTTAGGTTAGGTTAGGTTAGGTTAGGTTAGGTTAGGTTAGGTTAGGTTAGGTTAGGTTAGGTTAGGTTAGGTTAGGTTAGGTTAGGTTAGGTTAGGTTAGGTTAGGTTAGGTTAGGTTAGGTTAGGTTAGGTTAGGTTAGGTTAGGTTAGGTTAGGTTAGGTTAGGTTAGGTTAGGTTAGGTTAGGTTAGGTTAGGTTAGGTTAGGTTAGGTTAGGTTAGGTTAGGTTAGGTTAGGTTAGGTTAGGTTAGGTTAGGTTAGGTTAGGTTAGGTTAGGTTAGGTTAGGTTAGGTTAGGTTAGGTTAGGTTAGGTTAGGTTAGGTTAGGTTAGGTTAGGTTAGGTTAGGTTAGGTTAGGTTAGGTTAGGTTAGGTTAGGTTAGGTTAGGTTAGGTTAGGTTAGGTTAGGTTAGGTTAGGTTAGGTTAGGTTAGGTTAGGTTAGGTTAGGTTAGGTTAGGTTAGGTTAGGTTAGGTTAGGTTAGGTTAGGTTAGGTTAGGTTAGGTTAGGTTAGGTTAGGTTAGGTTAGGTTAGGTTAGGTTAGGTTAGGTTAGGTTAGGTTAGGTTAGGTTAGGTTAGGTTAGGTTAGGTTAGGTTAGGTTAGGTTAGGTTAGGTTAGGTTAGGTTAGGTTAGGTTAGGTTAGGTTAGGTTAGGTTAGGTTAGGTTAGGTTAGGTTAGGTTAGGTTAGGTTAGGTTAGGTTAGGTTAGGTTAGGTTAGGTTAGGTTAGGTTAGGTTAGGTTAGGTTAGGTTAGGTTAGGTTAGGTTAGGTTAGGTTAGGTTAGGTTAGGTTAGGTTAGGTTAGGTTAGGTTAGGTTAGGTTAGGTTAGGTTAGGTTAGGTTAGGTTAGGTTAGGTTAGGTTAGGTTAGGTTAGGTTAGGTTAGGTTAGGTTAGGTTAGGTTAGGTTAGGTTAGGTTAGGTTAGGTTAGGTTAGGTTAGGTTAGGTTAGGTTAGGTTAGGTTAGGTTAGGTTAGGTTAGGTTAGGTTAGGTTAGGTTAGGTTAGGTTAGGTTAGGTTAGGTTAGGTTAGGTTAGGTTAGGTTAGGTTAGGTTAGGTTAGGTTAGGTTAGGTTAGGTTAGGTTAGGTTAGGTTAGGTTAGGTTAGGTTAGGTTAGGTTAGGTTAGGTTAGGTTAGGTTAGGTTAGGTTAGGTTAGGTTAGGTTAGGTTAGGTTAGGTTAGGTTAGGTTAGGTTAGGTTAGGTTAGGTTAGGTTAGGTTAGGTTAGGTTAGGTTAGGTTAGGTTAGGTTAGGTTAGGTTAGGTTAGGTTAGGTTAGGTTAGGTTAGGTTAGGTTAGGTTAGGTTAGGTTAGGTTAGGTTAGGTTAGGTTAGGTTAGGTTAGGTTAGGTTAGGTTAGGTTAGGTTAGGTTAGGTTAGGTTAGGTTAGGTTAGGTTAGGTTAGGTTAGGTTAGGTTAGGTTAGGTTAGGTTAGGTTAGGTTAGGTTAGGTTAGGTTAGGTTAGGTTAGGTTAGGTTAGGTTAGGTTAGGTTAGGTTAGGTTAGGTTAGGTTAGGTTAGGTTAGGTTAGGTTAGGTTAGGTTAGGTTAGGTTAGGTTAGGTTAGGTTAGGTTAGGTTAGGTTAGGTTAGGTTAGGTTAGGTTAGGTTAGGTTAGGTTAGGTTAGGTTAGGTTAGGTTAGGTTAGGTTAGGTTAGGTTAGGTTAGGTTAGGTTAGGTTAGGTTAGGTTAGGTTAGGTTAGGTTAGGTTAGGTTAGGTTAGGTTAGGTTAGGTTAGGTTAGGTTAGGTTAGGTTAGGTTAGGTTAGGTTAGGTTAGGTTAGGTTAGGTTAGGTTAGGTTAGGTTAGGTTAGGTTAGGTTAGGTTAGGTTAGGTTAGGTTAGGTTAGGTTAGGTTAGGTTAGGTTAGGTTAGGTTAGGTTAGGTTAGGTTAGGTTAGGTTAGGTTAGGTTAGGTTAGGTTAGGTTAGGTTAGGTTAGGTTAGGTTAGGTTAGGTTAGGTTAGGTTAGGTTAGGTTAGGTTAGGTTAGGTTAGGTTAGGTTAGGTTAGGTTAGGTTAGGTTAGGTTAGGTTAGGTTAGGTTAGGTTAGGTTAGGTTAGGTTAGGTTAGGTTAGGTTAGGTTAGGTTAGGTTAGGTTAGGTTAGGTTAGGTTAGGTTAGGTTAGGTTAGGTTAGGTTAGGTTAGGTTAGGTTAGGTTAGGTTAGGTTAGGTTAGGTTAGGTTAGGTTAGGTTAGGTTAGGTTAGGTTAGGTTAGGTTAGGTTAGGTTAGGTTAGGTTAGGTTAGGTTAGGTTAGGTTAGGTTAGGTTAGGTTAGGTTAGGTTAGGTTAGGTTAGGTTAGGTTAGGTTAGGTTAGGTTAGGTTAGGTTAGGTTAGGTTAGGTTAGGTTAGGTTAGGTTAGGTTAGGTTAGGTTAGGTTAGGTTAGGTTAGGTTAGGTTAGGTTAGGTTAGGTTAGGTTAGGTTAGGTTAGGTTAGGTTAGGTTAGGTTAGGTTAGGTTAGGTTAGGTTAGGTTAGGTTAGGTTAGGTTAGGTTAGGTTAGGTTAGGTTAGGTTAGGTTAGGTTAGGTTAGGTTAGGTTAGGTTAGGTTAGGTTAGGTTAGGTTAGGTTAGGTTAGGTTAGGTTAGGTTAGGTTAGGTTAGGTTAGGTTAGGTTAGGTTAGGTTAGGTTAGGTTAGGTTAGGTTAGGTTAGGTTAGGTTAGGTTAGGTTAGGTTAGGTTAGGTTAGGTTAGGTTAGGTTAGGTTAGGTTAGGTTAGGTTAGGTTAGGTTAGGTTAGGTTAGGTTAGGTTAGGTTAGGTTAGGTTAGGTTAGGTTAGGTTAGGTTAGGTTAGGTTAGGTTAGGTTAGGTTAGGTTAGGTTAGGTTAGGTTAGGTTAGGTTAGGTTAGGTTAGGTTAGGTTAGGTTAGGTTAGGTTAGGTTAGGTTAGGTTAGGTTAGGTTAGGTTAGGTTAGGTTAGGTTAGGTTAGGTTAGGTTAGGTTAGGTTAGGTTAGGTTAGGTTAGGTTAGGTTAGGTTAGGTTAGGTTAGGTTAGGTTAGGTTAGGTTAGGTTAGGTTAGGTTAGGTTAGGTTAGGTTAGGTTAGGTTAGGTTAGGTTAGGTTAGGTTAGGTTAGGTTAGGTTAGGTTAGGTTAGGTTAGGTTAGGTTAGGTTAGGTTAGGTTAGGTTAGGTTAGGTTAGGTTAGGTTAGGTTAGGTTAGGTTAGGTTAGGTTAGGTTAGGTTAGGTTAGGTTAGGTTAGGTTAGGTTAGGTTAGGTTAGGTTAGGTTAGGTTAGGTTAGGTTAGGTTAGGTTAGGTTAGGTTAGGTTAGGTTAGGTTAGGTTAGGTTAGGTTAGGTTAGGTTAGGTTAGGTTAGGTTAGGTTAGGTTAGGTTAGGTTAGGTTAGGTTAGGTTAGGTTAGGTTAGGTTAGGTTAGGTTAGGTTAGGTTAGGTTAGGTTAGGTTAGGTTAGGTTAGGTTAGGTTAGGTTAGGTTAGGTTAGGTTAGGTTAGGTTAGGTTAGGTTAGGTTAGGTTAGGTTAGGTTAGGTTAGGTTAGGTTAGGTTAGGTTAGGTTAGGTTAGGTTAGGTTAGGTTAGGTTAGGTTAGGTTAGGTTAGGTTAGGTTAGGTTAGGTTAGGTTAGGTTAGGTTAGGTTAGGTTAGGTTAGGTTAGGTTAGGTTAGGTTAGGTTAGGTTAGGTTAGGTTAGGTTAGGTTAGGTTAGGTTAGGTTAGGTTAGGTTAGGTTAGGTTAGGTTAGGTTAGGTTAGGTTAGGTTAGGTTAGGTTAGGTTAGGTTAGGTTAGGTTAGGTTAGGTTAGGTTAGGTTAGGTTAGGTTAGGTTAGGTTAGGTTAGGTTAGGTTAGGTTAGGTTAGGTTAGGTTAGGTTAGGTTAGGTTAGGTTAGGTTAGGTTAGGTTAGGTTAGGTTAGGTTAGGTTAGGTTAGGTTAGGTTAGGTTAGGTTAGGTTAGGTTAGGTTAGGTTAGGTTAGGTTAGGTTAGGTTAGGTTAGGTTAGGTTAGGTTAGGTTAGGTTAGGTTAGGTTAGGTTAGGTTAGGTTAGGTTAGGTTAGGTTAGGTTAGGTTAGGTTAGGTTAGGTTAGGTTAGGTTAGGTTAGGTTAGGTTAGGTTAGGTTAGGTTAGGTTAGGTTAGGTTAGGTTAGGTTAGGTTAGGTTAGGTTAGGTTAGGTTAGGTTAGGTTAGGTTAGGTTAGGTTAGGTTAGGTTAGGTTAGGTTAGGTTAGGTTAGGTTAGGTTAGGTTAGGTTAGGTTAGGTTAGGTTAGGTTAGGTTAGGTTAGGTTAGGTTAGGTTAGGTTAGGTTAGGTTAGGTTAGGTTAGGTTAGGTTAGGTTAGGTTAGGTTAGGTTAGGTTAGGTTAGGTTAGGTTAGGTTAGGTTAGGTTAGGTTAGGTT
Source organism: Synanthedon myopaeformis (assembly GCA_944738685.1). Taxonomy (NCBI): domain Eukaryota; kingdom Metazoa; phylum Arthropoda; class Insecta; order Lepidoptera; family Sesiidae; genus Synanthedon; species Synanthedon myopaeformis. The sequence continues at coordinate 5,978,977 of OX122939.1, forward strand.
AGGTTAGGTTAGGTTAGGTTAGGTTAGGTTAGGTTAGGTTAGGTTAGGTTAGGTTAGGTTAGGTTAGGTTAGGTTAGGTTAGGTTAGGTTAGGTTAGGTTAGGTTAGGTTAGGTTAGGTTAGGTTAGGTTAGGTTAGGTTAGGTTAGGTTAGGTTAGGTTAGGTTAGGTTAGGTTAGGTTAGGTTAGGTTAGGTTAGGTTAGGTTAGGTTAGGTTAGGTTAGGTTAGGTTAGGTTAGGTTAGGTTAGGTTAGGTTAGGTTAGGTTAGGTTAGGTTAGGTTAGGTTAGGTTAGGTTAGGTTAGGTTAGGTTAGGTTAGGTTAGGTTAGGTTAGGTTAGGTTAGGTTAGGTTAGGTTAGGTTAGGTTAGGTTAGGTTAGGTTAGGTTAGGTTAGGTTAGGTTAGGTTAGGTTAGGTTAGGTTAGGTTAGGTTAGGTTAGGTTAGGTTAGGTTAGGTTAGGTTAGGTTAGGTTAGGTTAGGTTAGGTTAGGTTAGGTTAGGTTAGGTTAGGTTAGGTTAGGTTAGGTTAGGTTAGGTTAGGTTAGGTTAGGTTAGGTTAGGTTAGGTTAGGTTAGGTTAGGTTAGGTTAGGTTAGGTTAGGTTAGGTTAGGTTAGGTTAGGTTAGGTTAGGTTAGGTTAGGTTAGGTTAGGTTAGGTTAGGTTAGGTTAGGTTAGGTTAGGTTAGGTTAGGTTAGGTTAGGTTAGGTTAGGTTAGGTTAGGTTAGGTTAGGTTAGGTTAGGTTAGGTTAGGTTAGGTTAGGTTAGGTTAGGTTAGGTTAGGTTAGGTTAGGTTAGGTTAGGTTAGGTTAGGTTAGGTTAGGTTAGGTTAGGTTAGGTTAGGTTAGGTTAGGTTAGGTTAGGTTAGGTTAGGTTAGGTTAGGTTAGGTTAGGTTAGGTTAGGTTAGGTTAGGTTAGGTTAGGTTAGGTTAGGTTAGGTTAGGTTAGGTTAGGTTAGGTTAGGTTAGGTTAGGTTAGGTTAGGTTAGGTTAGGTTAGGTTAGGTTAGGTTAGGTTAGGTTAGGTTAGGTTAGGTTAGGTTAGGTTAGGTTAGGTTAGGTTAGGTTAGGTTAGGTTAGGTTAGGTTAGGTTAGGTTAGGTTAGGTTAGGTTAGGTTAGGTTAGGTTAGGTTAGGTTAGGTTAGGTTAGGTTAGGTTAGGTTAGGTTAGGTTAGGTTAGGTTAGGTTAGGTTAGGTTAGGTTAGGTTAGGTTAGGTTAGGTTAGGTTAGGTTAGGTTAGGTTAGGTTAGGTTAGGTTAGGTTAGGTTAGGTTAGGTTAGGTTAGGTTAGGTTAGGTTAGGTTAGGTTAGGTTAGGTTAGGTTAGGTTAGGTTAGGTTAGGTTAGGTTAGGTTAGGTTAGGTTAGGTTAGGTTAGGTTAGGTTAGGTTAGGTTAGGTTAGGTTAGGTTAGGTTAGGTTAGGTTAGGTTAGGTTAGGTTAGGTTAGGTTAGGTTAGGTTAGGTTAGGTTAGGTTAGGTTAGGTTAGGTTAGGTTAGGTTAGGTTAGGTTAGGTTAGGTTAGGTTAGGTTAGGTTAGGTTAGGTTAGGTTAGGTTAGGTTAGGTTAGGTTAGGTTAGGTTAGGTTAGGTTAGGTTAGGTTAGGTTAGGTTAGGTTAGGTTAGGTTAGGTTAGGTTAGGTTAGGTTAGGTTAGGTTAGGTTAGGTTAGGTTAGGTTAGGTTAGGTTAGGTTAGGTTAGGTTAGGTTAGGTTAGGTTAGGTTAGGTTAGGTTAGGTTAGGTTAGGTTAGGTTAGGTTAGGTTAGGTTAGGTTAGGTTAGGTTAGGTTAGGTTAGGTTAGGTTAGGTTAGGTTAGGTTAGGTTAGGTTAGGTTAGGTTAGGTTAGGTTAGGTTAGGTTAGGTTAGGTTAGGTTAGGTTAGGTTAGGTTAGGTTAGGTTAGGTTAGGTTAGGTTAGGTTAGGTTAGGTTAGGTTAGGTTAGGTTAGGTTAGGTTAGGTTAGGTTAGGTTAGGTTAGGTTAGGTTAGGTTAGGTTAGGTTAGGTTAGGTTAGGTTAGGTTAGGTTAGGTTAGGTTAGGTTAGGTTAGGTTAGGTTAGGTTAGGTTAGGTTAGGTTAGGTTAGGTTAGGTTAGGTTAGGTTAGGTTAGGTTAGGTTAGGTTAGGTTAGGTTAGGTTAGGTTAGGTTAGGTTAGGTTAGGTTAGGTTAGGTTAGGTTAGGTTAGGTTAGGTTAGGTTAGGTTAGGTTAGGTTAGGTTAGGTTAGGTTAGGTTAGGTTAGGTTAGGTTAGGTTAGGTTAGGTTAGGTTAGGTTAGGTTAGGTTAGGTTAGGTTAGGTTAGGTTAGGTTAGGTTAGGTTAGGTTAGGTTAGGTTAGGTTAGGTTAGGTTAGGTTAGGTTAGGTTAGGTTAGGTTAGGTTAGGTTAGGTTAGGTTAGGTTAGGTTAGGTTAGGTTAGGTTAGGTTAGGTTAGGTTAGGTTAGGTTAGGTTAGGTTAGGTTAGGTTAGGTTAGGTTAGGTTAGGTTAGGTTAGGTTAGGTTAGGTTAGGTTAGGTTAGGTTAGGTTAGGTTAGGTTAGGTTAGGTTAGGTTAGGTTAGGTTAGGTTAGGTTAGGTTAGGTTAGGTTAGGTTAGGTTAGGTTAGGTTAGGTTAGGTTAGGTTAGGTTAGGTTAGGTTAGGTTAGGTTAGGTTAGGTTAGGTTAGGTTAGGTTAGGTTAGGTTAGGTTAGGTTAGGTTAGGTTAGGTTAGGTTAGGTTAGGTTAGGTTAGGTTAGGTTAGGTTAGGTTAGGTTAGGTTAGGTTAGGTTAGGTTAGGTTAGGTTAGGTTAGGTTAGGTTAGGTTAGGTTAGGTTAGGTTAGGTTAGGTTAGGTTAGGTTAGGTTAGGTTAGGTTAGGTTAGGTTAGGTTAGGTTAGGTTAGGTTAGGTTAGGTTAGGTTAGGTTAGGTTAGGTTAGGTTAGGTTAGGTTAGGTTAGGTTAGGTTAGGTTAGGTTAGGTTAGGTTAGGTTAGGTTAGGTTAGGTTAGGTTAGGTTAGGTTAGGTTAGGTTAGGTTAGGTTAGGTTAGGTTAGGTTAGGTTAGGTTAGGTTAGGTTAGGTTAGGTTAGGTTAGGTTAGGTTAGGTTAGGTTAGGTTAGGTTAGGTTAGGTTAGGTTAGGTTAGGTTAGGTTAGGTTAGGTTAGGTTAGGTTAGGTTAGGTTAGGTTAGGTTAGGTTAGGTTAGGTTAGGTTAGGTTAGGTTAGGTTAGGTTAGGTTAGGTTAGGTTAGGTTAGGTTAGGTTAGGTTAGGTTAGGTTAGGTATAGGTTAGGTTAGGTTAGGTTAGGTTAGGTTAGGTTAGGTTAGGTTAGGTTAGGTTAGGTTAGGTTAGGTTAGGTTAGGTAGGTTAGGTTAGGTTAGGTTAGGTTAGGTTAGGTTAGGTTAGGTTAGGTTAGGTTAGGTTAGGTTAGGTTAGGTTAGGTTAGGTTAGGTTAGGTTAGGTTAGGTTAGGTTAGGTTAGGTTAGGTTAGGTTAGGTTAGGTTAGGTTAGGTTAGGTTAGGTTAGGTTAGGTTAGGTTAGGTTAGGTTAGGTTAGGTTAGGTTAGGTTAGGTTAGGTTAGGTTAGGTTAGGTTAGGTTAGGTTAGGTTAGGTTAGGTTAGGTTAGGTTAGGTTAGGTTAGGTTAGGTTAGGTTAGGTTAGGTTAGGTTAGGTTAGGTTAGGTTAGGTTAGGTTAGGTTAGGTTAGGTTAGGTTAGGTTAGGTTAGGTTAGGTTAGGTTAGGTTAGGTTAGGTTAGGTTAGGTTAGGTTAGGTTAGGTTAGGTTAGGTTAGGTTAGGTTAGGTTAGGTTAGGTTAGGTTAGGTTAGGTTAGGTTAGGTTAGGTTAGGTTAGGTTAGGTTAGGTTAGGTTAGGTTAGGTTAGGTTAGGTTAGGTTAGGTTAGGTTAGGTTAGGTTAGGTTAGGTTAGGTTAGGTTAGGTTAGGTTAGGTTAGGTTAGGTTAGGTTAGGTTAGGTTAGGTTAGGTTAGGTTAGGTTAGGTTAGGTTAGGTTAGGTTAGGTTAGGTTAGGTTAGGTTAGGTTAGGTTAGGTTAGGTTAGGTTAGGTTAGGTTAGGTTAGGTTAGGTTAGGTTAGGTTAGGTTAGGTTAGGTTAGGTTAGGTTAGGTTAGGTTAGGTTAGGTTAGGTTAGGTTAGGTTAGGTTAGGTTAGGTTAGGTTAGGTTAGGTTAGGTTAGGTTAGGTTAGGTTAGGTTAGGTTAGGTTAGGTTAGGTTAGGTTAGGTTAGGTTAGGTTAGGTTAGGTTAGGTTAGGTTAGGTTAGGTTAGGTTAGGTTAGGTTAGGTTAGGTTAGGTTAGGTTAGGTTAGGTTAGGTTAGGTTAGGTTAGGTTAGGTTAGGTTAGGTTAGGTTAGGTTAGGTTAGGTTAGGTTAGGTTAGGTTAGGTTAGGTTAGGTTAGGTTAGGTTAGGTTAGGTTAGGTTAGGTTAGGTTAGGTTAGGTTAGGTTAGGTTAGGTTAGGTTAGGTTAGGTTAGGTTAGGTTAGGTTAGGTTAGGTTAGGTTAGGTTAGGTTAGGTTAGGTTAGGTTAGGTTAGGTTAGGTTAGGTTAGGTTAGGTTAGGTTAGGTTAGGTTAGGTTAGGTTAGGTTAGGTTAGGTTAGGTTAGGTTAGGTTAGGTTAGGTTAGGTTAGGTTAGGTTAGGTTAGGTTAGGTTAGGTTAGGTTAGGTTAGGTTAGGTTAGGTTAGGTTAGGTTAGGTTAGGTTAGGTTAGGTTAGGTTAGGTTAGGTTAGGTTAGGTTAGGTTAGGTTAGGTTAGGTTAGGTTAGGTTAGGTTAGGTTAGGTTAGGTTAGGTTAGGTTAGGTTAGGTTAGGTTAGGTTAGGTTAGGTTAGGTTAGGTTAGGTTAGGTTAGGTTAGGTTAGGTTAGGTTAGGTTAGGTTAGGTTAGGTTAGGTTAGGTTAGGTTAGGTTAGGTTAGGTTAGGTTAGGTTAGGTTAGGTTAGGTTAGGTTAGGTTAGGTTAGGTTAGGTTAGGTTAGGTTAGGTTAGGTTAGGTTAGGTTAGGTTAGGTTAGGTTAGGTTAGGTTAGGTTAGGTTAGGTTAGGTTAGGTTAGGTTAGGTTAGGTTAGGTTAGGTTAGGTTAGGTTAGGTTAGGTTAGGTTAGGTTAGGTTAGGTTAGGTTAGGTTAGGTTAGGTTAGGTTAGAGTTAGGTTAGGTTAGGTTAGGTTAGGTTAGGTTAGGTTAGGTTAGGTTAGGTTAGGTTAGGTTAGGTTAGGTTAG